>VYXC01000200.1:938942-1050250 GCA_013397175.1 Platysteira castanea
ACCTTGGTAAAAGTATATGGGTATAACAATTTTTTTTTTTATCAGCAATTGAAAGCGATTTGCTCTGATTAGGCTCTCAAGATTGCTCTAAGTTACAAGATTGTTGGGTTTAAAACAGCAGGTGAATTTTCTGTGCCACTTAATCCCAGCAGAGTTCACACTTTGCTTTCTAATCCTGAAAGACCCTTTCTCCCTCTTGGATCTCTGCTGCCATTCGTGCTGCCGTGATGGTGATCTAAGCATTCAGTGAGCATCCAGTAGCTCCCACCTTTGCAGGACTTTGCAGGACTGCTGGTGGTATTTTTGAAAAGTCAGGGCTCCATCCTTCTGAGGCGAAAACACCGAAATCCCCCATAATTAACGGTGGATGGGATTTTCACCTGTAATCTTAAGAGCTGAGAGGATCAGGGGCAGTGTCCTGGTGCAGGGCTGTCCATCCCAGCAGGTCAGTGCCATGGGCAGAGGGGAGAGCAGAAGCTCCCAGAGCAAATCCCTGGAGCAGGGCAGCTGGGGAGCACCAGGGAGCCTCCCCTGGGGTTTGCAGGTGCGTGGTGGACGTTCTCCCAGCCCCAGAAAAGTCTCAAGGCACTCAGTAGGTTTTTACCTGTCCTTCACCTGTTGTTCTGTTTTTTGCTAAGCTTTCTGTTATAACCTTGGAGTCAGAGAATTTTCACACAGTTTCATGTAAATAATGGCCAACGTTTATTTAACTGTCTTTTCTGTTTTTCATTCCTTTTGTGATAAGAGAAAGTTTGATGAGCATCCTTTTTCTCCAGTGGGATTGAGGAGGAAGTGACATCTCCTCCAATCCCTTGTGGAGTTAAGAACCCTATAAAGCACGATAAATGTAAATAAACTCTCTCTTTTCCCTCCTTTCTGTTGAACCTGGCAGGTGTGAGAGTCTCCTTTATTGTGCTTTTACCAGCACATTCACCAGTCTCAAACGAAGCCTGGGGGCTCTGTGTGGTCCTTGATTCAAAGGGAAAGCAGTGCCAAGCCTGGCAGGCTGTGAAGTCCTCCCAGATGTGACAAGTGACAGGGTGCCATTGCTCCTGAGGGATGACAGAGCTGTCCTCTGCATCCAGACTGCTCCAGGGGGGTTAATTTCTTCTGACTGATGAAAGGCATTAAGAAACGTCTCCTGCCCTTTGAAGACACACCAAGAAATTTCACTTAGCTTAAACACAATATAACGGGGTTGTTAATCCCGGAGTTTACCCTAAAAATATGGGTTTTAAATGGTTTGAAAGTGCACTGCAGAAAAGTCATCGAAATGGCTTGATAATAAACAGACATTTCTCATCTCACACCAGGAGAGAGAGGCTTCATTTCTCAGTGGTTAAATAGTAGCATTAGAGAGGAGCCACTCTGTGATTTTGTTTGCAGGGTAAATGAATGTCCAAATATATTCTTACTGAGGAACAGCTATCTCACCATTACTGAAAATAAATGCAAATGTTAGAGTCATAATCTGCTTTAACCAAATAATGCACAACAATTAAGTGTTAAATTATTGATGTTATAAAAGGCAAAACAGCCGCTAGGCACAGGAGTTTCCATGACTTCAACACTGAATAATGGAAACTTTCTCCCTGTTTTTGTCAAGAGTATTATTAAAATGTAATTCTTCTTTTTTTTTTTTTTTTTTTTTCTCTCTCCTTTGAACTTTGAAGTCTATTTAAGCAAGGCCATTGGGGAAAAGTTAATTAAATTGGGAAAGCTAGCTGGCATATTTACCATTTCAGGGGCCATGCTGTATTTTTGCAGTGAGAGGTGAATTGGGTTTGCATTCAGAAGAATCATCTGTCAAAAGTCAGCCCTCAACAGCAGCAACCACAGGGGCAAAATCTGATTATTGAAAAACAGCCACGTGGCTAGAGAGGTTTACAGCTTTATTTCATCTTTAAGACCACTGAGTCTCTTGGTGTGTTGATAAATAGGCACGAGAAAGCCACTTGGGGTTGTTTGTGTGGGACAGCATTCCCTGAACAAGGAAAAAGAGAAGGTTTGGGGTGCAGTGGCCTTTTAGTTTAGCACAGAGAAACAGATTCAGACCAAATTAGGGGCTTTAATTATGCAAACAAGTGCTGAGGAAAGGTCTGGGCTCTCCATCTCTCAGTGTCCTCAGGTCTGTAACAGAGTCCAGTCTGGGTGACCAGGTGTCCCTGAGGGGCTGTGACCAGGACACGTGTGGGGTGGGAGGGATGTGGGGCACCGAGTGAGGAGCTGTATTTTAAGATTTATGGCACAACCTGCAGTTTGCAGCAGCTGGAGAAGGTGGGATCCGGGGCAGGGTCTCACCAGCTGCTTTTTCACAAACCTGCAAGTGTGATGTTGCACATCTCCTAAGCACAGCCCTGCCTTTGGCAGGATCAGATCATTGGTACCAAGTTCTGGACTTCAGGCAGCAAAAAGTCTCAGTGCCTGGAGATAGTGGGCACAGCCCAAAACCCCTCACAAGAAATAAGTAACATGCTGGGAACCTTTGACAAGTTTAGTAACTGTACCACAGCCTAGATGGGGGTTTTATTTGTTGGAGACTTGTTTATTTCTTCTTTTTTTTTTTTTTCCATGAGTCTGCTAAATTATTTAGGGGCTGAATTTTAAAATTAGCAGACGTGGCATTAAAAAAGCGATGAATATTTTACGAGGGGTTCTGGGATTTTGTGGTATCAAAATACCCGTGGCAGCCTTGGAGACTCCAGCACGGAGCCACAGGAGCACTCCCTCCCCTCTGTCTGACCCTCAGTGCCCATCACAGCCTCAGCACAGGGCACAGGACTCCCTCCATCCCCCCTGCACCAGGAAACCCAGCTGCATCACCTCACGTCATGTTTCAATAGTTTTTCTTTCTGGTGGTAAATAGGAACACAGTATTTTGCATCAGCGGGGTTCCTCCGTATTCTCGGAATGGTTTCTAGGTGAGGAATGTGGGGTTTGTTTTGTATGTGGGGTTTGTTCTACACACCCAGCAGGAGAGGCAAGGGGAGACGCAAAAAAAGCCACTTGAGGCTGCTCCCAGCAGCAGCAGCGTGGGATGGGCAGAGCTGCAGGGAAGCCCAGGGGTGCTGGAGAAGCAGGAATCTGTGCAGAGACCACAGGAGTGGGGAGCACAGGCTGGGAGGGGTGGAATCCTAGGAGGTTTCTCTGCAAGGAGGCACAGCAAGGATAAGATTCCTGAGCTTTCCTGGAGGACAGCATCAGGTAGGCCAGAGGGGTGTGCTTGAGCAGGCTGCTGCACTCTGTCTGTACCTCATGGATCCCTTGGCAGCCTTTCAGGTCAGCTGAGATCTGCACTAAGAACTGATGGCTCCAGCCAGGCTTTCTCCAGAGCATTTTGCCTGTGTCTAAATGGGAAAGAAGCTCCAGTGACACTTCTCCTTATGAATGAGCAGGCCTTGCTGACACAAATCAGGAGCTCAATACAATATTCAGCCAGCACATTAAATCTCCTTCCAACATGCAGCATGCTGAGGCACTCCTGGTTATTAGCAGGAGTACGAGGAGCTGGAGAAGTGCCAGCTGTCCCCTCGGATGGCAGCGACGATGACACAGGCAGAAATAATTAGCGCTGGCTGGCGTGGATGCTGCTGCTCTTCAAAGCCCCTCTCCCTCTAGGTGCCACGCAGAAATCCCTGCTAATTAAGCAGCTCTGGGTGACACTGCAGCATTAATAAATCCTTGGGAGCATTTAGTGTGATGTGAAGACACACGGGCTGTGGTGTTGGGGGGTGGTTGTGCTGAGGATGGAGCTGGAGCTGGGGTAGCAGCACAGCCCCCCTGGGTTCAGAGCACCCACGCTGACAATCCACCCTCACCCCCAATGTCAGAGCAAGTCCTTGTCCTCAAACCTGAGAAACAACAGCCCTGCGGGTTTTCCCACAGTCTTTGACTAGAGTACTAGGGGATAAAGTATTTTTTGGCAAAGAAAGACTAATTTTGAAAGCGGCTAAATTTTCACCCCGGAATACAAGTTGGAGCTTTATCTCGTGAAGCTTACAAGAACCTGACTGTATCTATTTAATTCCTTGTTTCACTTTTATACACACCTACCCTTTCCTGCTTCATTTTCCAAGGCAGAGGCACTCAGCTCTGAGCAAGGCTGATCTTGGTGGGATGTTCTGGCAGTTCTGGGGTACTCAGCACCACTCTCTGCTATTGACCAGGCACTGAGGGCTGACTGCACACCTGGGTTTTTTGGGGTTTTTTTTTCAGGAATAGATTTTCAAGAGTTTTAAGATCCATTCTTAAGAGAAGACCCATTTTCCTTAAGAAAAAAATGAAATTAAAAAAATGAAAAAAATGGAAAGATGAAATGAAAGTTTTGCTCTGCAGATCTGATCCTGGAAAAGCAGAAAAATTTCTTGCTGAGAGATGACTTCACAAATTTACAAACTTTTAGGCTTAGGGAGAGACAGCCCCTCAAGTTCCCTCAAGCATGTGTTTATGAGAACCAAGGCTGCTCATGATTACTTAGCACCACAAATCAAAGCATCCTTTCACAGCATCACAAAACAATTCCCTGGACCATATCAGAAGAAGGAGTTAATTTTTTCTGACCAGATTATCCTGCAATTATATTGTGCACCAGAGAATAATTTATTCCTCCATTGCAATGCTGGAGATGTTTTCCCACTTCTACAGCATCGATTTCTCCTGCTATTGGCAAATACTGCAACAAAGGGAAGGAAATTATTTCAAATGTGTCCATCCTGCTGCCGTGGATTGTAATGAGCACGGAAGATGGGCCAGCATTAGCTCTCACAGTGTCAGTAGCATAAGCCCAAGTGCCAGGCCATTTCAATTAATTATGTGCTAATAGTCTCTGGGCTGGAGCAGCGTTCAGCCCGCTCTGTGTGTACGAGTTATCCTCATCAGTTCTATTCCTTCCTTTTTCAACCAAAATTAGCAGTAATCCTTCAGTTCTGTGGAAGCCTTCTGTTGCAGTCCAAAAGTCAATGCAGCGTTCAGGCTTCACGTGCACGTTGCTGTTCCCTCAGGCCCTGGCTGGGATGGGGTTTTTGGGAGAGTTAAACACCAGCAGTGCCCTGTGTCCTGCTCTGGCACAGCAAAGGCACTCCAGAGCTGCTGTGGGTGAGGTTTACAGCTGCTCTGGGGCACCAGGCAGCCAAAACAGCAGGGGCACAGTGGCAAATAGGATCCTAACAGCCAGAAAATCGTAAGAAAGGCTTTTATTTAGGCAGATATGTTTTCTGGTTTGGAGTTTATTTAATCACCTCTTTCCAAGGAATGGTTGTTTTGGACTCTCAGGCATAGGCTGATGGAATGTCCCTCGTTAATGGAGGAATGTCTTCTGTGGACCTTTCTCACTGAGAAACCAAATATTTTAGAAGAGCCTGGACTGCTCTGGAGAACTCTCAGTATGATTAAATACAGCATTCGAGGGCAAGCAAAATATGCACGTGGTGCTGTGGCAAAGCCCCTGGAATTGTTGGTGGTTCCTCTGGTAGAAACCTGCCCTGGAGGATGGAGCTCACAATTCAAGGCTGATTTGGAAGAATTTGGGAATCTGCTCTCTGGCTTCTGTTTTATTTGTTTTTTAGCTGTAAACATTCCCCCAACCCAGAGTGGATGGCAAATATCAAAATCAGAATAATTAAAGATTGCAAGTACTGATGAAGATCCTAAATAAGCAAAAGACATTCAAAGCAGTCAGCTTCAGGACCACATCAGCTCTTGCTGTCTGTGAGACTGCAGCTTGAAAATGGGATACAGTTTTCTTCCAGCTCACCAAAGCACAGATAATAATCAGATATTTAAATATCTCTTCTGTTCAGGCAGAAGTAGTAATATTACTGCATTACTACTCAGTATGTAGTAATACAGTAAGTGTGCAGTAGTCATGATTATTTTGACTCTTCTCTCTTCCAATTAGTATTTCTTTTGAAAAAACCAGATCATAACACTCTGCAGGTGCTGTGAGGTGATGTGTACCATTAACCCAATACGAGACCATGTTCATCTCTTCCTCATGCAAGGTCATGCACGTACAGACTGCAAAGCTTTTTTCTCCTGGTGGACCTATTCTTTGCCTATGAAGAGAACAAAAAGGACTCTGGTCCAAAATCTGCACTCCTGATTTACATATTCACTCCATGTGAAATAAAATCTCTTGGCTTTTTACTGCCACACTTACGTCAGAGACCTCGCTTTGTTCTCTGGGTACACAACCCCCTAGTACTTCTATTTTCTCATGAGCACAAGGACAGGGACACAGAGGCAAGGACAACGTGACACTGAGACCGTGAGAAGCCATCTCTGCCCCACTCCTTGATGGAGAGCTGTGATTTGGGTCGAGGCTGCTCTCTTTGCTGCTGGAAATGAGGATGAGTAGAGCAGGAGGACGACTGTTGGAAGGTTCTAGTAGTAAATATCCAGAGACTCCCATCCCTGTCAGAAGGGATGGATGTTTCGACAGCCAGTCAGCCAATTTCACGCTGAAATTAAAGTTGTCAGTCATCAGGTGGCCTGCTTGGTAGATAAGTGATATTACAGTTTCACACACCCAACCTTTTTCCATTGGCCAGAGTTTGATGCAGAATCCTTGCTGGCATGCCATTGACACATAAAATGTAGCAATTATTGCTAGCGTTTTTACTCTCAAGGTTTTTTGGCACATTGAGTTCAGATTCCCACTTGCTTGGTTTGATGCATGTAAACAATCCAATTTTTCATCAGCTCTGCTCAAGAGCTCATCAGTGACTGCACATGGGTGTAATCAAGTAAGCATCGTTTACTAAATCCAAAGCTTAGCTCTTCACTTCCTTCAGTTCTCACTTCTTTTTATACTTTCTAGAACAGCTCCATATTTTTAAATAGCGTTAGTCAGGATTCTCTTTTGTTTGTTTGTTTTAATCTTACTGATATCATTTCGGTGGTTCTTTTTTTACTGCTTGAAGTGTAATTCTATTTCCCCCACATAATCTCCTTGCAAAGCCAGATGGACAGAAATGGTTCCACGCCATGCTGAAACCCTCCATCTTATTTATACAAGACAAACCTTGTTGCTAAACAATTCTGGAGAAGGTGTTCACTATATAATATCTACAGAATCTGTCAGTCAAGTCATTCTTGTTTCATCTTTCATCATTCTGCTGCTCTCAACACACATATTGTGGAAAAGGGGAAAAAACACAAAGCTGTAGAGAAGATGATGACAGCAATCTTGTGAGATGGATGAATTTGTCTACCATGGTTTTGCCCCCACGGTGACAAATAGATTTATGGGGTTTTTTTGGTCACCTTTTTTACCTCTTCTCCCTGAAGCACACGGAGCTGCCTTGGGTTAGGCAGAAAAGCTGCTGGTGCCAGTGCTGAGGAGCAGGGTACAGCCCCTGCTGCTCTGTGCCAGCTCCCCCAGCTGACTTGTGTGCTCAGGACCCCCTGTGTCTAAATTCCCTGTGCCTAAATTCCCTGTGCCTAAACACTCCTGACACGCACCTCTGGAAATACACATGTGGAAAAAATACATTTATTTCATTAGGAGAGCACACTAGAGGTTCTGGGAGGCTGTACTTGTAGCAAGTTATCCGTGGCACATATCGGACGTCTTTATTCAAGTGCAGCTCTTCAAAGCAGCCTTTCAAAGGGGCAGAAATTCCCAATGTGGTGCTCAAAGACGGAGACTTCAAGGAGAGGGAGTGCAAACCCTCCCAGTGCAGTCAGACATCTCAGCAGACACGAGCATTTCTCCCTCCTTCGTGCTTGCCTGTTGCTGCCCTGCTATGCTAATCACCCTTCTGAAGGCTGATCGTGCTTCTCATTTACTTCAGTGGCAAAAAGCCATTAGTACAAAGACACAGGCTGATTTTGTTTTTTTTACCCGTTTGCCTCCGATGTCTTTCAGAGGTTTTTAGCTCAGCCTCCTCTGTTCTTTGTGTCTCTCAAAGAACAAGAGAAGGACAACTTGGGCTGTGCAGCACTAACAAAGCATCAGTTTCCTGCTCAGGCTTTCGCCCCAGCCCACATGCCCAGGAGTGAGGCTGGGCACCAGAGCCTGTGCCTGGACAGGAGAAGACGTGCTGGGAAATTTCCGACTTCTCCTCTCCGCTAGAGATATTTTCATGCACGCCTGGATCAGTTCTGTTCCTTAATTGAAATCATCCTGCCCTCAGCACGCTTAATCCTCTCCTTCGTGGGAGCCCCTTCCCCTCCCTGTGCTTTCTGCTTGTGTGTTTGCAGCTGAGTGTCACTGCTACAGCAAGTGTCTTCCAGTTTTAAATGCTGCCTTCCAGTTTTTAACACCTTTTTCAACTGAAATCTTAAAGCTTTTCCCCATAGGCCTTCCTATTTCTCCCATTTCCTGCATAAATGCTTTATGAAATGCTGGGCTCTCCCTCATCTGGACCCAAGTGCTTTGTGATGAGTATTAAAAGATATCTTAAAATGTAAAAATTATCTGTTCTATTGCAGTGGGAAAGACTTCTGCAGTTTTGACTTTTTTTCCCTTTGCCTGAGACAGTGTCTCCCCATTTTTACTAACCCTGATTTGAAAGTGCTTGAAATTCTGCTCTCAAAACCAAAAATGGAGTCTGAAAAAGAGCACCAGTTCCTCCTGCCTTGAAGGATCAGACTCCTCAGCTTCCCCTGATCACAGTTACTTTATTTGTTTCCCATTATTCCTTGTTCATTCTCGCTATTCACATTTTTCTCTTGCTGGGCTGTGGTGCAGGATGGCTGTTTCAAGGTTCACTTACAGTAGCAGCCAGGAAATCATGTTCTCTCCACAACACTCAGAGTTTCCAGCTCCCAAAGGTCATCTGTAGGAAAGTCTGTGTGAGGAAGTACAAGAAAAGGTCTGGAAATGATTCTCTAAATCCGTGTCTCTGGCTCATGGGGGCCACACAGGAACAGCCACCCCTGGTGGGTTTGAGGTGGAGAAGGGAAGAGATCTCCTCGCTCATGACTTTCCATATTAAGCAAGAAGAGTGTTGTGTCAATTAGCAGAAGTACAAACTGAGCTTGTACCTCTCAAATTACTCATTTTCACCAGTGCTCAGGCCCTGATTCAGCAAAGCAGTGCAGCTGCAATCACTCCCTCCCAGCCAGTCTCACCAGCCCAGCCACAGCACAGCTCCAACCCCTGCCTTCCCTCGCTGGCACAATTACAGAAAACACCCTGATCCCTTTGGCTGCCTCTTGAAATCTTCAAAGGGGTTTTTATATGGAGAATTTCTTGTGGGGAAAAACTACAACCAAACAGCAATGTGCTTGAAGAGTCTCATCCCAGAGGAGCGGCTGTGTTTGCTGCATTATGGTCTTGGTAGAGCCTTTATTGTAATGTTCTAGAGGTCAGGTTGAAACCCCTGATTTGCATCTCAAATCCTTGCTTATAACCCAATAACAAAGTATTTTTTCAGCCGTTTGCCATTGCAGTGATTTGTTACTTGATTGTACAGATAGTTCATATGAATAGTTAATACAATTTAAATGCTATATTAGGGAAAAAATCATACAGTTTGTAGAGCAATGTGGTGGGAAATCTCGTAGTAAGAAACTAACATGGCATTTATAGTGTTGGATAGGTTAGTTGTGTAAAAATGGTAATGTAAATGTAGAAATCTGCCATCCTTTTATGCTGTTTCCTTCACAGACATTATTTATACACCTGTTATCTTATTTGTTTAGTAACTATATATTAGTAACCATGGTGGAAAAGATACCTTTACCTTTACTGTTCGGCTTGGGTCCAGCACAGAGTAAAAACAGAGCTTCATCTATTCATACTATCTTGTATCAATAGGCTAAGACAGAGATTTTTTTCTTGTTCTCACTCATCTCTAATTATGCAAAAATGATAATCATTCAGAAGAGATGCTGAACAGCACAGTGGAAAGTCCCCGTGAGTAAACTATGGAAAAAATGTGACCTTAATAAAGCCAGAAGTAAAATAAAAAGTTGGAAGCCTTAAGCACCCTTTAAATAGTTTATTTTTACAGCTGCAGAAAGGGTGGAAGAATAGATTGATTGAGGCAAGCTGGACGATGGTTAAACAGCATCAAAGGGTGCTCACACATTAACACAGTGTGGGTTTCCTCTCTGAGTTTCGGGGTTGAGAGTGTGCATCCCACACAGACGTGGGAAACAACCCAGGGCCGTGGTGGCTGCGCTGTGTCCGTGGGTAGGTCACAAGAGCTGAATGAGCTCAGCTGTGGCACTTCTGCTCTTATCAGGTGCCCATAAAACCCTGACCTCTTGCTGCTGCCTGTTTGCATTGTTCGTGGCCAAGCGAGTGAGAAGGAGAGAGGTTGTTTACTCAATGGAGTTAAAATCTGTGATTGTTGTTACTGCTTTGTTCAGCGAAAATTACAGAGGATTGTTTCCCAAGACTGTGTTCGAGCTGTTTGATCACACTGATTGCTGGGGCTCTAACAACCATTGGTGTTAACAATTACCCACGGTCGCTGGCACTGTTTGAAGAACTTCTCTTGCCTCACACAATTTGTTGACAAAGAAGGCTGTTCTCTGCTAGATCTCTTGACCTGAAAAAGTCTCCTCTCTTTTTAAGTAAAATTTCAAATGTATGTAAGCAAATGCAAGCAAAAAGGGACAGTGATTTATTTGGGCTTTCTAAAAAAGTTGAAATTCAAGTAAAACACATTTTAAGCGCAAAACAAAATGTCTCCATAGAGATGGACCAATATTTCTTTTGTTGTTTTTCATAGAAAGTGAGCTGACATTATAAAATTGCATCTTCACTTTGACAGAAAAACCATATCCTGCCCAAGCCTGGCTATTATCTCAATATGATGATAAGGTTTTCGTGTCATTCCGTTCTTTGAGAAACAAGTGTCAGCTCACTTTGACTCACCACTGAGTCAAAATACAAGTTCACTTCAAAGGCAACCTGCCAGAGCCCAGACACGGAGGCTGTGAGGGAAGCACAGTGACCCCACCACGCTCAGTCAGGCTGTGATTTCACAACAGCAATGACATGCCCGTGTTAGCTGACAGCAGATAATTCCTGAGTATCTAAGCTGTGCCTCTAAGATGGAATTGAAGGATTTTTTTTTTTTTTCCCACAAGCAAAAAATATTAACCAGGGATGTGGGGTTCTGTGATTTTAAACAATTTGTAAAAAAAAAACCCCAACACCTCAAAACACCTGAGCTGGCATTTCTCCCTGATTCTAAATAAGAGCTCAAATAACTCTCCTGAGCAGGATTTTCCCAGGTCAAACCTCAAGTGAACTCCCCCATTTATACCTCCCCACTCTCCCTGACCCTTCACCATCACCACCTCCATGCCAAACTGCCCGGCAGCCAGCACAGCCACCCTCCTGCTGCTGCTGTGCTCGGCGTCGTGGGGGCAGTGACACACGGGCAGCACAGCCCCACTGACCCGTGGCTGTGTTTCCCAGGTCTCTCTCTCTCACCAGCCCCTGCCTGGTTTCACTTCTGAGAAACTGGACCAGAGAAAAGTGCAGTTGTTTTGCACTGAGTTGCAGCGAAGCAGCGCTGTCAGTTTAATTAACTCCTAACTCGCAGCCTCTGATGGAGGAGCTCGGGAGCAGACAGTGGAAACAAAACAAACAATGGCAGAGTTGTTCCCATCAGGGCTGAGGTGTTCTCCACAAGGGAAGGGTGTACAGAGAACATCTCTGCAGCTCACTGAGCCTGTGTGATCCAGAGCACGGAGAGCAGGGATATAAACTGGAAAAGGTCACACGCGTTGGGTTGGACCTGGTACAAATCACTTTAGAGGGAAACTTTGTCCCGTACAAAAGATCAGTTTAGGCTGGAACACAACATAAAGATAATTTTTCATAGTTTTTAGTGAATTTTGAGAGCAGAGACCGTGTTCTGGCTTGTTGAACCGTGTCAGATATAAGCTGTAAGGATTTTAAAGGAAAGATTCCTAGAGGCATTTCCTGAATAGCAACAAACCTCTCAAGCGGGCTTGAATCTGCAGAAGAGGAATCCACTAAACCCATTAAATTCATGGTTGCTTACTTATTGACCAAAGCCCAGGGGCTGTTTCAGCTCCTGCTTCAGCCTGGGAAGGTGGGGCTGAAGGTGTGAATTTAATTTCTCTGACAATCCTGTCTCTGTCTCAGGCTTTTCATGGCCAATGCAAATCTGAGCTATGGGCAGCACAGTGGTGAGGGTGACTGAGCACTGGCATGGGTTGCCTGAGGAGGTTTTGGACTCTTCATCCTGGGAAATATTCAAAAGCCATCCGAGCTCAGTCCTGGCCACTGTCTCTTGAGCAGGAGGGATGGACCAGGTGACCTCCACAGGTCCTTTCCAACCTCAGCCATTCTAGGGGCTGGAGCAGCACCCACTGCAGAACAGGCTCAGAAACCTCTGTTCCCTCCTGTCGTAATGAGTTGCCCTGTTCAGTCCCCATTTCCTGAAGTGCATCTGCTTTTAGGTGGGAAGTCCAGGAAATGAGTGACTATCGCACTGGCAGGTCAATGGTTTGGGGAAGCACAAATAAATGTTGCTCTGAAGGAGCAGAGAAGTCTCATTCTGCTTTTACTCCCCTCTTTTGCCCCTCAGAGAATCAGTGGGGTGCATCCAGCCAATGGCTCACCTCTGTGGAAGTCACAAGAGGGTGAATACTTAGGAATTTTTATTTGATCAATTTTGCATCTTTGCTTCCCTTTGGCCACCTAAAATTCTACTGAGCAGAAGACAGCTTCCCTGGAAATGAGTCATCCTAGCAAAGCCTTCTGTGAACAGCTTTTGGGCTGTAGCATAGGATACAGATAATTTACAGCATGTGCTGTTCAAGACTGTAACTGTTTTTATTGGGCCTTTCAGTCTTGGGCAATACTATGATGCCCTTCCTGGAGGGACAGTAAATAAATCAGATGTTTACCATGATGAATCAAACATTTTGACTTTTAAAAACTTTCTTTTCTGAAAGTATTTGCTCTCTTTGATTGAAACATATTGTTCATGCCAACACATTTCCTAAGAAGCCTGCAAAAAAACCCAAAGATAAAACAGATAAAAGGGAGGAAACATATGTTTTAGCATGGGAGACTCATTCTTCTGAAAACATTTATGTGTCTAAGTCTCCAAATATGAGCAATTTTTCATTTTATTGAGACAGACTTGCAGCCCAACTAGATTTGACATGAATAGTAAGAAAGACCCCCCCGAAATCTGGCACTACAGGAGAAACAACATGTTTTCATCCAAAACACCCAGAGGGGAATTGTGCAAAGAGATTAGTCACCACTGGAGCAAAGTCTTAATTTCAAGAGCTGGTTTACTCTGGGCCTCAGCACCAGCTCCTCTTCCTGTGCGTGTTCCCTTGTGCAACAGGAAAAGGCTTTTGCCACCCTGCAGCTGATGCTGGCCGAGATTGACCCTGACCCAAACCATAACAAATATTCGTGTGTTTGTGAATTGCAGCAGCACAGAGCTGACCTGAGGTTGGCCATGAAACACCAGCCCAGGCTGGCAACCAGTAAAACACTGAGCCCTGGCTCCAGAGCTGAGCTAACCCATCCCTGTGACTTCAGCTGGCCACGCTCCTAACAATACCTGCTTTGCTGGGTGGGAGTGAAATAAACACAGCCTGAATTCCTGCATGAACTGAGATGATTCAGGACGGCTCTGTTGCAAACCTACTGTGAACTTTCAAATATTGACTGACAGTACCCATTTCTGGGACACAATAAAAGCTGTAATTATGAAACAGCTTGCGGTTACAGAGAAAAGTCTAAAATTGTGATGCAGGGGTATATGGGTGGCTGAGAAATTGAGAGATAGTAAGAAAAAATCAAATTAAAGGAACCGCAGGCTATGTTAGTTTTAAAATATTCATGACTTTGAAAGAAATCTGGGAATGGTCAGACTCTTAAAGCAGAGATTAGAGTCTGCTAATTTGCCTTTCTGGCAGTAGGTGTTGACAACAAGCTCATAAAGTTGTTCATGATTTTAGAAAAATAAGCAAAGCATAATTTAGTATGTTCTGTAGCTTCTATTGATTATTTCTGGGCTTGAAAACAGGCCATAAAGGAGTTAATGCAATTACTACAGAGGCAACTCCACTGCCTGTGCTCTCTGCTGCTGGAACCATTCCCTTGTCCCTTGATGGGACAGAGCCGACTCCTGCTCTGCCTGGAAAAGGAGAGTTTCCCTTCTGTGTTGTAAATCACCTCTGTTTAACTCCTGTAAGCTGCTCAGGGAATTCCCTTCTGCCTCACAAGCCTGGATGGCAGGTTTGGGCTTTGTGCTTTCTCTTCCCCCTGTTCTGCTTGACCCAGGGAGCAGCCCAGGATCCACAGGCAAGGATGGCACGGGAGCATTTCTGGCAGTCAGACACACTCAGGGAAGGGCAAAGCAAAATGAGGAGGTGTTCAACATCCTGGGTCATGCAAGGGCTGGAAGTGATAATTCATTAAGGAGAGGGAAAGGAAAAAATTTGGCTTTCTGAATGCCCCTCGGCAGGTTGGAAGGGGTTTCCTGTGGGCCCAGATGTGCTGCTCCCTTGGGAAAGGGCTCTGTGGGGCAAAGAGCTTGTTCCTGAGTGCTGGGGGAGAAAACACACTGGGGCAAAACAGCTGCAGGAAGACAAGAGAAAGAAAGGGACATAAAAAAACCCCAAAACTGAGAAAGGACACTCAAAGAGGGAGGAATGATGGCAGCACTGTCAGGAGCCAGCAACCCAGAGATATCCACCTTATCTGTGCAAGTAGGAGGGGATCTGATAGCACACGAGGTGATCAAAAGCACTCACACTCTGCCCTGTGTCCTCTAATGGGTATGTGAGAAACCTGCGACTCCACAGCTGCTGTTTGGGGCTGTAAACCCAAGGAATTTTCATTTCCCATTCATTCCTGCCTCGGAGAGCTGCCGGGAAGCCACAGAGCACAGAGCAATGCCACTCGGGCTGCTGTCACTCCTAGTTTCTGCTCCGTGAGCCACACAGGAGCAAAGCAGTGCAAGAGGAGGACACGGGAACCAGGCTGTCCGGGCAGCTCATCACAGCTGAGATCCACCTCCTCTAAGGCAGCTGATGGAGGAGGTCATGGCTGGGTTGCTCTGCATCGGTGCCATTCGGGTTTGGAGAATTCACTGTTTGGAACTCGTGTGTTTTATTGAGTAGCAAAAAAAAAAGAAAAATCCTTGATTTCTCTGCTGTACAAACACTTGTGATGAGAGGTGCAGGGCTGGCAGGTGCCTGCAGAGCGAGGGAGAGCCTTCCTGCACGTGCTCTTGAGAGGATTGGGCTGCCACATGCCCTTCTTGCCTGCACTGCTGCAATTGGCCTTATTGCCTGGTTTTGGAAAACAGCAGGAGATTCCTTTCCCCTGATTAAAGGAATAATCAGATCTATTTCAGCATTTACAAGAGACTGCTAAACACTGTAATTCCAGGAAAGCCAGGAGAGCCACCTCGCTCGGGGTGATGCCACGAGTGTGGTGCTGCCCTGTGGGTGGGAGCGAAGAGCCTGACCCAGGGCTGAACCTGGGCCTTCCTCAGTCTGCTTCAGGGCAGTTAATCAGCCTCTTAAATCTTGTTCTGACTGCTCTAAGCCCAGGCCCAGCCTAAGATCCTCCATTTGCATCTTGTTTCTGCACCTGCCCTTTAGCCAGTCACTGTGTCCTGGGCAGCGCAGGCCAGCACCTGGTGCCTTCTAGAAATCATTTTCCACCTGGCACCTTCAGGGGTGTGCTGCAAGCAGGGCAGGTTCTGTGGAAATTAGCCTGCATCTCTTGGTTTTACGCCGCTTTCTTTTGGCCCTGTGCTTCTGAGGTTTTATTTTGCAGCCCTGGGCCTCTGCTCCCACCTGTGGGGCTGGGCCGTGCCTGTGCTTACAGACTCATTGCTGCAGTGTGACCTGCAGGGCTTGGTTTTGAAGAGGTTTTATCGGTTTGTCACTGAGGAGGGAGGTGATGAGCCACCCTTCTTGCTGGCCGGGGTCTCTCTGTGTCTGCAGCCTCAGCACGGCGTCTGCTGCAGCCGCATTTTCAGCAGAGAGGTGAAAGTCAAATGTCTTTTTGGAGAGGAGTCTCAGGGTTTGCAGGCCAAATCTCGTAGCTCTTTTGAGCAGGCAGCAAAGACAAAATGTGAGCTCTGTAGGTGTGGGATTTATTTTGTTACCTGTGCATGGCTCTGGGCACAGCAGGACCTCAACCTGCACAGGGGGACCTGAGACATCACCTTGGGATATCCAAGGGGTCTCAGGGCAGTGGGAATGCAGTCCCTGCAATGCATTTATGGTGCCCTGCCAAAGGAAAAAAAAGCTTGAGTTGAAACATGAGATGTGATGGTACTTTTTTTTCTTGGGCAAAAACAATTTGAGGCAAATTTGTGAAACAGTTCCACACAGGAAAGCTGGTCAAAACTTGGAAAAGAAAACAAAGTAATTTAGTCCTTCTTTTCTCTTTTTTTCCCCCAGTCCAAAATATCTCATTTTTAAATGTATCCATGATATTTTTACCATTTTTTCCTAGATCAAACAAACCAAAAGTGTTTCAGCTTGAGGCTAAGCAAGAAATCTTTGATTAGCCCCAAATGATGCTGTTTTGTTGTTCAGCATTTCATTTTCCCCAGGCCAGCAACACAATCATTTGGCATCAATCAAAAAAAAAAAAATGCTTTCAATTCTTTGCCTGTTTGTGGTCTGATAGATCCTCCCTGCTTTCCCACCAGCTTGGTCTGTCACGCTGTGGGACCTCCACATTTTCAGGGTTTGTGCCTCCAAGGCTACAAGTGCTCCAGCACTGGAGGAGCCAGATTTTCCAAATGCCTGAGGCAACCCCTGCCTGTCCTGTCCTGATTCCAACACCCACTTTGCTCTGACCATAGCTCCCCGTGCCCCCTCACCCAGCATGAAGGAATCACACCCCAATACAACAAGAATATTTCACTTTCCATTGCTGCGGGCTGCAGTAATTTAGGAAAAAAAAAATCACTTCTGTGAAGGAATTTATTCCATTGTTATTTAGAATTGTAGTGGTAAGAATAATAATAATGATGAAAACAAATGCTAATAGCCAAACAGGGCCAGTGCCAGGGGCAGGCAAGATCACTGCACTGCCAGGAGCAGCAAAAGAGCTGTGAGCCAGCTGTTGTGTGTCCTGGTGAGCAGATGTCTCCTTTGCCTGAGGAAAAACCCTGCAAAGCTCACGCTGCTGCTTCAGAGAGACAGAGAAAAGGCTGGGGGGCACCAGAGGCTGCCAGGAGTGAGATCCCTCCCAGCCCTCTCGCCTCAGGGGGGTCAGAGACTCTGCAGTGAAGCCTTTGAGCTGCTTCCCCTCACGCAGTGTTTTACACCCAGGAGTTTTATCAGCTCCCCTGACAATCCCTAAATCTGAGAGCGATAAAGCGGGGCACGCCTCAGACTTACATCTCAGAGCGTTTTGCAAATTGGAGGTTTTTAATAATTCCCTTTAACGCAGGAAGTCAGGTAAAGGAAGGGTTATTTGTCTGACCCAAATGATTCTACCAGGCAAAGCTGACTGCACCATTAGTCTTCATTTGCAGAGCCATGAGAGCATCCAGGGGTCGATAGCAGTGTTCATATTCCCACCCTATAGATAGGAAATAGGATAGTCCATCAAAGTGTTCCTTTATTTGCACAGCAAGCTAGGAGTATTACCTATTTTTGAATGTTATTTATTTCTGGGTATTGTTTTCAAGGTGGGGGCGAAGGGGAAAGAGTTAATTTACAATAAATCATGCAAATCCTAACATGGTGCAGAAGTGCCTGGTCAACACTCAAAGGCTGTAACCTAAGTGTGTAGCCTAGTGCAGGGTTTTTCCTTTTTTCTTCTTCCCCCCAGGACACCACAAAATCCCCAGAGATGTCAGACACGGGCAGGGCAGAGAGCTGACCTCTATTTGCATTTTGGGTGTAGCTCTCCGTGGGTGGGTTTTTCAAAATGTGCCTAAAATGGCAAAAGGAGCACGAGTGCAGAAATCTCCTGGGAGCTGCACTAAACCACTTCCCTCAGCTGGACTGACTCAACAAGATGGAACACATGTGAACAGGATGAGGGCCCACAGGTTTAAACTGCTGCTCAGGAAATTCAGGTTAAACATTAGGAAAAACTTCCTAAGAGTGAGAACAGTTGCATATTAATAGAAACTGCCGTGGGAGGTTGTGTACCCAGTGCCACTGGAGGCTGTTGAGAACAGGCTAGAAAAACATCTGTCAAGGATGATGTAGGCAGAGTTGGTCGTGGCTCGGGGAAGAATTATGAATTAAATGAAGCCCCAAGTTCCCTTTCAGCCCAATTTTCTCTGCTTCTCCAGTATTGCATAGTAGTGGTTGACAGATAAATTATAATATTACATTTTTTTTTCTTTTCTAAAGTATATATTTTGAGTTCTCTCTGGAGTGTAGCACAAATACAGGTTTCAGCCAGGAAAGGTCCATAACCAAATAAATCTCAGAATTATTAAACAGGCAAGCAAGAACAGAACACTTTTTTTTTTTTCCTTTTTTTTAAGGGAATGAATTTTCAACAGGGAAAAAAGAGGGAAAAAATGAGGCCTCAAAGAGGATCCATCAACTTTGGGATGATGATTGTTATATTAAGAAAATAAATCTAGAGTGTATCAAAAGTTCATACCTTTGGGAAGAAAAGAGCAGGAAAGAAGAGAAGGAAAAGCACAGATACCATTAGAACAAAACCCTAGAAAAGGAGAAAATCCTAAACAAATTAAATTATACATCTAACAGGCACAAACAGACATCTTCTTTCAAAAGAGGTTTAACCCAATTCTTCAAAGAAACAAAACCCAGCAGTAATTAGTAAGTGCTTTTATCTCCTCTGGATTACAGTATCCAATAAGGCTGAATTCCTAGAGGTGATGTTCCTCCTCCCCAAAATATGAATCATTAGAAGATGTTGTGCAAGGCTTCTCCTGCCTCAGCCCAATAGGATGCCACCAAAGTCGGGCAGCTTGGGCTGTGCTTGTTCTGCATATCAAAAAATCAGCTGCGGCCAGACCTCGAACGCAGAGATGAGAGAAAGAAACTGGGACTCTTCCTTTGATGTTCTGTGAGTTATGAATCAGGCCTTAAAACCCTGCTGGTCTCCAGTGTTTTGACACAATACTGAAGTTTTGTAACTTCTTCAGCAGAGCGAAGCCGGAGGGTGGTGAGGGAAGGAAATGTGGCGAGTAATAAAATTTATATTCTGTTTCTTTGCTTGGGTGCAAGTGCCCCGGCCACATAAAGCGAAGCCAGGCCCTTGTTTATAAAGTGCACGTTGTGCTGTGGCCCAGACAGGGAATTCCAGGTGGCTCCAGAGTGCAGACCTGTAGTTCACATCACTGGAAAATGCAAGTCCAGCACTCTCAGGAAAAGGACGATGCAGATCCCTGTCATAACTTCAAGGCCTGGGAAAAGCTCCTATTTACTTTTTTTGGAAATTTCATGCCAGGACTAACCCACAAGTGACTTCTGCTTGCCACTGAGTGGCTTTTTTTATGACATGAGTAAATACACCATAAATCCCTGATGGAGAACTCGGCATGTCTCACACAGAGATGTGCTCAGGCAACAAGTATTTCAATGTGCATTTGACTTTTCTTTCTGCCCTTGAAGTTGCCTGATCCTGTAAGAGAGATGGGAGGCTGGGATCCAGGAGGGATTTGCCTCCAAGTGTGGCCATGGATTTACCATGCAAAGATGGGCAAGGAGGGTGGGAAAACCCGGCCGAGGCAAAGCTTGTGCTCTCTGCCATCCTTTGGAAAGAACAGACAAATGAATCATCACAGAAATATAGGTCAGGGTGGAAAAACACAACTCAGGAAGGTTTTCAAACTGCTTCAGAAGAAATGAAGATCAATTCCTGTGCTCCTGCCTTTTGGCTTTTCAGCCAGGACACGTGGTGCTGGTAACCCAAAATCTGCACGCTGAGCTGGGTGGGTGTTAAGCACTCAGATAAAGAGTGGCAGACGTTGCCAAAATTTTTCCCCAGCCAATTCTTCCAGCCCAAACACTGTCATTACTCTTCTATGGATTCAGACATTTCCCAGTGGGTAGCTTCTCTTCCTTTAGTTCCCACGTTTCAGGAGACAAAGTTAATCTGCCTCAGCAGAGGTGCCCGGGCTCTGCGCTGTCAGCAGGGTTCATATCAGTGCCATTAATCATCTGGTGCTTGCTGTTCCTTCATTTCCTGCTGCTCACTGGTGCTCTCAGCTGTCCTGCTCTGCTCTGAGGCACACATCTCTGCCTGACCTGCACGGGCAGCAGCGAGAGGCAGCTCCAGGCTCTGCCTGGGGAGGGAGACCTGGGGGACCCGGGGGGCTTTGGCTGTGCCCGGGATGTGGGGCAGCTCCAGCCATCACACACTCCTCACCAGGAAATCAGCTCCTGCTGTGTGGTGATGTTTCAGCACCGAAAAGTTGTCCCTTGCCCAAGCTCACAGACGTGTCCCCTGTGCTGCTGGGGAGCCCAGTGTTCCTGTAAAACTCAGGAATATCCTCACTTTCAGCTTTTTTCCTTGCATAAATACATCCCGGATAACTTCAGGTTTGGGGGGTTTTTAATCATGCATACCAGAGTAAAAAAACACATTTATTTCCTTCTCCACAGTTATAGTACAGTTTCTCTGTGGTCTTTGCATACATCTCCCTGTTTATACTTCTATTTTTCCTTATTATTGAGATAAATTCTTGAGATTGAATGAGATGAAGTCATCTTGAACAAGCTTATTATTCTTATTAATATTGAGATAAGTTCCTGTCATTAGTAACACGGGTAATTATTAGTAATATTGCCCCTTGCTGTTTGTACACTGTTGTGTGTGCACAGCTCTTTCCAAACAGGTAAGAATTATTGCTCTTATTTTATTGCAATAAAATCCACAGCTCTTTTCAGGAGGTTTGGCCCCATCCATCAATGCCATAGGTGACAGCAACCTGAGGAGAGGTGGGGTAAGGATGCCCTGAGCAGCAAAATGGGAAGCACAACTAAAAACACCCCACAGCACATGTAAAATAATGTTCTTTGTGTACGGTAGGGGCATCTCTACAGGGAGGCAGCTTCCAGCCAGAGGAGCCCATACACAAAACAGTTGTGTTCTTCACTGTCATAAACTATCTGAGCCATTATTAGGGTTCATTCAGTGCCCTGGGTTGTGCACAGAGGCAGCCAGGACAGCCACAGCACCTGGTCCTGCAATTACTGTGTCTGGTGTGGAGTGGTTGTCTCGAGCGCTTGGGATTTTTAGAATCATTTATTTATTTATATTTCTGTTTTATTTAAGCGTTGTGGTATCGCTCTCATACATTTATCGACCAAAGCAGAGCTACTTGTGCAACAGAAAAAAAAAACCTCTGGTCTCACTTAATTTCGTCTGAAAAGTAAAGTGGGTAAATCAAAAATGGGCACAGAGTAAAGGCCATGAGGGCAAAGGCAGCGTGGGGAGGTTTAGTGGCAGGATGTGTCTGTCTGTTGAAGCCACTTTAACTACACTTCAAAATTAAAAAGTAGAGAGCCTAAGAATAGAATATTAAAAGCCTTTTCTTATTCTTAGGCCAGCTTCAGAGAGGCAGGAATTTCACTCACACTACAGGCAGGGCTGTGTTGCTGAACCCTACCAGGAGCTCCTTTGTTCTTAGTTCCAAGCTGATCTCAGAAGCTCAGACCAAGCCAGGTTAAGCCTCCCCAGGCCCAGCATTGTTCTGATGAAGCTGAACTCCTGGTGAGTGGTCACTTCTGGGCAGTGAGGTGCTGAGCAGTAGGAGCAGGTGCTGCCTCTCTCTGCCACATTGCCCCGCTGGTTCTGTCACTCCTGACACTGCTGCAGCACAGGTAATGCTCCGTGGCTGCTGCTGCTGCCCTCCCCTCATTATCAGGAACGTTGCTTTAAGAAGTTACAGCTTCCTGGAATGATGTGAAAAAAGAAGTGTTTAGAGCACAAGTGAATAATGGGCAATTGCAGGCTGGAGCATCTTTAATCACTTTCAATTTTAAGTACATTTTTGAAGAGCGAGGCTCATTATTACCTGGCAGATCATGATGGAGTTCTGCATTTCTGGTAGCCTAGACTACAAATGAAAACAAGAATTTTGTCCACAGGGTGTACTGGTTGGCAGTTCCTTCCCCCAGAATGACCAGGATTCTCAGCCAAGGTGATATTTCTGCCTGAAACTTTGGAAGGGAAGCTGCACCACCTGTCTGGAGAGGAGAGCAGGGGTGAACCACGCTCCAGCCACAGGCAGATGCCATCATCCTGCCCTGCAGCTTCCTGGGAGGATGTCTGGAGCTGCAGGACATGCACAGCACTGCTCTCCCACTGCCCCAAAACATCTGCAGCTGTGTTCTCATCCCCATCCTCACTGTGCATCTGCACACGCCCTAAATTCACTGCCAGCATGTTAATGGAAACTGTTTTTCCTCCTAATTAAAACACCTCCAAATGCATTTTCCCACTGTATGCTCGAGACGTTTCCTGCCAGCAAAGGGAGTTCTCTTCTCCCTGCTCTGGTGGCAGTGGAAGCCAGGAGGGGAAGGGCAGGCAGTGGCCGTGGCAGGGCACAGGGATGTGCATCTCACCCCCAATATCCCATATATCCAGGCATTGCACACTGCAGTGACCTCTGGGGGAGCAAAGCGAGGGATAGCAGCCCAAGAATCGGACAAATTAGATGTTTTTAAATAGGATTTATACTTCTGGAGCAGGGAAGGACAGTGTTTAAAGGACTCCCTGCACCATCAGGAACCTGGCCACGTATGTGATTGGCACTCGCGCTGCTAATGAGACCATTTCTATTATAATGAGCTCATTACTCTTTTTATTACTATTGTATTTTGCATGTTTCACAAGTCGTGCTGGGAGCTGCTTTTTATTTCTGCTTTCTCTTTCTACCTTGGAAACTCTCAGGGCAATCCCAGTGGCTGCATGACACAGAAGGATGAATTAACCCGTGTGGAGAGACCCAGAGGGAGTGGCTGCTCCTAACTGGCCATAGCAGGACAGGGAGAGGGAGAGAAGGAGGGGATTGAGCCGTGGCTGGAAACTGAATTCAGTGAGGAGTTCCCATGCTGTGCTGAAACCCAGTGACAAGACATTTTTATGAATGTATCTCCCATTCAGGAATGTCTGCACAAAATCAGTCTGCTCCTAAGGGAGCACTTGGCGTATGGATTATGCTCTTTGTCAACGTTTTCTTCCAAATATCGATTTGGATCAGATTTTGTTTCTCTGCTATTTTGCAGTATTTCGCTTTAATAAATTTTGGATATGCCAAAACAAAGACGTTTTGGCTTTGTAGCAATGTTCAAGTTTCCAGTGTTGCTCAACTGGTCTGATTCACATCCCTCGAGATGCTCCTTTCCTTTTCAAGTTCCAAACATATGTTCAGTAGGACAGACCCCAGAGACAGATCTCGCTGGCTTCCAAAGATTCTGTTGGCTTGGATTGCTTTGGCTCCAGCCCCTCACCATCAGCAATTCCAGCTGGCTCCTCAGTAGCCACTGCCTCAGCTCTAGCTCTCAGTGAATGGCCAACACCCTGGAAGTCATCCCCTGCTAAATTCCAGGCTACTTGGCTTCAACAGTGCACAACGAGATGCAGCTCGGAGAGAGAGAGAGGATTGAAAGGGGCAACTCTGCTCCTTTGGAAGCTTCCAGAAACCTCTGGAAGTGAAAATGGATCTTCAGTGCAGATCAGCTGCTGGAAAATCACTTTGCTCTATCCTACGGCTGCCACTAACAGGTGTAAGCATGGCAGCTCCTGCTGGAGCAGAGAAGACACCAGGAGGCACAGCTGTGGAGGGGGTTCAGCACTCTGAACTCGTGCTAAAGGCTGCAATTCCACTGATTCCACCCAGAGAGGACAAACACGAGGATTTGTATCACGCTGGATGTCACTGACTGCAGGACCAGGGTGGTTTAACCTCACCAGGCAGGTGAGAGGTGGCCAGAGTGGGAATGGCCATCTGCCAGACTGCAGTCATCACCCACAGAGCATACCTTTGCCTTGGCCATCAGCAAGGAAGAAGGCTGTGCTTGGATTTTTCTGCTCACGGCGACCCCAGACCCAATTTTTTTTCTTACCTCTACAATTCAGACACATCCTGCTGTCACGTGTGAAGTCCAAGAACTGCTTAATAAAACTAATTTCCACCAAAGGACAAAAAAAAAAAAAAAAAGGGAATGTGTGAGTACATCTGCCTGTTGTTGGAGCTACCATGCTGCACTTTGAATTTCAGGTCTGCTGTTTTGTTAGCTTGACGTTGCAGCTCTCTGACAAGCTCCTTCTGCCTCACTCATTTCCTCTGTGTCCTCTGGCTGCTGAGACATCACCACTCTTTCAAGCCCAGGGTTAGGGTTGGCCTGCTTTTAATACTCTGTAGACTTTGGTGGCATCTGGCAGTAGTACTGCCAGCTGCTGCAGAGAAGTTAAAGAAGAAATGAAGACATCAATATTTAAAAAAAATAAATAAAACCAAGCAACTGGGTGTGTTCAAAGACTCTCACAAATTTAAATTGAAGAAAAATTTGGATAAAAATCTTCTGTCTTTTCAGATGAAGCTTTTCCTACCTTGTTTGAATAGCTCAATAAGAGCAGAGGAGAAAGAAATAATAAATATGTGGAAAGACAGAAAACATGCTGCCTCTCCTTCAGGAATTCAGTAATTACTTAAGTGAACTTACAGTCTGTTTTTCCCAGCATCTTAGAAATGCCTCTGTGTCATTCTTTTGTGAGCTTTGTACTGCACTGGTATTTTATGTTTAATAACACGTGGAGTGAAATAGGAGAATTAACAAGAATTTTGCTTCTGGCAAGATTATCTACAGAATCTGCCTTTGGCTGGATGTAACAAGTGCCTTTTCTGCAGGTGTCTGTGGGTGCCTTGGGGTTTGTGCCAAACTGCTCTGGGATTTGAGATCCTGCTGCACAAACCAGCAGGATCAGCTGAGACTGCTCCCCTACCTCAGGAAATTGTACAAAGGGACAGGAAAGAGAGGGAAGCAAACTGGGACCCTTTAAACTGGTCCCATCCAACCAAATCCCAAGGGAATTCCTCCAAAACGAATGCAAATCATCATCCATCAGTCTCTCCATGGAGCTGCTACAAGCTTCAAAAGGAGCCTTTTCCCTTTCAGCTGCTATCAGCTTCCAGTTTTGTGGACAGGAAGAGCTAACCAGAGTTTTAACACCAAAGAGTTAACTTACCTCGGTGTTGTTCATTAGATTCCTTCACTTTAAACCAGAATTGGAAAGGGATATGGAGCTCTTGCCATGCCTCTCAAAATCTGACCCCGAGTAAAAATCTGCAACTGCACTTCAGACATTTGCTTTGGAAATCCCTCTGTATTCACCAAAGATTTCCCCCTGTTTTAACATTGGCATCTTTGTCTGGAATGAGCTGAAGACAGTGGAAATGCCCTGATTTCAAATTCGTAAGATAGAATTTGTTTTGCCCCTCTCTTTGTTTTCACTTTGCTACTAAACACAGACAGAAGTAGAGTAGGGGCAAAGAAAGCAATCCAAGGTGTAAGGTTTGGCCTTGCAGGGAAGATTAAGCTTTGTTTACCTGCAAGCCTGCCAACTGTTCCACATTCAAAGACCTGTGGGAATCACTGAGACTTTGGGGCTAGAAAGCTCAAATTCCCTTTACCAGGAGAATAGATGGCATCATATGCAGATCCCTTGCAGGAGAAGTTTGCTTTAGCCTTCATTTTCCAGAGTCAGGCAAGGAAAGGATTCTGCACATGGCCCTGAGAAAGCCCAGCAGGAACAGAGACTATGAGGACCAAGATCCTCCTCCCATCCAGGCAAGAAGGAACCTTCTGTTCCATTATTTAGGGGAGAAAAAAAAAATCTCTTTTTCTCTCCTTATTGCCCTGGCATGGAGAATTTCCTTCTCTTTTCACAGGTATTTTTCAATAGATAAACAACCCATCTTTCTCCCTCCTGCAGTTCCATTGGTGAGCTTGATTTGGCCAAGCAGGAGTTCAAGGTGTGCTATGGGGCTCAGAAGGAGGAAAAGTGCCAGAAATCCTTCCAGGAAACAAAAAAGCAAGCAACAGGACTGCATCCAAGGATCCCCTGAATCCAGAAAACAGATGGTGATTGAGTTCTGTAGCAGCTCATCTGAAGGACAGAAAAATGACATTTTTTCCAGGAAAATCTTCATGCCAGCAGCACGGAACCTCAAGCTAGGATACACCAATATATTTCACTGGCTATTGACTTGTGACTCAATTCCAGCTTCTTCCAAAAGTAACCAATGTGGAGTGCACATGTGTTGCTAGAGGACACAAGAAAAGAGACTCTGACACCTGCTAGGTTGAGCAGAAAGACGAAAAAGGGCATTTTATTTATCTTTTTCGTACTTTATAGGTTTCTCAATGCCACAAGGGATTGGAGGACATGTCACTTCCTCCTCAATCCCACTGGAGAAAAAGGATGCTCCTCAAACTGTCTCTGACATTACAAAAACGTAAGCAGAAGAAGACAGTTAAGTAAACATCAGCTATTATTTACATCAACTCCGTGAGAAAATCATCTGACTCCAAGTTACAATAGAAGGCTTTAGCAAAAACAGGACAACACACATGAAACTGCATTTATTTCCTGCCACGACACACGCGGGGCGAGCTTTTGTCCTCCAGCTCCTTGGCCACAGGAATTCTGCAGTTTTCAACAGATGTGGGTCTTAACTTCACATTTCAGTCCTTCATTACCCTCCCCGTGCCTTCCCAATCCACCAGAGCCAGCAGAGCCTCGTGGAATGTGACCAACATTTCAAACCTGGCTGGGTGTTTCACACGCTTCCTCCTCGCTGTGAGCAGGATTTCAGTTCAATTAAGAATAAACCCCCTCCCACCGACTTGGTTCCACAACCTAATTCAAGTTTTAACCCTGTAGTGCTGATGCTGTGTGTTTTCTGGCTGATTTGGGGGTTTTGTGGTAATGTAGTCCTTCAAAGAGAATAGATTTAATCTATGGAGCCGAACTGGGATTACTGAAAAAGGTCACACATGCATCTCCTCAACCCTGCTCATCCTCACAGTCTCTCATTTATTTTCAACGTCAGTAAAGCCTGAATTTTATTATTTGTTATATTTAGGGCAGATGACCTACCCAGTCAGAATAAGAGATTAGAAATTCATTTTTTAAGGCATTATGCAAAAACATAGAAAAAATCTGACCTTGGCTCAAGCACTCTGAGACCACTTGTGTGTAATTTAAAAATCAGGACGAGAATCTGAAGAGAAGAAAATGAAATAATGCTAGCAAAGATCTTTGGGGTTTAATTTATTTTTTTTTCCCCTGCATGAAAGCTTCTGCACACGGAAACCTTGAGACAGTGGCTGGCTCCTTGGTGAATTCGGGCGTTTGTACCAAACGAGATTACTCAGGAGCAGTAAGAATGACCCCAGCTGTTGTATGCTGCTAGAAACCTTTCAAATGGGTAAGGACAGAGTCAGTAATTACAAGGGAGGAAGACCACATGGCTTAAAGTGACCAGTTAGGAATCAGTTCCTGCTGTGAAATTTTTTTTGTCCTTGTTTTACAGCATGTGTGGAGAAACAAAAAGCGTGCACATATAAAAATCAGCATTGTTTCGTAAACACAAAAAATGAAAGTTCATTCAAAAATGAATAATATGGCCAGCATGGTATGAAATCCCACTGTTTTAAAATAATACCTAATTTAATTGCATCAATCTTTTAAAATAATTAAGAATGTGGGAATAATCAGTTTTCCTTTCATTGCAGACCTTTTTGTGTGCATTCTGAAAACATTTTTTATCTGGTTCGCTCCCACAGCTTCAGCTTTAAAGGTCGTTGTGTTTTATCAAGATACCATTTCGTGATGACTTTTTTATTATTCTCAGTGGCACTAACAGCATGCAGTGGCTGATCTTTCCTCAGAAACAGTAAAGGAAGTGAGTGATTTATCCATATAACCTAAAAATAAAGGATATTCCTCTTGAATTTTAATTTAACACTAATTAGCTGAGAGTTTTTGCATATGTATTTGGAACACAAGGAACAGCTCCGGCCTTCTGTGTTGATTTTGTTACTGAGCTTCAGGAAATTAAACAACTCAGCCTCAGAGAAGGAGGAAAG
This sequence comes from Platysteira castanea, assembly GCA_013397175.1. Taxonomy (NCBI): domain Eukaryota; kingdom Metazoa; phylum Chordata; class Aves; order Passeriformes; genus Platysteira; species Platysteira castanea. Next base: position 966,972 of record VYXC01000200.1, read on the forward strand.
CTGAATGCAGTAAGAGCTGTAGGAACTGGAACTGTGATTTTAGAACTCAGTGATACACAGAATGACACTGACACCTCTCTGAGGAGTGGGACCCCAGATTTGCTCCTCGAGAGCTGCACACCTGAAGAGACAACACAGAAAGCAGGAATAAAAATACAGCAGTGTTCTGGGTTAGGGGAAACAAATCACCCCTGGAGAAGGGGCAGGCAGCGCTCCCTCACGCTCTCTGGCTGCCCACGTGCCACGGGTGGAAGTGATGCCTCTGTTTATATACTGTTAGTAAACACACTATTAGTAAATATTTAAAATGATTAAAATAGAGTCTCGACAAGGTAGAGACCTTGTCAAGCCTCTAAAGGGGGAGAATGATGCCTTAGGTTTTAATTTCTATATTTTTCAAATCCTGTACTGCCCAGTGTGTAACTCTGAAGTTCCTTGTAGCTCGTGAGCTGCTCTCTTAGGCCAGACAGACACAACAAAGCCTCTCTGAGCTGTTCAAGGACACTCGGGCTGTCCTAGGCCCAAAAGGTGTAAACTGGGACCATGAAAGAGGTGGAGAAATTGAAGAGAGCTAAAGTTTTAACTGGTGAATTGATGCTGATATGCAAATGGACCAAACCTAGAACAGTGTCAAGAACTCGTGACCTGCTGTCCACCTTGGGGTCCATTTTATGGAAGCAGCCTCTGGCTCCCCAGGGTGTGCCTTGAAGGCCTTCAAATAAATCCCTGCCTTTATCACCTTACTCCTGTCTGGTCTCTGTTTCTGGGTGGCTGAGGGAAGGCATCAGAAGTGCTGCTGCAGGCAGGGCACAGTTTGCAGTGTTTCGAAAGGACACTGGTGTCAGGTCTTCTGCATAAGCAGTGACAGATCTCAAGGTTCTCAGCAGCATTTTCAGCTGCAAAACTCAATGTTTTCCTTCCTTAAATGCACTTGCAACAGCACTGTCCCTGCTTGTAGCCAGTTTTTCTCTTCCATTACCAAAAGAATTGGCTGCAAGAAGGAGCAAGGCTGAAAAGGGAATTAAGAGGATGGTGTCCCACGGCACGTGCACTGTCTGTCTGCTCTTGTTTGTCCTCTTGCCTGCAACGAGGCAAATTCAGGAGTGAATTCCATAGAGCACTGGAAAAGTTACCAAAGCACTCGTATGGAAACTGTGGTGTCATCATAAATGCCCTGTCAGGCCCAGGTTTTGGAGCAGGGATGGCAGGGCTGAATAGAGACTGTGGAATCCTTGAGTCAGTTCACAATGCCAGCGAGGGCCCTGTGATTCACAGGGAAAAAAATGCAGCCTGTCTCTATTCAGTTCCCCATGCAAAAACCACATGAAACTATCCACAGTGACCTCCCATGAATTTGTTTTGTTATGGAAGATTTCCCCTTGCTTGAGCCCCTGTTATGACTGAAGTATGGAACAGTTTACTCCAGAGCAGTTCATAGACCCAGGTATTTCTTTGTTCTTGAGATACTTTGAGCATTTTACTTTTCTTCAAAAAGTGTTTCTTCTTTGAGATGAAGCCATTTGCTTAATGTTTTAGAGTATTTCATATCCTCTGCTTTCTCCCCAGAAAATCTCTTTTTGTAAATGAAATGTAGGCCTGGATCAATACCCTACTCCTTGCTGCAGGGCAGCATAATAACTGAAAGATGTTTTTATAATTGTTATAAGGACGCAGGGATTGTTTCATTTACACAAGGGAAACGTGTTGTTAAGTCATATGATGATATGAGTTGAGTGTGAGCTTTCTTCACTCGTGGCAAAATGTCAATATTCCTAAAGCATCGTACAATCAGCAGTTTCAGAGGGCAGGTTATTTGCAAAATAGCCTCACCACCATAATCTAGTGCCTCTCCCTAACTTCCAGCAGTGTCCTTTCCAAACCCAAAGTTAAATGGAATCTACTCCGAGAGCTGAATCGTCACCTAAACTGCAGTGCTTGAAAGATTTGCTGTTGCTGAGGAAATTGGTCTCCTACATATTTCTATTGAATAATTTCCCAAGGACCTATCTCCAGTGCATGGTAATACCATATACTGCAGTGTTGTAGCTTCTGGATAGTCTAATAGACATGTAATCTTATTTTAGCAGAAACCCACATGCTCATAGACTCGTACAGAGCAGTAACTGGCTGCACAAATAGTCCTTCTGAAATCAACAGGAAACCTTGGCCAGGTATTGTTTCACCTGTTAAAGTGTATTCACAGCTCATTAGCTCACACCAGTGGCTTCAGCAGAGTTACTTCTCAACTTCTATTACAGTGAAGCTCAGGCCCTTTTCTGGTGGGCAAAGCATTTTCTACTTTGTGTAATAGGAAAATGTGAAAATTGCATTTGAACACAGTAACTTTCCAATGCATTTCAGGCCTCCTTCGGCCATGCTCATGAAATCCTGGTTGCTCAAAGGATCTTATTCACAGTTACTTAATTCTGTAGCTATTTTTGCTCTCAGTGAACCCCTTGGTGCATATGACAATACTCCTGCTCCTGCAAAGGGAGCTGTTGGCCAGTTTCCGTGGATGATTTTGGATAGGAGGGAAAATACAGTAAATCAAGTCTATTACTTAATGGAACCAGGTTCATTTCTTAGGCTGTGCTGCCCATTCCACTTCCCCGAGTGAACTGGAAACCAGAATTTCCCACGCTCATTCTCTCACCAGCTTCCTTTTGAGCTTCCATAATCACATTTTTCCTCTCTGAAATTTCTGCAAGTTTACGGGCAGAGGGTGCACTTTGCTGCTGAACAAGATTGAAATAGATACCTCAAAAAGACAGAACTGCAGCTTGTCATTGGCTTCCATTTGTGGTGGAGGATGAGAAGTGGGGCAGTGGCAAGTACTGGCCTTGGCAGGTGAAGTGAGGATCTCTCGCCCTGGTTTTTCTTAGCTTTCTCATAATTTACATATTTGGAGTCAAATTTTCACATACTCTCATGTAAACAATAGCCAACATTTACTTAACTGTACTTTCTGTTTTTCATTCCTTTTGTGATAAGAGAAAGTTTGATGAGCATCCTTTTTCTCCAGTGGGATTGAGGAGGAAGTGCCATGTCCTCCAATCCCTTGTGGAATTGCGAAACCTATAAAGTAGGAGAAATGTAAATAAAGTCTCTTTTTTCCTCTTTCTGCTGAACCTAGCAGGTGTATTGTGTCCTTCACTGACACAAGGACCACCCTTCTCTTCCCCTCACACTCAGCACAGGGGCTGTGAATTTGAGTGGCTTTTCCCTCAGCATCGCTGCCGTGCTGTGCCACAGAGCTGCCACGCCCAAATGTCATCACGAGGACCCTTCCTGCCATCCCTGGACAATCCACGCCTGTCACAAAGGCTTTCCAGCACAGATCTGTGAACATTCTCCTGCGGGGCCTGTCCCTGCCCTGTGACAAGCAAGGGCACAGGTCCCCTGTGCCTGCCAGGGCTCGCACTCACCTGGGGCGTGATGCCCCAGGATCACCTTGGAGATCAAGCAGAGCAGTGCCCAGCTTATCACTGTGATAAGAGGGGCCAGGGACCTGCCCAGCTGTCTCTCTGTAGGTGCTCTGCGTGGGCTCAGACCCGAGTGTGTGCTCAGCTCTGGCCCGGATAAAGCAGCCTGTGCTGAGTGCCACGGCGAGAGCAGCAGAGGAGCGCCGTGAAGAGGCTTTGGAGGAGCTGATCAAACAGCTCTGGAGAGCACTCCAGAAGTGCCTGCCAGGAAAACGTGGCCGTGCACGTGTTCCACAGGGCGTTCCGAGGGCTCGCTGGCCTGCCTGCTGCTCCTTGGAGGAAACCATCCTCTCCCACCACCAGGGATCTGCAGGGAAAAAGGTGCCAGAGCAGGTCAGGTGCCAAAATCAACCCCCGCTGCCTTTGTTCACTTTGCCAGACACAGCTAAATAATGAACCACATCCATTTACCTGCCTCTCTCACCTCCTGTCGATTTGATGTAATAGATGTACTACAGATAAAACAGGTGCAAATAGTGCTTCATTCATGAGTGAGTCAGAGCACGGAGAACTTAAAACACTAACAATGAAAGCATTTAAATTTAGCTTTGTGCAGATTCAGACCCACCTGAGGAAACTGGGCATAAATCTCCTTTTGCTTGCATTGCTATGTGTATTTTCCCCTTGTTATTAGGTAAGACCCATGCTTGTTTTAACTGTCCCTCTTTAATTTATTTTGATTTAGATCCTTTACCAAAGCCCCGGAGTCTGTCTCGTGGAAAGATCCATTAGACTCTTTCTCATTCAGGAAAAGCAGAACACGGTAGGATTTTGGGATTTTAGCAGTCCCAGTAAGTGGACACATTAACTCTCAACCCCCTCGGCGTATATAATATCACCAAGCATCCACAAATGTCAATGAAAGGAGTTTCACCATCCACCACATAGCAAAAGATGCTGTGATATTTTCTGCCACCATATGGGAGACAGAGAAACACAAAGAAATACTTCAAGGAAGATGTAAAGAAGCAAGAAAGCTTAGGACACAACCTGACTAAATAGTGGTGTTGTGGTCTTGCCTAAAGCCTAACCAGAGAGCCTTTCTGGCTGAGTGCTGGCTCATGGAGCCTTGGAGCTGGATATAAAAGTATTTTCTCATATTACTTGATTTCTAGTCTAAGAATTAGGATTTTATGTTGTTTTCAGATAAACAGAACTACATCAAAGATACCTGACTACCATCATGCTTTTCTTCTAAGGGAAACAACAAAGTTTTGTCTAACCCTTAGGGACCAAAAGAAGCTGTGTTATTGAATACCACATCAGTTTCCTGGTTTGTTTGATGGGATGACTATGATTTACAGGACTTCTATATGAGACTCAATTAAATATAGAATTTACAATATTCATGCAGTTTCTGTGCCAAATATACATAGTGCTGATACAGCAGGGATCTCAAAATATCAACCACCTGCTTGGAAGGAACGGAATTATGAATACATCTCCTTAAACAATAATTCATCACACTCAGAAGCCTAAAGTTGAGCTGCTCTAGAGCCAACACAGCTGCTTTATCAACTTATTTGGGGGATGCTGCTGACTTACAGTGCTGGCTGTCATTCTTGCATCTCGTAGCTAAGATTAAATCCAAGAATTTAGAACCCTAGGAAGCAGCACTGACTGTGGCATGAAGGATCCCGGATGTGGGTGACATCCAGAGTAAATACATCCACAGTGCCTGTGGGAAACCAGGAGAATCCCTGCACACCTCACTGAGCACTGCAGGGAAATATTTCCCCTCCTCGAAGATCCTCACCCTTCACCCCCAGCCCCTCCAAAAAGGGGGTTATGGGGTGGAGTTTTCCCCTGACTGAGGTCAGCTGAGGTACCAACACAACAGAGCCAAAAAACCACCTTTTTCCCTAGGGAAAGCTGCTCTACCCACACTAATGAAATTAATTTTAATCCTCGTGACTTCGTGAGAAGACTTTGATCTCACATACTTCAGCTTTATGACTTTTTTTCCCCCAGACAGGCTAGAGCTGCAGAAGTGAGACTGAAAGCCCTCACAGCTGAGCTTGGAGGACTTTCAGACAGTCTGGGGAGATATATGTGTGGAGCAAAAATGGAATCACAGGGCCTGAGTGGGGTTCTGGAGGATAAAAAAAAGCACCACAGCGTGATAGTGGCTTTAAGTCCATTTCCACTGCACAGAGGCAGAGTCCTGCTGTGCCCACTCCAGACAGGTGTTGGTCTAATTGGTCTTTTCTAACATAGATTTTACAGCTTCCCTTAGCAGCCAGGTTCACTGTTTAAATCTCCTTCATTAGGAAGCTTTTCCAAATCTCTAATTTAAAATTTTGCTCTACGTGGAGCCAGGAACCCTTTTTTTGCCCCTTTGGTGACCAAGACAGCATTTCAGGAGCACCTTCTTTGCAGACTTTTTGAGAATTAGAGGATCATTATCACGACTTTTTATTTCAAAGCTCTATAAATTCACCACTTTCAGTTTTATCCTTATGAAAAGGAACTTTTTCTTAACTTCTTTATAATGCCTGTTGCTCCCCTGGAACCGGGGGTGCTTTAGCCCTTTCTGCCCCTTTCTCACCAACTAAATTCATTTCTGGATGACCACTTCTGGCAAGGGGGCATCACAAACTCTCTTAGTCAGTAACTGGGCTGTCATCCTGCCTAATGAATGTTGTTAAAGTGTTCAGACATGCTGGGATAAAAGCCTCCTGAGGGAATTTTAAGCAGCCAGAGTACAAAGAAGTCTAACTCTGCAAATAGAGTCTGTTGAGAAATACCATTTTTACCAGTTGTTTCCATGCTGCAACACAGCTGCTTACAGCAAAAAGGAAAACAGCCCAAAATACACGATCCTGCTCATTTTACGTCCAGCAGGTTTGCATTATTACTCTGTCTCCAGGTCTCCTTTTGGGAGCGTGTTCCTGACCAAGAGGTTTCCAGCCAAGTGATGGATTTGTGATCCAGCTCTGAAAGACACAGATGCCCTTGAGGGTATGATTGCTGCCTGGCCTTTGAAAACCACTCCAGACCAAATAGATCAGGCCTGTTTATTTCAGGGAAAACCTGTGCCACTGGAAAGACAGCAACCACCCTCCTATTTATCTCTAGGAAGTAACCTTTAGGGTTTCAACAAATAAGGAAAAGGAATAATCTTTTCAACCAGACTGTTACTGCCCAAAGGATCCAAATAGACTGAGGGCTGTTTTCAGGAACAAAATGCACAACAAAGTCGGGGTGGGGTGAGAACACAGCAAGAAAACTTCAGATTTATTTGCTATTACAAGGGGATTTGCCTATCTCATCCAAAATTCTCTTCTAATTAGCATTTTTATCTCATCTACTGTCTCATTTTACCTTTTGCTCCCAAACAGTGCTGGAGGCTTGGTCCTAGGACAGCTCTCTGACACTCACAATGTGTGCCTTCCCCGTTTGACTGGAGATCCATTTCAGTGGTGCAGAAAATTAATTAGGGCATTTTATTCCCTTCATAAGTAGACCTATATACTGTTTCTAAGGCTGCAAATCTGTTAGCTCTGTGAACGAATAAACACAGAATTAGGTTCCTTTTCCACGATTTCTGAAGCTGAAAGCAACAACAGCCATGAAGGAATCTCCACACAGAATCTGCTGCTTTAACCCTACTGGAAAAAAATTCTCTGTACCAATTAGAGAGATTACTTTGCTCCCAGTGATGCAGAGAACTGAATAATCAGGCAAACATACTAACCAGATGTCACTTTATCCGACAGGAGGAAGGAGTACTCCGTGGTGGATGGAAGACAGTCTGTGGGTGCCCATTGGCTCATGCAAAAACTTCCTTCATTCCCATAACTCCTTTTTCCGTGGTCTTTGCCCAACCTCTGCTCACGAGCAGCACAAATAGGTGAAAGAGCTCCTATTTGTGTCTCTGTGGCTCAGCTGGGCCCGTGGCCATGCCCTGAGGAGGTGATGGCTCTGTACAGGTGGTGCCCGGCCTCACCTGCTCGGCTGCTGCACCTCAGGGAAGCACTAAAAGGTCAGGAGGCAAAAATGTGCATTCGTGTCTTCGGTCATTCCAAACCTCTGCGGGGCTCGTCGTGGCAAAACTGACAGAGATACAGAGAGAAATGGAGCCACAAAGGAGATTCACAGCAACCAGGTATCAGCTCTGTGCTCGGGTGTTTTTGTTCAGCAGTCCTTTGGGAATATTAGTCATGTTCAGGTTTTCAGAAGTCATCTATTTCACCAGATTAAAACCTTTGTGATATTGGGACTCCATGAGTGAAAAATAGTTCTTTCTACCCATATCTAATAAATATATGTTTGAAGCTCAAATTGATTTAATGTGAATTCATGCTCAACTGTGCGTGTGATGTTTGGGTATAAACAATGTTTTCACATTGCACAATATCACCCGACTGCTATTGTGTCTTTTCTCAGACTGACTTATGTATCTTTAAGGTATTTTCTTTTTGGGGCTGATTAGATAACTTAAAATGCCCGCACTAAAATTCACTGTCTTTAAATTGGGCTGAAGGCATCAAAGTTTAGTTATGAACAGTCCAGTTAAATTGCTTTGACTGAGCTACCTTGCTATAAAATGGCATCTTTTATTCCAAAACAGGCCAAAAGGTTTTCCACTGTGTAATGCTGGCGAGGTTAAAACAACCAAACAAACTCCAGACCCAGCACCTGCTCACCTGGAAATCCTCTGTGTGACCTCAGCAAGCAATTCCAGGTAGAGCACGAAAGAAAAAGTCATCCTACTCAAAAATGGAGCATAAATCCTCTTTCTGCTCAACTCCAAACATGTGCTGAATGCTCCCCAATCACTTTAGCTGTTATTTTGTCCTTGGCTGCTTCAAGAGAAGGGAGCGAATCTCAGCGCTGAGTTTGAATCCCAGCAGCTGCGACGAGGAGTGATGAGCATTAATTCCAGCAGGAAATCTTACCCAGAATCTTCCCTAACTGCAAGATCCCTCTCACTGCCAAACAGGATATTCCACGCCACATGATGCTGATGCAGTGGCGTGTTTCCAGCAAGCACAGCTTGTCACCAGCACCACAGTGACAGCGATGACCACGATCCCCTAACTCAGCCACCTTTTGAATCTAATAACTGTTATTGCATTTTGGAATCCTCCATAGCTGCTCCTCCTTGGTAGACACCAGATCTATTCAACTCTAGGAGTAAGAATTGTATTCTTAAAAAGGTAAAATGTTATTTGTCCAGGGACAGCTTAATCTATGGAGGGCTCATTGCAGGGTGAATATTGTCCTGAATCATAAAGTGCTTTTAATGAAGAAAAGGAGCAAGGTGGAGCAAGAAGACATTTTTGCACTATGTCTTTATATTCTTTTTGTTGAAGATCTAAAAAACACCTCCCAGCCTCAAGCCAAGCAAACAAAAAACATTGCCATATTAAGGCAATGGAGGATTAAGCAAAACAGCATTTTTAAAACTAAGTCTGGGTTTTATTCAGGGGTGTCCAACAGGAAGGGTCTTGGACTCCAAATCACCTCGCGTTCCCACCACCCATTTCCATGCTCCCCTGGCCACTGACAGCTCCTCTCCTTGATGTGTGCAAAGGCAGATTAGGCAGAGGGGTAAGAGTGGAGATAAAATGCTTCTGTGCAGCAAACGCAGCCTGCAAACATCGCTTCCCCCAGCCCTGGGTGGGGATTATTTCTGTGTAAGAGGCACTCAGCCCCTGACCCTCTCCTTCAGCTGCAACGCTCCCCTGTCAAGTGCTAATCCCTTTGTTGGCTACTCAGCTGCACATTCATTTGGGAGGAGTAATGACTTACACTGTTCTTTCTCAGCACGATTTCCATGGACATGTAATTAGAGGTGAATGGAGCCTTCGGAGGGGCAGCAACCAGGAAAGCCAGCGGCAAAGTCAAAGTGTTTGTCTGATTTTGCAGTCGGCTCTCTGGGTGAATGAAACCGTGTGGTCAGCTGCACGCGGAGGAGAGGGAAGTAAAAAGGAGAAGCAAAAAACAAACAAACAAACAAACAAAAAAATCAGCTTTTAAATTAAAAAAAAAAAAAAAAAGGGTTGCCTGGCACGCACAAAGCTCCGAGATGAAAAGGAACGTGTTTCAAAATACTTTTGGTCAGGGTGCCTGAGAGCGAGTTGGAAGATAAATGCCAGCAAAGAATCTGTCCTTCTCATACAGAGGGAAAAAATATCTAAAGGGGAAACGCTTTGTTTTAAAGCGCTTGAGATGCTTAATCATTAGCAGAATAAGTGTGAGAGCTGGAAAGCTACAGAAAAATACAGGAAGGTGAACTGAAGAACTTTTTGTGTGCCACAGCACAGAGCACTGGCGTAAAGATTTGAGTATTTCTTTATGTAAGTCACCCACTCCTGCGACACCTCAGGAAACATCCTGCAGCTCTTACACCAGGTGAGCACGGCCTTTTGAAGTCCAGGGGATTTTTTTGCACATGCATTAATATCACTGGATGAAGCAGAAAAGAGTAACAGGGAGCCATAGTCTTGGTGGTTTTAGATGAGCTAAAACCTCTCAGCTCTGATTTCTGGACAAACCACAGAGAAGGCCCCATTTTGCTGCGAGCCCTTGCTCCCTCCCCATCACACAGAGGTTTGTGGATGACCCCAGACAGGAGGCCTGGCTGCCAGCTGGACATTTGTGTCACTTTTGGCCCTGTGACACATCAGCACCAGGTCTGATGGTGCCCCAGTGGGCTTGGGACTCCCTCCCAGCTGATACCTGCCCTCTGCCTCCCTGTGTGGTGCCTCCTGCTAATTCCTCACACCTCCTGTGGCTGCAGAGTGTTTTCTGCTTCCCTGTTGTCCTGTTTTTTGCTAAGCCTTCTGTTATAACCTTGGAGTCAGAGAATTTTCACACACTTTCATGTAAATAACGGCCAATGTTTATTTAACTGTCTTTTCTGATTTTCATTCCTTTTGTGATAAGAGAAAGTTTGATGAGCATCCTTTTTCTCCAGTGGGATTGAGGAGGAAGTAACATGTCCTCCAATCCCTTGTGGAGTTGAGAACTCTATAAAGTATGATAAATGTAAATAAAGTTTTCTCTTTTCCCTCTTTTCTGCTGAACCTAGCAGGTGTGAGAGTGTCCTTTACTGTGCTTTTACCAGCACACTTCCCATAATTTTTTACAAGGTTTGGGGTTTTTTATTTTATGCTGCTATTTTTTTTATGAACTCTTCCTGTGTTTTTGGCCCCTCATCACTGGTTTCCCTGCACACTGCACGGCTGCCCCGTTACTGGGGCTGCACAATCTCCCAGCCATTGGCCATTTGTCCATTTTGGAGCAGGGAATCTCCATTCTCCATATGGATTACACAAAGTGCATCCTTGGATGAAAGAGTGTTCGTATTAAATAACACCCACTCCTATTTTCTCAGTTACACAATAGCCAGTCAAAGTTATATTTTATGAATTAAAGTAAGACACCTTCACTAGTGCTCTGAATTCAGAAGCGTAATTTCATTAAAAATGAAAAAACAGAGTAATAATTAATAATTGTTTTAGTTCAGTCCGGGTTTACGAGCTAATATCTCTCACAGAGTTGTCTAATACAATTATAAACACAATTTCATGCTTAATGAAATATAAATGATGCGATTGAGTGGTGCACTCCAAAGATATCTCCCCATCAATCAACTGTCCTCCCAACACTTTCATCTTTCCCGTGTGCTTTAGGTGGTGATTTGATTTGAAATGTGGCTCTTGTTTTGATTTGATTTGCAGCCAGCCAGCAGCAGGTATTCCATCCTGTCCCTGAGGACGTCAGTCGGGTGGGGAGGTGTCACCACAATTTAAACTGGGTGTCTCCCTGCTGCTCTGGGGCTGTTTTATCTCCGGAGATCTGGATTCAGAGTGAGCACAGCACAGCCTGTCCTCACCCCTGCAGCACCAAACCACCTCCACAAAGCTCTCTGCCCTCACTGCAGCCTGTTTCCCACCACACCAGCAGAGACAGGAGGGTTTGCTGCTGACAGCATCCAAAGATGACTGCGGGCAGCTGGTGAGGACGTTTGATTTCCTGATCTGGGACCTGCTGATAATCACACGCATGAATGTGCACTTCTTGCTATATTTGTTAAAATCATCATCTTTATCACTGGTATCACTGCTCACTTTTTGAATTATGGCAGTAATTTCTCTCCCACTTTGACCAGCTGGTCTGCAGTGCCCAGGGGTGTCGTTGTGGAAAACCTTGTGTACGGCTGCATGACTTGCAGCTACAAACTGGTAAAACTTTGCAACCCTTGCTCACTAATTCCTTGTGTTTGCATTCCAAGAGCCTCAGCGATGTCCACCCTCACTGCATGCCTATAGAGTGGGAAGGAGAAAGAAAATTAATCCCTTTGGATCAGAGGTGAAACGATCCTGACAGAAGGACAGGGGTGAGGGCAAAATCCACCCAGCTATGATTCTTGCTGTGGTTTGTGTCTGAGCAGTAAATATGTGTTTTGTCGTGCTGGGCCTTGGATATAATTCAATCGAAGATTGCAGGAAAATTAGCCCAGACATGCTGGAAGCTTCACACAACTGGAAACCAGGCAGTTTTGCTTGGTTCAGGTTTAATTATGAATGGTTCACTCAGCCCTGGTAATGACTCATATTCACTAACTAGCCTGTATATGAGATGTGACAAAAGTGTAGTTCAGATACACAAAGCATAATTATTTAATGATGAAGTAAAGTTGATTAGGAAGCCTTTAAGCTATTATACTCTTAGGAGGGTGTTTTGCAGCCGCTGAATAAATGAACTTAATTTAATTCTTAAAAGCTGTGTAGCTCCTGCTGCTTTTGAAAATGGTGTGTAGCTAACCTGATAGGTTTTTCCCATCACAGAATTCTATATGCTGCAACAAACAGCACACAGAATGCAGTGCAATGCCACTAAGAATAAGGAAAACCATTCCTAGTGACTACCCAGGCTAAAAATGATAGAACTCACTTATCCACTAACAATCATGAACCTGACAAATCAAGCTTGTAAGCCTGTGGTGTGATCTGAAAACCTAACAAGCTTCCAAGAAGAATCTCCATTTTAAAAATGTATTCTTTCTTCATGGATTCTTTTTTTCTTTTTTTTTCTCATGATATGTGCAAGATAAAACAGCCTGAGAACGGCTGCGCCATTGAAGGGGTGTATTTATATTTTATGTAGCTGGGTTCCAATTATGAAATTGATCCATGGATAAAAATCCCTTAAGGGTGGCTATTAATGAGATTGTCTGCTCTGAGTGCATCCACTAATAAGATTAGGTATGCATTTATCCTGAGCAGAGATAAACCAAAGACAAGTTTATGCCAAGATAAGACAGTTTTGAATGGAATATCCACTAAATGAGTGTTCTATTAAGTGGCGACTCCACAGAATTTATGCAGAAAATGTGTGTGACTGGGGAGTTCTTGAATATAGCTGTGTACTGTAATGAAGCTTCTGTTAAAAAGTGTAAAAAACATATGTATGCATTATGATATTTAGCTTCTTTCTCCCTGAGTAGTTTATTCACAGGTAATTACTTGTTTAACTAATTAAAGTGGCACAGAATCAAGTTTTTATCTGCTGCAGAAAGGTGTTAGACTCCCACCTCTCTCAGGTAAAACACCAGGATCCTTTCACACCCCTTCTCATTTGACAGAAGTACAAGGTCAAGCAAAGCCACCCTATAATTTTTCACTCAAAAATAATTCACAGACCTGCCTTTTTCTTAAAAACCATATTAAACAGCACTAGAGGAGCTCAGTAATTTAGTAAGAAATGCTGGATTTAGCAGCTTCTCCCACTAGACTGTCAGTTCCCTGCCAGGATTCTCCCAAAGCCCATCCTCTGTGTCACACATGGTCACACAGTGCTGAGCACTGACATTAATTCTCCTAACAGATACTTTGGATCATCAACTTTGTTTTGCCTCTTGGGTTCCCTCCTTCAGAATTCCAGAAAATCACCTCTCTTCTAAATTAGCATCAAGGATTTACTGGTTGGGTACGAGGTCGCTCAGCTCTTTCTGAAAACTCTGCTAATTTTGCTTTTCCACGTCCTTCCTTCACTGCCCCCTCCTGTAATCAGGATCCCAAAGTGTGCTTTCTGATGAGGATTAAGCCCTGACCCGTGAATGATTGCAGGAAATAAGCCTTTAAAGTATGCCTAAGTGCTCTGCTTGTTTGAAGCTACTGATCCTTAAAATAGATGTCTGTAAAAACGTGTAATTTCGGGTGTTGCTGCAGATATTGTTCCAGTGTGTGCAACAAGGAGGCACATCGAGCCGAGTTACATCAGTTATGCTCCATTATATCATGAACTGAGACAAAGGAGTCAAAATATACAGTAAAACTTCCAATGAAAATTCAGCTCTTGTACAGATTCTTTCCCTACTTAGCAATTGCAAAGCACCAAAATATTCCGCTTGATTTTGGGGGTTTATTTTAGCTATTCATCAAAAATCTTTCCAGTGTAAAAAGTAATTTATCTATTGTGAGAAAGGATTAACAATTATTCCTTGTTAATGTTCTCAATATCTTTCAGGATTTGAGAGTCCAGAGGGTCTGATGTTCATTCTTGTATGGATCATTTCTTCCTTCCAGACCCACCTTTATTCTCTTGCTCTCCATCCTTTTTCGTTCCTTTCTCATCTTTTCCAGAGAAGATGATCACGAGTGGGGTTTGTGAGCTGGCCCACCACAGACTGATAAAACTGTAACAAGAAATGCCATTATTTTCTTCTCCAGCACCTTCCACATTCTTCCCCTCACTGTTCCCCTGGTCAATCACCTCTCACCTCTGAATGGCTTTTCCAGGATCTACACACAAGGACTCAGAGATCCTTCTCCTAAATAAGTTTTTACAACAAAGCTCTCCGGACTAAAAAATGAACCAAATCAGAACAGGCTGGTGGGGCAGAGCTGTTTCTTTCTGCCCCGTGGCTCAGTGCATGAAGCATTTCTGGGAAGCTCCAGAAATCTGGGAGAATAGAGCAAGACCAGAACTTCTCCAGGAAAACCATTTGCTGGTTTTTATGACCTTTCTGATCAGAGATAGTGTGAAAAGTAGAAGAATAGATTATTTTTTTTCCTTTTTCTTTCTTTCTTAGGGACCTTTTGTCCCTTTGGGGATATTAGGTATCAAGAGCCATCGCTGGAAGCTCAGTGTAACAAGATGCCCTAGAAATCCTAAGGTACTGTCTGGCATTTTTAAATCCCCAAAACTCGCTCAGCTTAGTGGCAAAGCTCTTTAAAGTATTGAGTATATTGATAGAAGTAGGATACTGTCGCTCCCTCCTCATCAGTCTCTCAAGGCACTTAGTACACAATTTTGGCCTATTTAATGTTACTTTAATCTTAACCAAGTCAAGATAAGGTCAGATATTTCACCTTCACTGAAGTTCTCAGCCCTCTTATGCCTGTGTGCATAGAAACCGGTGAGAAAAACATTTCCATCATTTCCACAGCAATGATCAAAGAAAATCACAAACGCAATGGACTTCAAAGAAAAGGGCAATGGCCCAGACCTGGCTCTGAGGCAGCGTGCACGAAATTGGCGAGATCTGAACTAAATTGCTTAAAAACAGGTTCCAGTTTGCAGCAGCGGCTGCTGAAGGGAGCGCAGGCTCGAGGTCTGTGGGTGCCTGCTGCTGCCCGGGGTGGCAGAGACCTCTCTGCAGAGCTGCTCCTGCAGCTGCACTCACCCCTGGACAGGGAGCCTTCAGCAGGAGGGAATTTTAAACAGCCTGTGAGCTGCAAGGCTTTGGCTCCTCATGTGTGGGGGTCGAGAGTCGATGGGAGAAGCAAAAAACAAATGAACAAACAAAGTACAGTCCAAAGAAGAGAAAGAGAAAAAGAGGTGCCCCTCAGTGCAGCACCTGTCCCACTATGATGGGTGGAAAACCAAGGAACTATCATCCCTGGGGCTTATTCTGAGCCTGCAAAATCCCCTCCTCACCTTCACCAAGAACATTTATATTCCCATCAGTGCTACAGGGGGAGGGAATACTGACACTAACTGCTCTGCAGGGCAGTGCTTTCCCTCCCTTCCTCAGGCTCTGCCAAGTTCAGAACTTAAACAGCAGCCCCACCACAGAAGGGAGAGGAGTGGGGCTGTGCTGCAGCCTGGCTTGTGTTTGCCATTGCCTACCCAGGGGGAATGGTCGTGGCCTTGGGAAGCTGCAGCTACATCCCTCTGTGGGCCAGGGCAACCCCCTCCAGCAGCAGTTCCAATGCTTTAAGCTATTTATTTGCCAGGGTGTGCTATTTAAATCCACCTCACTAGTGTGCATCGCTGCTGCCAAAGGCAATTTTCTGCAGGAGCTTGGGGAAGAGGGGAGATGGGAGAAAAGGATGCATTTCCCCACCCCTGCCCTGAGCCAGCAATGGAAAGCTGAGAGGTGAAAACTCAAGGGTTTCATTTAACAGAGTTAAAGCCTCCATTTCTGCACATTGTGGTGCCTGCACGAAATCATAGAGAAATATATCTTGATTAAATTTTTGATGAGCTTTCGGCTGCTCTAAATAATTAACCAGGACCTCTCTCGTTTGAACACGGGTGCAACTTTTCATGTTTCAAACACTTCCCGCCCCAGTCACAAGGGAATCACTCGAGTTATTCAGGTCACTCCATATATTTATTTATTTTCAACACCACCAGTCAAAACAAAATTTGAACCTTTATGCAGGGAAGGGACAAAGGAGTTTCCTTTTGATCTCACTCCAGGTAAGTCCGCAGGAGAAGTATGTGCCCTGTTTCTAGTAGCTAAATAATAGAGATTGATAGGTTAATCAGCTCCAATACAACTTACAGGGCAACAGTGCGCACTCAAACCCTGAGTTTTGACATTCCCCAAGTCCAGGATGTTTCAAAGACATTAGTGCAGGATATCACAGCACAGTTTTTGAAAGGCAGATGCATTAATAAGGACACTTCTATATCCCCTCATGGAAAGCAGAGGAGACTGATCCTGCTTTTGACAGGAGGCTTGTTTGACAGCCTAACTACTGAAGTCAGGCCTGCTCCACCACCATGTAACAGCATGGAAAATGAGGGCTTAAAAACACTCCTTCTGTCCCTTCATTAAGTGTCACAAGGAGCTGGGATGTTGTTTTATGCAGAAATCAGACTATCTTGTGGGTATATAAAGCGGCATTAAGTGTATTAAATATTGGATTCAGTCCCCTAATGAGGGACTTTGATCTTCTATCACAAGACTCAGATGTGAAAATTGGACGCTAAAAGCAGATTAGTAAAAAAGCTCCTTCCTAACCATTCCATTCTAGTGGTGCTCAGTGAAGTCACAGACTGAGCCTTGAATTCATATAAAAAACCTGCAAAATGCAATTAGCTGCGTCCACTCTGCAAGTGCAGCTGTCTGCAAATGGGGAAGAAGGGGCATGGAGGTGAGCCCATGAAAACTTGGCTTCAAGTCATTTTTCAGCATATCTGCCTGTGAGCTTCAATATCCCATCCCCAAAAACGGGATCCACTTCCCCCTGTCTCAAAGACAGCACGGGAAAACAAACGTATCTAAAATTGCAGAGGGCTTCAAAATACCACAGACAAAGGAGCAGGCTGCACTGTCAGCTGAATTTCTAACAAATGTCTACCCAGGGCTTTCAAACTTGTCAATAAATTCAGGATTAATGATCTCAGCTGGTGCCATTTTGTAACTCATTACTTTAGGCACAAAGCTGGTGAGCTTGTTTAGTCCTACATGACTTCCTTTTCTTCCTGTGGATGGTCACTGCAAAAATCCAAGCCAGTTATTTCCCAGGAGCTGGTTGCTGTTGTTTAGCTGTTACCGTAAGGGAGTTTCTGTATATTCTGCTTTCACTAATTTGTCCCCTTTTGCAGTGGAAACTGTCATAACTGCTCAATTTAAAATGCAGACTGCCTGAGAAAGAGCCTCCTGAGAAGCGACAGGTTTGGAGAAGTACTTCGTGTGCAGGAGAGCATTTTAAATTGAAAGCTCTCATGTTTCTGCAATGAGACTGGCAGAGCTACATTCTATTAAAACCAGAGTCTTACAGGATTTTCCTCAAGAAATATTCCTTGGTGCTGGTCATGTCTTCAAACAGTTTCTGCACACTGTAGGCATAGGTCAAAATTCACTTATTTTTCACTTGATGGTGTTGTTGTCAATGCTTCTATTTGGCCATAGGTGCCAAAAGCATCAACCAAAATGAAGATCAGAAGCATTAGAACTGGGTTTAAAGTGCTGTGGTTTCACTGTCTCAGCAGTTGCTTTGCTCCAGCTGGGCACCCAGACATTAAAACTCAGAAGCATCATCATACAAGAGAGGCACTGTAAGATTTTCCTCTTTTGTGAGAGCATTGCCCAAGCCAACCGTGTTTGTGAGCCATTCCCATGGCACAGGAGGCAGAGAGGGGTGCTAACTGCAAAGTGAGGTGAGGAGCTGCTTTTCTTCTCCAGCAATGGCTGCTGACCCCAGCCGTGTCCAGCTCAGCCAGGCGGCCACACGTCCACCGCCCTCCCAGCACTGAGGACACGGATTTGGCCTCAGGCCTCCACACTTGTTTTTCCTCTTCATGTCCTCTTCATGGGACCCCAGCAGGCCACATCTGAGACTCCTCCACGGTTTCCATCTCCTTAATCAAGATGCAGTAAATACGTTTGGAAATCTGGCCTTTAACCTGCCTGTGCTGCCGTTCTTGCTCCTCTTTGCCTCTTTTCTATCCAGTGCAGTGTAAATGCAATCCTTCCACAGCAGCTGCTGCCCCCCGACCTCTGTGTTCATGGCAGGACAGGACCCCCACTGCCATTTAGGAGCCCCTTTACTTACCTGAATAAAATTAATAAATAAAAATACCCTTTATTTACTCTGAGTAAGAAAAACAAAGCCCCCCATTATCTCAGCATCTACTTGGCAGTGCTTGGCTTAGTGGTTGGACTCCATAATCTTAAGGGGCTTTTCCAAACTAAAAGATTCCGTGATCTTATTCAGTCTTTTTCCAGCCTAATTTTTATGTATCTACATATGTTAGGTCACTTACTATTTCTGTGGGCTAATGCATTGTCATATGTTCTATTTCAGTAATGCCTGAGTGTGATTTATTAAAATGACACACCACACTACAGTCTTCAATGCAGGGCTAATTTGTTCCTACTTCTTATACAGTTCCTCACACAATTTTCAACATTCAAGAGAATAAGTATTTATTTTAATCACTGTGTGCTGCATATCTAATTTTTTTCCTGGGTGAAATTTCTTTTTAATGGAGGCTGGGTCATGAGAGAGCAATTATATAAGTTATGTGCACGTTACAGAATAATTTAAAATCAGCTTTAGGTCAATCTTTTTTAATTATCTATTTTATCAACTGTTTTTGACTAGCGATTTAAATAACTGTGTTTGCCTCATACCTGGAAGTGTAATTGCTTTTAGGTGGCCTTTATTCTGATCTCAGTATCGGGGCCTACTGCGCATGTTTGCATCTGTCTGCGTGGCGACAGATTTGTGGTGACAGCTTGTATAACTTATTTATAAAATGACAAATTATTTTAGGATTTCTTGAAGTTCACAGACTGGAAATACGGAGAAGCACCTGCTTGCTGCAGAAAGCTGAAGAGGATCTGCTGAGTGGAAGGGAAATTGCGTGGATCGGTGAAGAGCGCTTTGCACATGCGACAAAATCCCATGGGCCGTCCTTAAGCTGGGCCAGGCTGCAAGCAGGTCTTGTGGATGTGATTTTTTAGCTACAAAGTCCCTGTTGCTGAAGTCAGGTATGACCAGGTGTGTTCCCAAAGCCTCACCTGGAGTCCACAGAGAGAAACAACGTCCTCCTGGTGTTGGTTCAGAGCAGGAGCTGAGTGGAAGTGCTTTGAGGGGGATCTGGCAAAGCCCCTGCACAGAGCCCAGCAGTGCCTAAAGCACACGTGTCCTTCTGTGTCCTGCAAGGAAAAATCCTCTCTGTCCTTCACTCTGGGCTTTCTCAAGTGAGGACTGCAGCACGTGGCACTGGGCTGTTTCCATCCAGCCCCAAATTGGCCAAAGCTGTCACTGTACTTGCAGGAGGAGCATCACTCTGAAGCCACCTCGTTAACATAAAAGGATGAGCTCATCAGCTTTGCTGGCGTGGAGTCTGGGATGTCCAGCTGATGGGCTACAGAAAGAATAATGAGAACCTGTGGCAGAAATTAGCCCCTGGTAGAAGTTCCCAGCAGAAGGAGCAGGAGCCAACCGGTGAATTGCCTTGCAGGAGCCCTGAGTGGGCAGAGCAGTACTGCAGGCACAGCTGAATTTCACCATCACAGAGCCTGCTGTGCATCCCTGCAGCACCAGCGACGGTCACTGGGTGTGTCCTGGGAGAAAGACAGTGGAAATAACCCACCACAGCCCAGCTGACAGGGGTTCTGCACTTAAAAATAAATTATCACGCGTGCCTGAATGAAGCCTACCTAGGCACAGCCTTCTAACGGATGGATAAACCATCGTGCACCTTTCTCAGAAGGCTATTCTCACAGTCACTTTCATGTGTAATAAAGATACTTATCAACAGCACTCAGAAAAGATATTGGTTTAAATTTAACATCCTGAAATCCCACTCGTAGAAACATCCATTTATCAGCTATTTAATGGCTTCTCACTTGAAGGGCAGCTTCTTTTCTAATCTGATGGACGGTGTCATATTGTCCAGGTGAGTTCTTGGTCTCCTTAAGCAGCCCTGTGTAAGTTAGGATTTTTGGCCCATAATATTTGGAATATAGTCTGAATAATATTCAGCCACCAGTGAACATCAGTGTTTAAGCTCTGTGCCAGCTCTGATGGCTGTTGTGTACTGGTCAGCCTGCTGGGTACAGCCTGCAGGGGACATGGCAAATGACCACTCTGGTGCCAGGCCAAGTCTGGCCTGGACAGGAATGTTTAAAGCTTCAATGCTCATAATAAAGCAATATAGCAGCATATCAATTACTACGAAATTAGTTTCAGAATTGCTGCTGGATGCAAATGTACATGGCACTGACATTTATTTTCCTACCAAGAAAGACTTAATTTTGTTTTTAGAGTGACTAAGGATATCGGCATGGTGCTTTGTGTTTTTCAAATTGTCTCTATTTGAAAAATTAACTATCCCTCAAGGTAAATTAAATGAAGCTTTTTCTTTGTTCTTTCAATCCTTCTGCTGGAAGCCTAGTGCTGTTCAGCTGGAACTGCGTGTAAGCCAGAGATAGACAGGTTGCTCCTTTGAGCATTGATTTCCCAAGAAGCATATGGACAAAAAAAAAAAACCCTAACAGGAATAACACTAAACAATGCAGACTATCTTCATCATCAGAAGAAATGCAGGAACCTACTGTGCACATGAGGGGATGGGACTTGGTCAGACCACGTGAGGATGCACAGGAGGCTGCACAATTTCAGGAATAAAAAGAGAGAAGGGGACCAGTGAACTGGCACAAAGGGTGGTGGCGGGCACACACAAACCCTAGAGATCACCCCCACACCTGGTATTACCCCTCAGAAAATTTCCATCTCCATCTAGACCCTTTCATCATCCTTGCAGCATCAATTTCACTGAACAGATCTGTGTTTCTGAGTAGCTTGCTCCCGTTAGACTTCGCAAATACCATGGAGTGTTTCTCCATCAACACAAACCCTTCCTCCTGGCTTTTTTTGTCTCAATAATAAGAGTGTACAGCACACAGGACATGTGCAGCTTCCCCCCAGCCCAGATCCCCAAGTGTTGGAGCAGACTCACCCTCACATCCTCGTGCTCAGCCCCAGAACACAAAAGCTGCTGCCATCCCTTCTGCTCTGCAGACACTCACCTTGTTCTCTGCTTCCACATGGTTTTGTATTCTGCCTCTTCGGTCACGTTTACCACCTGCAAACACATTTTCTGCTTGTTCCCTTTGGCATCCTCTTTATCCGAGTGTGAACACCCAGGTCTGTGCACACCTCTGTTTTCCCCGTGTATTTTCACACGTGACTCTATGTTTGTGTTTCACTTGCGATTGTTTCCTTCCCGCTGCACTGAAAAGCTGTAAACATTCCGATTTCTTCGGGCACGTAGAAGCAGCTATGATTACAACCGTGAGAGTTTGGTGATAACAGCTGACACATCCGTTTCTGATCACAACTTCTGCGGGCAGCCTGCCTCTCACTCTCTATTTGGTAAGGAAATATAAGAGTTCTTCACAAAAGATAAAACTGTGTCAGCTCGCACTCACCTGGGGAGAGGCTGAGCTCTGAGACAGGTGAGCTTATGGCTAGGATTGAAGTCACGCGGTGATAAGATGAAAGTTTCAAACACATTTTTAGGTACATTAGGATCAGGTAGTTACAAGACTCTTAAAATAAATTCCAGAAGTTCTGCTTATATAGTTAAATGATATAGTTAAGCTGAAAATAGATTGGAGTGGCATAAAAAAGTATGTACTTACGTGGAAAAGATTTTTCTGTAATCACCCTCTGTCTTCACATGAACAGATGCTCACAGCACTAAGACCCGAAATGGTGCAAATCTGAAGAGCACCAGAGACCTCAGATTTCTTCAGCTGTATCAGTATTACAGCTACCTCTGTGTACTGTGATTAGAGACAGGTCATTTGTGATCTATATATGAATACCTTGCAATATACATGAATCTAACCCCAGCTTCATTTAAAAAGAAAAAAAACAANAAAAAAAAAAAAGGCAGCTAAAAAGATACCAGCACTCAGAAACTGATATTGAAAATTTGACACCTGAACTGGCTGGGAGGGTCTACTGTGACACTGAAACCCCAGTGCTAAAGGAACAGATGGAGAGATTAAAAGGAGATAACACAGATGATGGAGATTTCAAAGCCAAAGATTTCTCTGACACTGAAAAGGATTTCCCCTTGCACTGGCAGTTGCACTGCCAGGACTGCAAAAGGGAAGCTGTTCCCTGCCTACTCTGCATTTCAACAGTGCTTAATTTAGCTTAACTTCAGCCACTGGGCCTGAAACTCTCTCAGGCACTTGAGAGGTTCTGTAAGATCAAACACAGATTTTCATGTCTATTTGCTTTAGAGTTTATTGTGTAATATCAGGAAAATACGTGATTGAAATCAGGCTTTGCCAGCTGAGAATGTTCAGAGTTTGTCAAGTGCCTGCATTTACTGCCCATCCTGACATCAAAGTGCAGGACACTGACATCTCCTCCCTCAGCACTGAACTCACACTTCAGCTGCAGGGCTTGAGGCTCTGAGGTCCGGATAAAACAGAGATTATTACAGAGACATGCCAGACAGCTCACTCCTGTTCTAACAGGTGGCAGTAGGTCTGTCTCACCCCCAGGTCTTTGCCTCTGCAAGTACATTTAGAGGCAACATAAACCTCTGTCCCTGTGGGCAGAGATGTGGGTCCAGGAGCCATCAAGGAACAGACCAGGCAGGACCAGCAGATGAGCAGAGCCAGCACGGTGCCGTGACCTGGTTTTGACCACAGAACTCCTCCATGGCTTTTAAAACCCCTTGCCCACACAGTTTCCAGGGGAGCCCCGGTTTCCAGCACTGTTTGCCAGGCTCGGTCTCCCGGGTTTTGTTCCAACAGACACATCATGGGCCCGTCCTTCCTGCGGGACCAAAAGCTGCCCTGTGCGACTGTGGCACACTCCAAACCTCCTGCAGGAGTAACAGCCCAGCCCAGAGAGAGCCACTGTGACCTCCTGAGTCCACACAGCACAAAGCCCTCGGCGTTCCTGCCCCAACCCCAGCTGCTGGCTGCGCTCTGAGCAGCTCCAGGGGCCCTGCAGACAAATCACAGTCCCAGTGCACTGTTAGAGCTCCTTCTTGGAAAGCACCACCAGGACTGTGGAGCCAGCAGGCAGGGTGGCTTTTGAGAGAGCCAAAGAGATGCCATTTGCACAAACCGTGTCACCAGCAGCGTGGAGGGACGTGCGGCCTGTGGTGAAAGCAGCGCGTGAGGCAGCACACGGAGATCGGCGCTCCTGAAATCCTCCCAGACCCGCTGGTTCCTGCGCAGGGTTTGAGATAGGACTTAAAAGTGGCAGGGTAAATGGACAAGTCTCACTGCACCACTTTTTGGCAAACGGAGTTGGTTTGAACGCAATGGAACTTGGCCATCAGTCCTGTTCCACCACTGTGCTGCTCAGAGCCACGTGCTCCATCTCCACAGAATTACAACAAATAGCTACCACCCCCCTTTGGGACTCAACATTCAAACACAAATAACTCATATGAGATGATTTTTTTTTTTTAAGCTGTATCAGAACAAAATGGCACTCCTTAATCTTTTGCTGATTGAATTTAGTGTTTGGCTCTTAAAATAAGGGCACGCTCAAATTCCTAAATTCCAGGAGCACGAACAGCAAGCGGAGTGCTTGCAAAGCAGCTTTGCTGGCTGCACCTGCTGGGGTTTGCTGAGCTGCATCACTCCTGGGGAGCGGGTGCAGGAACAAAAACACCCAAGTGCTGGGGAAAATTCTGTCTGCATCATCACAGCTTTTCAGATTTTTGTAATTTTATCTTTGTGAGTATGAAAACACGTTTATAGTATGTTTGCAAACACGTGTGGATGATTTTCACGTGCTGCCTTTGAAGAGGGATGAAGGAGGTTAACATGGAAGGGCTGAACAACACCTGGTGGTTTCATAGGAGATGCTGAAGGGGATGTTTCTTCCGTAATAAATTGCCTGTGAGAAACTGAATGAGGCCCTGAGATGGTTTTGAGGCTTTAAATGAAACAAGGTTAAAACCGTGCAGTGTTAGCACGGTTAAACATGTTTTCTACCTCTGCATACATTTATAATTCTTCTTTTCATTTTCACAAACACAACTTTGAACAACAGACATGCTCTAGAACCACAGCAGAGACAATATAAATAATACAAATAAAATTCTCTATACAGAAAAATAAAGGCAAGATTAGTTTTTACTTCCATCCAAAACTTACCTGGCTGTCCTTTAATCACTTCACAGGACATGAAGAGCCATAAAAGTTGCCACTTTCTGAACTTGAGAGAAATGCAGAATGGGTGCATAACTCTGTGAAGCACAAAAGGATCTGGGTTCAGGTGATGCTGTTCCCATCTCTGCCGTAGAGCTGCAATATAATGAACAGTTCAAAGGTGTCAGAATCTGTAGTGAGATTAAAGGCCAGGAGCAGCACATACAGCTTGTAAAAAAGAGGAAAAACAGACAAAGCTGCTTCCTATCACATGTTGGACCTGGTAGCTTTACAGTCCTGTTTTCTGTACAATTTTAGCTCACAAGAGCAATTTAATAATTTATTCTGGATCTGATATCCAGACCTGGAGATCCTATAAATGGCCTCTCTGATTGTTTCAGAAGGAGCAGATTTCCCAGCACTGGAGGGCTGGAGACCCTTCAGACTGGGCACGATCATTACAGAGGCTGGTATTTAAAAAATCAGACACCAAGAATTGCCGGTCTTGATCAACACCCAACAGACTCCTTTGTTTGAATCTTTAATCCCACCATTAGGCACAAGAGTCTGTTCAAATAATGTGGGTTTGGACAGTCCACCTTCTGCCAGTTTTAAATTATCTTTATAAATCACACAAAGAGTTGCTGTTTGAGAGTAACCTGACTTACACCAGCCCGGATGTAGCACCTACTCCTCTGCAGGTACCACTTGCACAGGTTTGTTCTGTGCTACTCAATTAGCAATTTGTCAAATACCTTTCCCTAACAACGTATTAAATATCCAAATAATGAACCAAAACTATCTTGCTTCTCTGTGTTCTCAGTATCTGAAGCTGTGCTGATTTATTCCAGAGGAGGCAACGCTCCTTGGAGAACAAGAGCATGGATACAGGGTGTGGCACGGCTGGATGACCCCAGCCTGCAGAGGCGTGGTGGCATTAAGGTATATTTTGTTATTTTTCCCCCCTAGGACACCTTTGCTAGGCCAGGCAAGTGGGTGACAGCTTTCTGTAGGCAGAAATTTAATCGCTGGTTTGGATACTCACAGTCCAGGCACAGGTGCTTTTTCCTATGTTGTTTAGTCCAAACAAAGCAAATCTAAAGGAAGAAGGAAAGGCAGGGATATCCAGTTGCAATGGGAAGCAGAATTTACTGTGGTATTATTGCCCCAGGCACGGCTGGAACAGATTCACTCCTGCAGCATCCTGCCACTCTGAGTCTCCCCTGCACCCCCAGACCACCACCTTTCCACCCTACCACCCTCAAAATGTGCCACCAACCCCTGCTAGATGTGACTTAGCAAATGGCCACGAGTGATCCACGGCTGAGAGGGCTCGGGGAGGGTGGTGATGCTTGGGCACAAGGTTCTGTGTGCCTGTGGTGTTGCCCTGGTTTTTGCTAAGCCTTCTGTTTTAACCTTGGAGTTGGAATTCTTTCTCACATGGTTTCATGTAAACAATAGCCAATGTTTACTTAACGGTATTTTCTGTTTTTCATTCCTTTTGTGATAAGAGAACTTTGATGAGCATCTTTTTTCTCCAGTGGGATTGAGGAGGAAGTGACATGTCCTCCAATCCCTTGTGGAGTTAAGAATTCTATAAGATGTGACATATGTAAATAAAGTTGCTCCTTTCCCTCCTTTCTGCTGAACCTAGCAGGTGTGAGAGAGTCCTTTATTGTGTTTTCCAGACACACTGTGGCTGCTGCCACGCGGGCCCCAGAGCTGCCCCAGAGCCTTTGGCCAAGCTCACATCTCAGAAGGGAGTGGTGGCCCCAGCTTCCCCCACCCACAGCATCCCCAGTGCCACAGCCCGTCCCTGTTGCCAGCTGCCAGGCACAATTCCATCTCTTCTGCAGGAGCCAATCTCTTCAGAGCAGCGTTTATACATAAATTAATGAAAGATCACAATATGAAGATGTTCATTTTTGATTAGTAGCCCATTTACAGGAAATTCAGTTAAAACTGTTTAGTTTTATCATCGCTAGACAAAATAAGCATGACAGGGTATTTTGGCCTCTGGATTATGTAGATAACGCACAGAAATGTCATTTACATTTTCATTCTTTTCACAGAGCAACAAACCCATGCTTGCAAGCAAATTAAAATTCAGAACTTAATTGGATTTTTATATTCTCTTTAAACAGGTATTATTGTTTTTCCTCTTTTTATTATTGTATCTGAACACTGGATTTCATTTTGAGAGTGTGCCGCTGAAGGTGAGAGGCCCTCTGTGCTCAATGGTTCATTTAACACCATTAAAATCTACGTTTCTCCAACACGTTTGAGGATTTAGATTGCTGAATGCCAGCATTTCAGTATTGTTAAACAACAGAAAGGCTACAGAAAATTACTTTCTTGGGTTTATGCAGGTACACACTTACGTGTGTGTATACATCCACACGAACACATACATTATTTATCTGCTTGGATGTGCACACGCACTTAAACACACATTTATAATATTATGTATGTATATCTATGCATGCAAATCCAGACAAAATGTTCCAATCATTTACCTCTGCACAATCACAATTTGCCATAACTTGACAAGCCATTTGAGAAAAAAAACCAGAAACACATATTTCATTTGAGTGTTTCTGAAAACTTACTATGGTGCGAAAATAATGGAAATAACTCACTGTTTTCCTTTTTTTTTTCCTTCTTTCTGTTTATCATGAGCTTTACCAAGGTGGCACTTTCTGATCCCGTGTATAAGACCTGATCTCTGATGGTGACAATAAAGCCCAGTCTCTGCAAGTGCAGATCACAAAGCCCAGGTCTCCCACATCCCACTGAGGGGAAAGTCTTATTAAAGCAGAGTAAGAAATATCTGTGAGAAAAATTCATATTTTCATTGAAGAAGATACTGAGAATGGGGCTCTGGCAGGAAACTGCATTTTTAAGGGTGAGCAGAGGGAAGAGTCACCTTGCCAAGGTCACCTCTGGGTTATGTGGCCACTGCTTGCCCTCTGTGCTGGAGAGGAGCAACAGAGAGCCAACAGATCTGCACTTCAGCTCTCACAGCACAGTTCTGGTTTGTGACACTGGCATGCAAGCTTTCACTCCATACAAGTCATTTGCATTCAGGAAAACACCTGAAGCAATGAAAATGTTAAATGATGAGAACATTTCCTGGCCAGCAGCTCTGGCTGCTCCCCTGAGCCCTCTTGGCACAGTGGGAATCGGCGAGGCCTTTCCTGTTGTGTCCCCAGGCAACAGGGTCCTGCTTTATCCCAGGGTGACAAAAGGCTCCTTGCAAATATACATCTTCCCACTCATCTAATGAACACTTCACGACCCTGAGGAGCTCGCTGAAGTGGAAGCACGATTCAGAAATCCTCAGTGCTAAACAAACAGGCTCGCACTGATCCCAGCTCTTCCTCTCCTCCGGTCACCTGTGGTCAGCACGAGTCAAACATCACACCCACACCTGAAACCTCAGCGCTGCAGATCCCTGCGGGGTGAGGCAGGAGCAGGAGGGCATTGCTAACTGAGGGCCTAATTATGAAACTGCCAGCTCCTCTGGGCAATAACTGACCGCAAATGTCAGCTCATCAGCGGGGCCGGAGCGTTCTTGCTGAAGTATGAAATTCTCAGCACTAAAGCTCTGCACTTCACGTTGCATCATTTTCAAGTGCCTGACTTAAAACTGATCACGCCAGACATCTTCCCAAATCTTTTGTGTTTTCCCGTCTGAAACTGGTAATGCCAGTTTTAACACCTGCCACGAGCACGCAGGTGTGGAAATTAAAAATGTGCTTTGCCTCCTCTGTGTTGACCTTCCTCACAGATTATTGCTGCTCTTACACCTACCTGAGGCAGAACCTCCATACATTCACTGCAAGAAATGTGTGCACAAATATGCAACAAATCCCTTGCATCATTTGAAGGTTTGCCTCTCATTTTTTAAGTCGTGTTTATTACAGATTGCAACATGAGTAAGGTCTTGGAATTACTTTTCAAAAATTAACCTTTTCCACACAAACAGACACCTAAGTAATAAAGAAGTAATCAAAGAATAAAAGTCCCAGTTTGGTGCTACTTCTTCTTCAGGATTTTGCCTGGCTAATTCTTTGCATTTCTTGGGAGTTCAGAATCAAGAATATGAGTCTGTCAAAAAGTCATTTTTTTCCTTATTTCCCCCCAGAGTAAAAAAAATTATTAAATGAACATATAACAGGAAGATCTGCTCCCACCGGGATATCAAGTCCAGCTTTGTAGTCATCAAAGCTTTGTCTAATTCAAATTACTTTGGCATAACTGTCAGAATTTGCTCTTCCCTGCTGATTCATCTCAGGTGTGTGGCACTTTTCCCTTCTGGTCAGCCCAGAGATGGACCTGGCCAGCCTCACTCACTCGTGGTTCCAGCCCAGCTGTGTGCAAGGCGGGGCAGAGCCATGAGCTGCTCTCCCATCCTCCTTGCCAGCCTCCTGCTCTGCTGAGACCTCCAGAGAACACGGACATGAAAGGGACCCACAGAAACAGTCACAGAGAAAGTAATTTCTCATTTTGAGTTTTCTAAGCTTTTTTTTTTTCCCTCTCTGTTTTTTTTTGTTTTTGCTTTTAATTAAAAAGAAGTTCTGGTATTATAATAAGTCAAGGTTCTCTTTAAAGCACAACCTCGTATGAAGCTAAAAAGCAAGACACAGTTGGCAAGAGAATTTTTCATTTGTACCTCTGATGTGCCAGTTGGAAATCCCCAGTGACAATGCTGATCCACGTTATGATTAAATACCCCAAAACCAGTGATGGGTATTTGGATTCAAAGGTCTATTGAAATTAAGTAGAAAGTACAGACATCTCTTGCTTTTGCAGCTTTTCTTGCGCTAATTTTTAAAAATTAAAGACTTTCTGAGTACAGCCAGTGTCTGTTTCTCTGGCTGTGCTGCAAGCAGTTAAAACCAGCTCTTTTTATTCTGTGCAAGTGACTGGAGTGGGCTGCAGAGTGCTCAGCACCACCAGGCCACATAATTCCATTAGAGCAAGGGATACCCATCAGCTTTTGACTGGGCACTTCAGCTAATTGTATTAATAAGACTAAGTGAAATTCAAGTGCTCTCCAAAAGGAAGAGACATGTATCAGCAACCCTCTGCAGGGCTGGAGGATGGAATTATTTCTGTTTTCCAGGTGACAAGGAGGGCTGGCAAGGGACTTACCCAAAGTCACAGCCAAGTCCGTGGTTCTGGCCAGCCCCTCCTGGCCATGCAGGGCTGGGGCAGCTCCTAACCCCAGAGCACAGGTAAATGTGGGCTCTGCAAGGAGCCAGTGGCTCCCAATCCTGCAGGGAGCTCTTCCCGATCGCTAAAATCCAACTCCCAAAAAGATTCGTGGAGGTGCAGAGCTGTGCAGAAAGCAGCTCGTCAACGGCGCCAGCAGAGAGGAGAATTCACTGCGAGACTGCAGAGCTAAACCACTTCCAAATGTCAAGGCAGGATGACAACCCACGGGCAGAGTTGTCTCTGCAGAGCTAGGACGTTTCACGGAGCACACATCCCACACAGTTATCCTGGAGGTTTGATTGCAAACACGCTCCTCGCCGGCACAGCCACGCCAGGGCCTGGGCTCCCGACGGGTTTGACACCAGAGGAGCTGGGGTGATCCCCGTGGTGATGCAGGTGTGGGTGGGTGAGCACCCAGGGGCTGCCCAGAAGTGATGTGCGTTGTAGTTCTGGGCTCTCTGACTCTCTCACGGTGTCTCTTAACCCCTGGGTGCACCTGCTCTGGAAGAAACTCCTACAAAGCTCAGATACGCGCATTTAAAATAAATCCTGTTTCTGAAGTGTCATCAGCAGTACTTGGGAGGAAAAAACCCGCATCTTTTCTTGATTCTAGAAAACTTTGTGTTGTTGAAATGGTTTTCGTCTTGAGCGTCTAATATTGATGCTTAGGGGGAAAGCAGCAGCAGGAAAAGGGTGCCAAGAAATACCATTTCAAATCAAGGGTCATCACCACTAGGAAACAGGAAGCTGGTGCTATCCTCTTCACTAAAAGGAAAACAGAGGGGAAAAGTTCCTTACTGTCTTTCATTAGCTAAAAACTAATTTTATTTCATTAAATTATACTTTAAAACAGATGTCAATAGTGTGGCCATACATCTAACTCCCTGAAGATAGTTGAGTAAGGCTGGTTTAAAATTACAGAGAGTTTTTTGCATACAAATATAATAAAAGGCTTCATTCAGCTGCGTGAATTTATTATTTTGAGGTTATTGTGGCAAGAAGTTTATGACCTTCACATTACCCCCAGACAAGTCCAGTACAAGCCAACACAGCCATACATTCTAGAGTTCCCAAGCACAGGTATTTTGCACACTTCTTCCCTCCCACCCCACATCACCCAAACCAGAAAATTCTACACAATACTCGTAACAACCTCCACACCTGCGGCTCTAAACCCCTCAGAAATATGCTGCAGGAGGCACCAGTGTCCCTTGCACCTATAGAAATGTGGCCAGGTACATTAATGAGCCATTAGGATTTGCCACCTGCCCGTTGCTGCTGCGGGGAGCAGTCGGAGGCGCGGCGTCCTGCGGCTCTGCTCTCGCTTGTGGAGATCCGTGCAAGACTGAGCCCCCTTTAAAACCTTCTGCCTGGTGAATGCATTAATTTGTAGCAAGACCTAAAAGTCATGGATTTTCTATACCTTATCTCCAGGCTAAAACACAAGCTCAATATCTCTAATGCTTCAGAGACGGGGAATGAAGGCGGAACGTGCCCTGGACGGGGTTTGTGCGCGCTCCTCCTGCCAATCCCATTTGCTGTCTCACCACCTCACTGCCCCACGCAGCATCTCAGCACCAGCGCTGGCAGGGACATCATCCTAATTGGAGTTATCAAGCCCATCTTGGTTTGGACACGATGCTGCACACCGCTGTGCGGGCTGGGGACCGTACACCGCACGCCCCGCGCCGCCCAGGCGGAGCTCAGCTACTCCTGCTCGGCTCAGATCGAGCTCTGAAGGAAAAGAGAAGGTCACCAGCGGCTTACAGCAAATCTCCTGCTGATTCTGTGCCAAAACACTACTGCTTCTCCCCAGGAGAAGTCCAGCTCTCTGGTAGATGTGCCAGCTTACGCCTCTTTTCTTAAACTGGATCTCAGTAAAGTAGTCACGTATCCACACTGTTTAGTAACTCAGTGCATTCTCTGCTGGACCAACTCTAAAAGCTTTGTCAGGGAGCAGAGAATGAGCCCAAAATTAAGCTATGAAACACACGATATCCACATATTACACTACGGGAATTGACAGGTAACAATACATACACTCACAAGTGTTATAACAATAAATATAGCCTAAAGGGGAAGAAAGATGGTTTGGGCTTTTGATTTTCTCTGGGCTTCTGAGACATAGCCTTGCTTTGAAAATGTTGGTTTAGAATTCATTAAGAAACAAGAGCCAACAATATCAAAATTTCTCCTCTTTTTTCTTGAAAACCCAATCACAAGTACAGCATGATTTCAAGGCACGAGAGATTTTGATTTTCCCAGTAATTCTGCTATCTAGTTGTGTTGCTTTAATTAGCTATCAGCAGCACTTAATTTATTTCTAATGTATTGTTGCCAGTTTTATACATATCTCTCCCAACCTGTGAAAAAAACCACAAAAATTAATCTTCCTGTTCCCTGTGCAGAGATATTAAAATGGTAATTGCATTCTTTATACCTCTAAAACCTGGTTCTACTTCTAGATACTTATCTAAAAGCCCAGTGAAATTTTGTGATAGCAATTGTTGATGCCACTTACACATTACTGGAGGTTATTGAGATCTGATAGTAATCATGATATTGTAAAATCTTCACACAGCGAGGCCATAGTTCATCAGCGCCTTTGATTTTTACACCGAAGGGTGATTGCCTGGACAAATAAACTCCACTCATTAATTCTTAGCATCATATTACCTTTATTTATTACAGCAAAAGAAAAAAAAATCCTGTCATTTCAAAGGTGCTACGCCCAGCTGGCAACACAGCAATTTCTTCAAACCCCAGACCTCAAACACAGACTGCTTCCCCACGGGCACGGAGCTCATGTGGTCAGATCCTGCTTTACCCCTTGCTGGAATTCACTTTTCCAGAGAAATCCCTTCTGCTGAGGAGCCCACAGGCTGCCAGGACGTGGCTGCAGTTGGCTGCTCTCTCTCTGGAAAGGTCAGACCCACTTTGAGACTCCGAGTTCAGCCTCACGGGGTTTCTCAGAGGCCTCTGTGATGTGGGGTCTGGCAAAACCAGCCTCCCCTCCTCGCTGGGGTGTGCCACCCTCACACACCAAACACTCCTCGGACAGGAAGGGTGGTGGGGGTTTGGCCTTTGCTATCAAGTTATCTGAAGTTTTTTTTTCCACAGCCCCACGCCTAGAAAAGCCAAGCGAGGATGATCAACAGCTTAGCCAGAGGCACCTTCCTTGCTTGTGAGCCAGACAGGCTCTCCAGCAAATGGAGATCTTGTGGAAATTCGGTACTTTTTATTCCAGATAAAGTGGTATCCAAAAAAGAAAGAAGTGAACAGGTTACGCTCTTAAAAACTCCTCTAATATTTGGATTTATTTCAGCGTTGTTTGGCAGCTTCTCGCAATAAGCAGTTTCAAATGCCCTGAAGTAATTGCAAAAGAAACCCTATTAAGAGACCCTGATGAGGGAAACTATTAAAATTGAATATACAGTTTGCTCTGATGAATCTCCCTACTTCATTTTTGCAGCAAATAATATAGTTCCACGTTGTTTTTTCCTTTCACCAGAAGTGTGAATTATAGTCCTATAAATTCACCCTTACTGTCAATTAAATTGAATAAACACTGTGTGAGCGAATGAGGAAGACATACAAAACAATTCAGCACCAGGGTTACTTATGGAGAAGACTTTTTAATGAACATAAATTGATATAATTAAAATAAATTTGCTTTTATGTTCCTGAAGTAAGTGCCTTGCAAAACAAACAGCGGGCCAAAGCTGCCTCTCCTCAGATTAAATGGGAGCTGCCTGCTCTCTGGGATTTCAGAGATTTCTAAGGCTGGAAGATGCAGCTTACTTTGTTAAAGGAATGCAATATAGGAGAGAAAAATTCAGCTTTTTGTTAAATTTAGTTTTTCTCCCTAGCATCACCTTCTTTTTACAGAAGAAAAAGAGTAAATAAAAAAGGCTTTCAGCACTATTTATTCTTTATAGGTTGGCTTCTCTGAATTCTCATTCTTGCAAGTTGTGATGCTCATATGTCAAGACCACATTTAAAATCAACATAGAAGGTGAGAAAAGCATCTTTTACTGTTACAAAATCTCCCTCTCCCTCCTCCTTTGTATCCCTGGAATAACAGCAATAGGCTCACCATCACTTTTGACTGTGTGAGGATAGGAGGGATGAATCACGTGGACTGATCCCCTATCTGACAGCACACCATGCTTCTCCTCACCTTCTCTTGGGCTTGCCTAGGTTCCCAAGCTGAAGCCCCACTGTCTTTGTCAGGCATATTCTCCAAATCAGCTTCCATTTCAGGAGTTCTCCTTCACATGGCAAAATTATTCTGGCTGGAAAATAGAGAAAGGATTTTTTGTGTGTGTGCAGCAGCATCGTTGACAATTAGTGCCTTTGGCATCCCCTCTACAGAGAGAGGAATTTCACTCTGTGGATAAATAGAGAGCTTAGGTTTCCAGGGCTGTCAGCCCTTAACAAACAATAAATGCATGCCCCAGTGTAGAAGGGAATATAAATCAGAACAGCAACTTGAAGGCTCTTTCTTAATAACACAATGCGTGTTTATCTCCAGGAAAAGAAGGCCCAGCAGCTAGGAAACACCACAAAATTCCCACACAACATGGCATTGTCTATGGCTCCTAGAAAGGTAAAACATGCTTGAATAGATGTTGGTGTTCTTAGCACCAGAGACCTGCGTGCTCAGAGAAAGGCAATCACAGCACACCATTTCTCCCGAGGCACCACGAACTATTGTTCCTTATAATTGCAAGCATAAGATTTAAAAACCTTTTCATTGCCTTGATGAGTTGGTTTGCAAACTGGCAGCAGACCAACCACTGGCTTAGGCGGTGTGACACCAAATGGACAGTCCTTAAATCCCAAAGCACACGTCTCTCCACCCTCAGAGGACGATGGCTTTGATAAAGGCAGATCACTGGAAAGCCTGATTCTCTGATTTACGGAACTGGTTTTGGGTGGAGAACTTCTGCTCCTTTCAGTGAATACATTTTTCCTTTCCCCCCTGCTTCCCTCCTGTGATTTTTCAAGGTCATTATCTCAATGCTTTTCCCTTGGCACCAATTCCTCTGAACTTGAGCTCACAATGACTCGCAGCAGGGAGGCACAGAGAGAGCCACCACCAGAAGCTTTCTCCCTGGAGGAGCTTCACAATGCTGCCTGTTATGTGCCAGCTGGAAACACTGGTTTAATGGCACACATCTCTTAAACACCCCTGCCTCTCATCTGTTCACCCCAGGCACTGGGATGGATCTCCACCCTCCCTATCCCACCCTGCCCACTGGAGAGCTGTAGGAAAGTCTGGGGGGCTGCCAATCTCCAGGCTGCAGCCGTGGCTCCCAGCACTGGTGTCTGGAGGGTTGAACTGGTGGGTTCCCAGCCTCAGGTCAGCCCTGTGTTCACTCACCAGTGAAAGCCCTTAGATAAAAACCAGCCCATCCTAGCGAGGTGTTCAGTTTGGGGACGTTTTCCTCGGTCATCCTTGTTGTCCTGTTTTTTGCTAAGCCTTCTGTTTTAGCCTTGGAGTCAGACATTTTCACACACTTTCATGTAAATAATGGCTAATGTTTATTTAACTGTCTTTTCTGTTTTTCATTCCTTTTGTGAGAAGAGGAAGTTTGATGAGCATCCTTTTTCTCCAATGGGATTGAGGAGGAAGTGACATGTCCTCCAATCCCTTGTGGAGTTGAGAATCCTATAAAGTATGATAAATGTAAATAAATTCTCTCTTTTCCCTCTTTTCTGCTGGACCTAGCAAGTGTGAAAGTTTCCTTTATTGCGTCCCTACTGGCACACATCCTCATCCCACAAGCCCCAAACTCAGAGGTGCAGTGCAGTGGAGAAGATGCTACAGAGGCTTCGGCTGTGCTGCAGCGTGGGCTAAAATCTTCTCTTCTGAAAGGTAGAAGGATCTCCTTGTAGAAACAAACCCTCCTTAGCAGAAGATCCCTCCTGCTGCAGTTCCAGGGTGGCTATCCCTCCTTGCACTCCCACACAGGAGAGCACAGACACTGAGGACAGACAGAAACAAAATAGTGGGAGGAAATCCACTCCCCCAGCCTCATTAGCGGTGACAGGAGATCAGACCATCCTGCCCCCATGTAGGCTGTAGCCCTGCAAGCTGGAACACAGAGCAGGCTGCCAGCAAGATGCAAGGCCATCACCTGGGACTGGCAAGTCCTCAAACTAACTCACCAGACATTAAAATCTATCCATTGTTCCTTCTAAATCTCTCTCTTCCAAAACCCACGGCAGGTGAAATCCAATACCATGCACTGACTCACAAATAGCTATTCATTTCAAGAAATCTTTCACCTGAATCGTTTGTTAGAAGCTTCTAAGGAAAACACTGGGTAATAGAAAGTGTAGGTGCAGTGACAAGTTGAATTGATTGCACACAATAAACAAAATGCCTGGGGCTTCAGTGTGCCACAGCTTTGTTTGGATGAACAGGATAATGATGCGAGCCTAGCAGTGGTCCAAGATTACAGGCTACCACTCAGTTCTCCTATTAAATTCACCATGTGATGCTGAGCCTTGACTCCCAGCCTCTTTGTCCCTTGACACATTTGCTCCTGTGTTACTCATTGGCAAGGGAAGGGCCTCAGAAGGAGGTCTGTCTTCCTCCAGAGATTCTCTGCCTCTGCTCTGGCCCTAGCACCACAATCCCTTGATGGCATGATAGTAATTCTCTTAACACGTAGACAGCTATTACAAATAGCAGTTATAAGAATGGAAATAATTTTGCATTTTACAGTCTCGTGGCCCAAATAACACTTTGTTGCAGTTTCGTGATTAAGTCCAAGATCATAATGGTGACATTCAACCCTTGTGATGAGCAGACACAGGGTGCTGGTTGACTGCCTACAGCAAAAATTGTTTACAAGGTACTGTAGAGATGGCAGCACTGCACTATTAAAAACATATTAAATTAATTGAATTCAAACAACCAGCCACAAGAACAGAAAGAAGAAGAGTGTGGAGCTGCGTTTACAGTCAGCATTTAAAGACAAATCCTCCTCACGAAGTGCAGCACACACACACACAGATGGGGCAGGTCCTTCTCTGGCTTTCTCTGTGACCTTTATGGAAGGAGACAAGTGGAAGCGTAGAAAACAGGGACTTTTCCTCTTCCACCCTCACCCCCTTCAGCAGTCTAAGAATAGCACAGATTAGTTTCACCACTTTCCAGCCTGGATTGCTCCCCTCAGGGATAAATGCCTGCAGGATGTGTCAGCTGGGAACGCATCTCCCCAGCCTGACAGGGGAAAGGTGAGCTACGTCCGTGAACACCACACATCCAGGAGCTCGGAGACAAGCGAAGCAGTTTGGCAAAACTCCAACTCAAAACACCATAATATTGAAAAACCTGCACAATAAAAACCCCAGCTGCCCAGTGGAGGAGGCTCAGGTCTCATTGTGGAACTTTCCCCTTCGTGCCACAGATTATCTTTTCCTTCAGGACGATGTGATCACACGACAGCACGAAGCGAAGATTTCCTCAAAACAACAGAAATTTCAAGCCTGGCTGCTCGGCAGAGTAGAGGAACATGTGCCCTGGCACAGCACTACCAGCAGCCCATTGGCAACAGGCAGTTGGATTGGGCACAAACCAAATTAACAGGGGGTGGAGGAAGAATATTCTGCCTTCCCCCAGGGCACGTTTGAAAGGCCTCAGAGAAAAAGGGAAGAGCAGAGCTGCCAGCTGCTAAACTGTGCCCTGTCCTGGGCCAGATGCAGAGACATCCCCCAGTCCCAGCCTGCAGATCTCTGGGGCACTGCTCCAGTATCCTGTCCTGCTGCTGTGCAGAAGGAGAAAGGCTCATTAGGAATTTCTGCCTTCCTTCTGTCAGACTCTTCTTGAAACTTCTGCAGCCCTCAGCTGGCCTGACACTGCTCACATCTCTTCTGCTCAGCATAATCCCTCAGCTAATTGCTGTATGGGAGAGGCACCTCTTCCCAGGCATGAGGCAGTGCTGGGAACATGAATATTTCATAAACGAATACAGACTTTTCAAAAATTATTAACACATTTCTGCAATCCATGCTCAAGGATTGCTGTAAAAGAAGGCAGAGCTGCGCTTTCGGGGTCTCGCTTTCCACTCTCAGACTGATCCTGACAGTGTTTAAAACATGCAGCTACAGGCTTATTATGCAGTATTAACACAACAGATCTCAAGGATATTTATCGACTGCTGCTGCTAAGAAGCATTTTGAAATGCTTCCTTGACTCCCGTTAGATCCTACACTAAGGTAACATTTCCCAGGAGTTTATTTGTATTTCAGAGAAGAACACACTGACCATGTTCACCCTTTCCAATATTTCTTCCAGACACAACGGATTATTTACCCACGCTTGCATGCAAATATCTCATCTAATTCATTTTGTTCTTTTAAAATGTTGGTTAAATAAAGCTTTTCAGGGAAATAGAGTCTGTTCCAATTTATCTTAGTTGAAACTAGGACTATAAATCTCTTCAGTTTCCTTTATTGATCTTAGACAAAATTACAAATATAAATTACAGCTGCTGCAAATTAAATGTTCTAATGACTGTGTTTGAAAGCAAATGCAATGGAGTCAATAACACATTAGATAAGACACTGTGAGAATAACACAAAGCCACCATTCCCTGCTGAAAGCAAAAGGATTTCTGTGGCAACTCACAGGCAGGGGCTCCCTTCTCCCACAGCCAGGTTCTCCTCTCCCTGATTAATTTATAAAATTAACTACACCAGATCTGCAGGACTTGCAGATGGTTTGATGCAGCCATCAAGAAACCTCATCAACGGGTTTGATAGACACCATCATTTCAGAGCCAACAGCCACAAAGAGGGTTGTTCTTGGAAGCCTTTCTTGTAGAAAAATGGCAGGTTTTGGCTGAAATTGTGTTGAGACCCAGAACGTTTGTACACTGGACCAAGCCAAGGATGCAATGCTGGCACGCAAGGCTGAATCACCACATTCAAAGAGGCAGCACGTTCTACACAGCCCGTGCTGCAGGAGATAAATGTATCTCCAGCTCAGCTGTCCCTCCCGTTCCCCTCACTCCTTATCTCCCTGAGTGCGCTGGTCACAAGGTCACATTTACAAGGGCAAGTATCAAGTGATGCTGCTTCAGGTGTGATACATTTCTCACGAAGAAGCTCCTATTTCACAAAGCAGAATAATCATCAGTTTCCTACGCTGCTGACATTTAGACCCTTAAGCACAAAGGTATCTGTTTAGCAGGTCATGAAATTGCAAGTACAATATCAGTGGCTGCGCTGCGCTTGAGAAAGCAGTAAAACATTTCATTTTGCTGCCTAGTGAGCTTTTAAAAACCCCAGCACTGGAGAGGAGACAACGTTCTTGTTACCATCAAAGTATTTCCAAACACATACTTTTCCCTCTGTGATCTGTGGACATGCATTTTTCCTTCACTCCAGCTCTGCCACTCCTTTCTGATACAGACAGCACTGCAAATACCCAAGAAAATGAATTCCTTTTATGCTTTCTTAAGTTTTATGTGATCACAAAGCCTCTCTGAATAAGTAGAACCGTGTGTAGTCAAGGTATTAACATTCCCACAAATTCTGTGCAATGGGCACCTTGGTAAGCAGACAAATGAGCTCTCCCTTTACCCAGAGATGAATGCAGGACACGGGCTCTGGAAATCCCGTTGTCTTTGCAGCTGACAGAACTAATTTCTTCCAAGCAGAACTCAGCTGCTTTGATAGACACCATTGACTCAGGGCCTTGCAGCCATTAAAAGTGTTGCTACCTAAAGTCCTGCTTGTAAATGGACCAAAAACAGCCGAAACTGCACTGACGGTGAAAGCACAAAGACTTTGCACTCTGGACCAAGCAGGAATTCAATACTGGCATGAGCTGCTGGTCAGAGGGGCAGGTCTGACAGACCCTCCCAGCCTCTGGGCTGTTCCACAGATGGAACTTCTCCTCTGGGCTTAAAACGGGCAATAGACCCTGATTTTGTCTTCCCTCGTGATGTAAACCCAACAAACAAAAAACCAGCTGGAGCACCAGTCTTTGTCCATTGCTTTTTCTCTGGTGTCAGCCAAGCAGCCTCCAAAGATGCCTGGTGTCAGTGGCATCTCTGCATTTTTGGAGGAAGTTGAATTGGGGTGGGGTTTTTTTGGTTTTTTTTTTTTGTTTGTTTTTTTGGTTTTTTGTTTTTTTGAAAGCTTTCAGAGAAGCTTTCCAAATCCTTGCAGTGATTCAGGTACCACCTCCTGCTTTAATGGTGAAAGTGGTGGGCATCCATCCCAGTCATGTTCTGAACTTCTCTTGGCTGGCAGATCTGCATCTCCAAGAGGGGAGCACAGAGGCTCCTCTGGAGTGCATGGATGGCCTCTGGTCCAGGGAGAGCATTTACATAAACTAGAACTAGCCTCTGACATTATTTTTTGTCCTTTGCTGAATATCAGTTTGTGGAATTTCATTCATGGTTTACTGTGACCTTTAGCTGCGCTTGATATTTTCTTATACCTGAACTTGACACTTCATAAAGAAAAATTCAAGAAAACATCAGCCAGCAAGCTAAACACCCACAGGAAGGGCAGCTCTCACAGTGAACTGATAAAAACCATCCCTTTGCTGACAGCCTGGAAAGATCCTCCCTGCTTTAACCTCAAGCTGCCCAAAGCAGGATCTTCTCCCTTACCACCACTGTTCATGTTGATTCCCTCTCAAAACCCTCAGGTTTTTAGGGTGATGATGCTTTACTTCCTTGCCTTTGGGGAGGTTTTTCTCCTCTCCCCTAACATCATCCAGCCCAAGCTACTCTGTGTGTATGCATCCATGTGTGTACAAATTTCAGTAAGTATCTTCCACAGGAACATCCTGCAAAAATCATTTGCTGGATGCAAAAGTTCAGCTGGGAGAATTATCAGCAGTAAGTGCAGTAACCTCAGTGTTAAATGGCAATTACAAAGATCAGGTTAAATACCTTTCACAATCCCTACAAGTTACAGGGCTTGAAATGTTTGCCCTTAGAACTGAAACTCGGTAGCACAGGTCTGGGTGATGGTGACCCAGAGTGGAGAGAACCTGGGATCCCTGGCCCTTCATCTCCTGTTACTCACAGAAGGTAGAAGCACACCCTTTTTGTCCAAGATTCTCGTGGAATTCTGCCCACAGAAGAAACGTGATCATGTCTTTGATNTGATACAATCTCAGTGAGACTATTTCAGACATCCCCAGCACAGGACATCATCCTGAGCTGAGAAGTTCAGTTTCTGATTGCTCACACATCTCGTCTTCTGCTGCAGCTGAACATTGCAATGTGAATAGTCGCTCACTAAATCAATCCTGTGGCTCAAGCAGATCCTTTGACAAGGGCCAATTGATCTCTAACAGCTTGAATCAGATTATAGCAGTGACCAAGAATCACAAAACCTACTGAAATAAATGTGAAGTCACTTAGGTTCAAGTGGCTGCTGCATCAGGGTCTCAGCCTGAGGAATTCACAGCAAATTGATTGCCAGCTTCCTCCAACACCTAAGTAACCCTTGAAAAAAACCAAACCACAGCCACAATGACAAAAGGGGAAAAAAGGAGCCTTTCATTCAGATTATTCTGTTTAGATACATTGGTGCCTTCATCCCAGTCTTTAGGAGTGTCCCAGCTGTGGGAGACAGCAGACATCACATTTTGCAAAGAGCAGCAGCTGCAGAATTTGTTACCAAACTGGAAGGTGAGGAGCAAGTTGGGTTTCTTTTAGTAGTTGATAATAAAATCCTGGAGTGATGAAACATCAGCAGAAGCCTTTCATCATCTACCTTTGCATCCTGTTCTCCATGCTTTTGCGGCTGGGTGGAGAATTCCACCTCCCAGAAGTGCTGAGCAGACTAACAGATTTGGGGTACAAGTTCCCTGGTAGGAGGACAGCTAGCCTGGCTTGTCCCTGAAATTTGATTTCTAGTCCCCACTGGCTTAGCAGCACAGCTGCCTTAAGCTAAACACCTCGCTGTGCTTCTCATAACAGCCTGTGGTAAAGAAAGCAGTGACTTTCACCACTCGAGCCTAATATGAAATAGATTAAGTCACATGTATCAAATTCACTTTAACATGAGTATTTCTATTACCTGGGTCAGAGAGTCTGTGCAGTCACTCTTCAAAACCCGCTGTTATTAATTCAGCAATTACAGCTTTATGGTGGCAGGAAATCCTCGGTGTTTGAGCTGGGACTGCAAAGCTGTAATTCCGAATGGGACATGACATGAATTGCTGGATTGCTGTGATTTTTCAGCTTTTCATGCATTTTCACTGCATATATTAAAAATACAGCAAGTAATTCGCTTTTAATTATGCAAATTCTAAAGACAGTAAGACGAGATGGATGAGGTTTTAAATGCCTGCTCTGCCTGGCCAGCTGGGGTTAGCACAGAAGATCCACGAGCTGATCAGGTAACCTGGCCCACCACTGCTGCCTGCCTGGGTGTACAAAAAATTACCTCTTTTTAGAATTCTGCACCACCACAAGAGCACAGGAGAGAAACTGCCAAACAGAGGGAAAGCTGGGTAAAGGCAAACCTCAGCCTGCCTTCCCCCTTTCCGGAGGTGTTTAAGGACAGCTGATACACAGCTGCCCTCACATCTGACATCCCATAAAACCTCAGAGGCTTTCAGGCTTTCCACGTGCTCTCTAATTTGGCCATTCTCATCCTCAGCCACCATTTCTCAATGAAAGGAAAAATTAGCCCAAAACAGATATTAAAAATAGCTTTTAACTAGAATATTCAAGCCAGGGCCGTAGCATGCATCAGCTTCCACGTTCTGCAGCCCTACCCTTGGTTTCTTTTCTGTTTCTTAGCAAAAGCTGTGGCTGCAATCAGCTTTTAGATGCACGAGTCCATACACAGGCCTGTGAGTTTGTTACACCAGGCTCAAAGATGTTATTAAATTGTAAGATAGCAAGTGCAAGTAATGATGGCTTGTTAAAAGTCTAGTAGCTGTATCTAACAGCTAAAGTGTTCCGTGTGGTAATTACAGAGCCGAGAGACTGCTGAACATGTGTGGAAAAGGAAATAATTGGAGTAGCAGTAATGCAAAAGCGTCTCCAAA
Organism: Platysteira castanea; assembly: GCA_013397175.1. Lineage (NCBI taxonomy): Eukaryota > Metazoa > Chordata > Aves > Passeriformes > Platysteira > Platysteira castanea. Next base: position 1,009,555 of record VYXC01000200.1, read on the forward strand.
CCTAGAGCAATTGTTATTTTGCCCTCCTACTGATGCGCTACTTACCGAGGATACAGTGGTTGGGAACCAGCTCTCTTTAATGAATGCTAAGTTCAGGTGTTTTTCCATCCAGAAACCCCAGGGCTGCACATCCAGTGCATCCACAGTTTAGGATGCAGAGGTAAAATTACTCAAGCACCTTAATGCCTTGCCCTGAAAGATTACATCTGCCTCTTTTCCCTGGAAGAACTTTCATGCAAGCACATTAGCAATGCAAATCTCCAGCAACCTCCTGAAAAGAGGGTGCTAAAGAAGGTGCTCGCTCACAAGACACTGCTGTGCTGAGTTCTTCACATTAATATTTACAAACCAGGTGGAAACTTTTCATTTTCCTCTAATCTCCTCATCCTGCTTTCCCCACCCAGAGATCTCACCGCTGGTTTCAGTGTTGCTTCTTTAAAGGTGACTTCTTGCAGCTTCCTCAGCAGCCATTCCATGTGCTGAATTCTTTCAGTACTTGCCTGGGTGCCTTTCACATGGGGTTTCAAAAGCAGGAATCTTCCTGAAGGGGAGTGGGTGGTTCAAGTGGGGTTTTTTCTGTCATGTCCTTGGCATTGCTATTACAAATCTCACCCAGATACGGTATCTGCCCCGCAGCCCTGGAATCCAGCCTTATTCTCCAGCTTTTGGAAACTCATCGCTCCATTTTGGCACACCTGCTGATCACAGCCTTCATAAATCTGAGCAGAGCTGAGCATTACCTTCACCTTGCAGCTTCTGTAGAACCCTTAGTCATGCATTAGTCCCTTGCGGTCTCAGCCACTGCTACTACCTTTAAAATCGTGTTAAATTCCTGCTCTTCACGGAGTGAAGCACAGAATCAGCTCACTCACCTGTTAATCTGCTCAGCTTTTGTTATGAATAAGAGTCCGATTTAGCAATTGTTCATTTATTTTGTACTTTATTGTAGTTTATCATTTGTTACCTAAATGTTATATTACCCCTTATGCCTGTTAACTCTGTTGTTGTACAAAACTCCTCACTCGTTAATTACCTAAAGGCAGTAACTGTTTCTTATCAATCCGTACCAATGTTGGAATGCACCCTTCCCCCTCCGTTGCCTAGCTATCCTGAAGATACCAGAGAGAAGAAAAAAAAAATATGCAAACGAAAGCCCAAAAGACTCTTGGGAGGACAAGTTCCCAAAATAATTAACAAGTTAAAAGCGAGCCAACGGACTTTTAAGAAAAACCAACCTGATTATCAATTGGAAAGAGGACCACCACCTAGCCAACCTTTGAGTTTTTGTGGTCACCCTGGTGGAAGGGGGCTCAGCTAGGAGCCCCATCTCTCCGAGGTCGAGCTGAATTTGCTTTCCTGACCACTCCCTGTGAGGAGAGAAAGTGGGACTCTGCCACCTTGAGTGACAGAGCCGAATCCCTCCTCCCCCACACCAAAGCTAGGAGCAGCGGGGTTGTGCACAGCCTGTGCTGTGACAAGGACGTGCTCTGTTGGGCAGAGGAATGTCACCATTTGAGTCTCTCACCAGCAGATATCCCCAGCCTGTTCCTGACTGCAAAGCCACGGGGGGATTTCTCCCTCGGGCTCATCACAGAACACTTCTGGCTAACGTGGCACAACCTCCCAACACTCCGTGTCTCTGTGAGCTCACCCTCAAAGCAGCATCAGCCCAGGGAGCTGAAGATCTCAAACACTGCCGTGCCAAAAGCAGCCCTTGCTCACTGTGAGGAGAAGAGCTTGACCCGCCCTGCTTCCCAGCCCTGCTGAGGGGAAACCTGATTCTTATTTATCATCAGGAGGAAATGAAGACCACAAAACGAGGTGGTGACACTGTCAGTAAGGATTTATTTGAAACTACAGAGCAAAGCACAAACAATATCTTGGCTTGGTGGAGATGAGAGACTTGTGTGGATTCTCCCACTCGCGTCTGATCTCACCGTTAGGTACCCATGGTTCTCAGAACTTTTAATTTTAATTCTCCAAGACACGTCTGCTGCCAGTTCTACCAACCAACGACTGTGCAAAGATCAGCTTATAATGAGAGTCAGCTCAACCCCACTTCCTTTCTTCGTGTCAGTGGTATCATGGAGATCACTTATAAACTTGCATGTTAAGTAAAGCAGTTAATTGTGCTGCCGCACCGGGTTCAGACATAAAAGGCAGAATTAATAACAGGGTTAAAGAAAAGGCTCAGAATAGGAGTTCTGTGGGCAGAAAAAGGGTTAGTGTGAGCTAATGTCAGCTTGTAAATAGAAAGCATGGCTAATATTTGGTTAAAAGATAAGATTAAGAGTGTTTGCTATTGATCTGAGTTGCTTATACCTACGATAGATAGAAAATAAACATTTTGATGAAAAGAAGTGACAGAAACACCGAGGCTGACCCTTTGCATAAAGTATGGTTCTCCCGAGCAAATACAGCTATCAGGCTGGAAATATCCATTTCTGTGCTTGTCCCAGAGGAATTCTCACACAGTTCAGAGACACCAAACAGACCCTTCAGGAAGTATCTCATCTCCTAAAGAGCAGCAGTGCCTGGGGGCCTGGCTCCAGCGTGGGTATCTGCACCCAAACCCTCAGCTGGGGGATGTGGGACGTGGGTATCTGCACCCAAACCCTCAGCTGGGGGATGTGGGATGTCCACACACCTGGACACCACCTGGAGCCAGGGTTTGAGTGCAACAGCAACATCCGGGTCTAGAGGAATTTGTGGGTGCAATAGGGCAGATAGCAGTTTTGCAGAGGGCTGGAGGGGTCTGCTGTTCATTTCTGGGAGAAAACAACAACAAAACACACCAAAAAACCACCCAAATAAACAACAAAAACAAAGCAAAAACCGTTGTGAACCTATTTTCATCTTTAGGCACCTGAATACCTTTCCTGAATACCTGGTTAGAGCAAGTGGGAGTGGGGGTTGGCAGGCAAAGATTAGAGACTTTCAGCTCACACTTCATTTCTCAGTAATTACACTCTTTCCCTAACCCAGGACAGACTGTAAAATGACTGCATTGTCCTGAAAGACTAAATCAAGTAAGCGAAAAGGTAAGTAAATGTTTTCTACATGACTGTTGCCATTTCATTGAAAACCCTACTGAACAAAATTGAAAGGTATCCATAGGTACAAAGCAATTTTTAAAAATTTTTTGTTTGTTTTAGCTTCAATGATCCGAGGCATTGTTTAAAGAGCAAAGCTATTAAAGATTTACTTAGCTGATTTCTTTCTGGGTGCACCAGCACCCTGCTCCTTCTGACAATGAATGCTACAGAAATCAGCACTGGACAAGTTACTGAGAAACCAAAGTGTGTTTGTGCAGCAATAAAAAAGAAGGAATTGGGACAATAATGAGCAACCAAATAGTTACACAGTTAAGGGTGCTGCTTTGCAGGAGACAAGTGACTATTCTGAACTCTGAAGTGCCAATGTAATGAATCACAAGAGCCCACTGAGATGAGAGCAAACATATAAATCTTCTTATTTCAATATGTACAAATAGCAAAGCAATTTGGGGCTGTTAACCTCCACAGCTTGAGGACAATATGTTCATCATTATAGTGTCGCACTTCCTTCTTCAGAAATGCTCTGCTGATTGGTTTTGGTGTTGCACTGAAGCATAATGGACACCTGAGAGGATGCTCAATACCAGACAATGCTGAGCAGCTCATAAAAAAGTGGACAATTTTTTGAAAAGTAACTAGAAAAGGAAGCAAACTGTCACCTTATTGCTGACAATGCAGATTATAAAAGCACACTAAAAGTATTTTGATTTTTGCTTTTGTGTGGATTTCATAGCTCCTCCTTTTCTAGAGCTTAACATTTGTGAGTCTTTCTCCTTCCTCTGCGCTCCATTTTCATCTCTACATCCCCAACCTCCACAGCTCCACCTGAAGTGCACCTCTTTCCAGCTTCTCTGCTCTGTTCTGAGTCGTAACCAAGTCTTCTGGCAAAGACACCCAACTGCCAGCAAATAAACTTGGCTAGAAACTCATCTGAAGAGCAGGTGCAGGTGGCCAGTGTGGGTTTGGTGAGGTTGGCTGGGCACACACCGCTCCAGGTGACCACAGTGACCACTGCCCTGTCCTCTCTCCTGGGCAAGACAAGTGATCTTTACTCAGGGCTGGAAAAATACCTCAGCCAGTGCAAATTCCTCCCACACACCCCTGAGGGATGACAGCTGCAGCATCCTCCTGCTGCCACCCTGGTGGAGAAGGTCAGCCAGGAAGGGAGGCAAAGCCAGGTGCTTCAGAGCTACCCTCACAGAAGCTGTGCACCACGAATAACTCAGATGTTAGAAAATCAGCTTCTCAGGGCACCTCTGAGGGCACACGAACCTCAGCCACAGTTTCCCCCTCAGGGCTGTGATTCTGGGCCTCACCTGTGCTGAGCTCACCCCGCAGCACTCCCCACCAGAGGCACGTCCCATGAGCTGAGGTAAAAGCTCAGGCCCTGGACAGAGCTATACAAACAGCAAGAACATCCCTCCTAAAAGGTGCTTTCTCAGTTTACTGGAACTCTGGGGAAGCAAATATGTTATAATCTGGGTATGGAAGTGTAAATAGGAAAAAACACCTTTCTTTTTAGACCTGTTAACCACCAGTGGAGAGGCAGGAAACACGGGAAATGCCCAGAATTCTTCAACAGGCAATTGAGTCTTTAGGAGCTACCCCAGCACACAAACCACCACTTGTTTCGTTAGAGGAGGAGAAAATACCATAAAGCTTAAGAAGCATTTTGCTCAGGAAATCACATCTTTCCCCATTTTCCAGCTGACACATTGCATGGCAAGTCTGTCACAGCACATTACCTTGGTGATGTGATGTAATGCAACACTGCTGATGCAACCCAATCTGATGTGTCTAATGTGATATATCAGGCACAATATTGGGGAAGATTCCTCTGAAAACAGCATCCGCAGAAGAGCATCATTCCCCATCTTTGCCAATTAAGAGAGCCTTTCCAAAGAGTTGTATCACTTGCAGATAATTGCTTTTTCACAGGTAATTAGCAAATACAATTAGTTGTGGGAAAGGTTTGCTTTTCAGCAACTCACACACGCACAAAAAAAAGGGGAAACAGATGATCATAGCTGACATATAACTGTGTGCCACAGGAGCAGGACCTGAGTAGCTGTTATTTACAGGGCTGGATTGTGCCACCGTTAGGCTGATATTTTTTTCTCCCCCATTGACAAGCGAGAATTGAGGTTTTGGAGTTCTGTGCGTACAGATTTTCATCTGGAACCCCTAACTGGAGTTGTGCTCTGAGGGAAAATAACAGTAAAGTCACCCCTTTGTCCAGAGATGCATCAAAATTCACCAAAAAAATAGGAAATATCTATCAACCTTATGAACGCTTATAAACAGACTGGCAGATAAGTTTGCTAGTGCCTGCAGTAGATAAATACCACCGAAAGTGAAATCAAACAGAGATACATCTCTCAGCACACACTGGGAGTGAACTCAGAGCGATTTATTCCAATGTCAGCACTGCCGGCAAATTCAAGACCACCTGAAATGCTCTCCACGTGTTTCCATGGAAAACTGCTGGGTGTTCACACACAGAAGGGACACGGCCCAGACTCCCAGCAGCCCACCAGGGTGAGGATGGCTGTGAGCAGAGGGGGCTGCAGCTGCAGGGCAAGGCGCTGGGCGATGCCACGCTGAGAACCTGGCAGCAGGAGAGCCCCGGGAGCAAACCCACTCCTCTGCTGGGTCACTCCACCAAGACAGGGCAAATGGGAGCTGGGATCCACACAGGCTCTTAAAACTGGTTTAAAGGAGTGTTTTCCTGGTTTTTGCTAAGCCTTCTGTTTTAGCCTTGGAGTCAAAGATTTTCACACAGTTTCATGTAAATAGTGGCCAATGTTTATTTAACTGTCTTTTCTGTTCTTCATTCCTTTTGTGATAGGAGAAAGTTTGATGAGCATCCTTTTTCTCCAGTGGGATTGAGGAGGAAGTGACATGTCCTCCAATCCCTTGTGGAGTTGAGAACCCTATAAAGTATCAGAAATGTAAATAAAGTCTCTCTTTTCCCTCTTTTCTGCTGAACCTGGCAGGTGTGAGAGTGTCCTTTATTGTGCCTTTACCAGCACAAAGGAGGCCTTCAGAGGAGGAGCCAGCATCAGCTCTGGATGTTTTCTTTCCATTTAGCACCTTGCCCTGCCCTGCCACGGGTGCTCCAGGTGCCTTGGGAGCATGACCTGCTGTGGCCAGGGAGAGAGCAGCAGGGGCTGGGACAGGGACACACCACCAGGTCACTCCACCCTCTGCTTGGGCTGATTTTTCAAGCGTAAAAATGCAATTCAAATCTCCATAAAAAGCTGTTTGCTCCCTAGTCTCGGGATTCTTACACCCAGTTTCAACCGTGAAATCCAATTGGGGGAAAAAAAAAAGAAAAATAAAACAGACCTTATGCCCAAAGTCTGAAAATCCTGCAAGAGCCCTCCGGTGTCAGGCTCGGCTGTGTTTTAAGTGGCATCTGGCCAGCTGTGTTTCTCCTCTCCCAAGGTGTGGCAGAGTGTCTCAGCTCCAAAAAGCCACACTTTCAAAGCCCAGCACACACACCCTGAAATTCCAGGTACTTATTGGATATTTCTACATCCATCGAGCTCTTCTGACAAAGGGAGCAAGGACAAGCTTTCAGAATTTCTAAAATATGACCCAAAACGCTCATGGCAAGTGTACAAATTCATCTCTGGAGTGCTGAGTCCATCAGGGCTTCCTCTCAGCTCTGGCCACTGATGGGATCACCAGCCCCTGCTGACAGCTGCCAACCCAAAAGGGGCTTTATTCCATAGGAGCAGAAATATTTCTCACCCTTCCTAATCCACCAGTGCTCTCCTTGCTGATTCAGATTAGCTGGCAGCATGAGCCCTGAAAGATTTATTGCATGATTGGGACTTTATTTTTCATGGTTAATTTTCTCTCCTAGCACGTGGGAAGATTTTTTTTTCTCTTTTATGGAGGCTTGTATTTAAAATTATCTTAAATCACTGAAGGATTAGCAGTGGGCAAAGAGATTTTCAAAGGTTTGAAATCTGGTCTCCCTTCAGGAGAAATAGCTGGAGCTATATCTAAATTTTCCAAATCGCTTGAATGTGAAAATTTATCAAAATAATTTAGAACACAGATTGCAATTTCTGCCACCAGTTTCCAGTGAGCTATTCCAGGAGCAGCCTTTCTCATGTTCTAATATTTTCTAAATTAGGGACTGTACGTGGAGTAAAAATACAATAATTTCTCACTATTCTAATCCAGAAGTAGGTATAACATTCTGTTTTTGTAATTTTTAACCCCTCAGCTAATATCTTTCATGAGGAAACATGCAATAACAACTTTTATTTCCTCCTCTATGTTGCTCCATTGCCATAAATCCCACAGGCATAGGGTTAGGTGGAAAAAAAAATCATCGTTTATTAAATACAAAAGAGGTTTCAAACCCTTATGATTATGATGCAAAGCTTGAAAACACGATCTCTATAGATTCTGAAGCTTCAGAAATGACACTTGTTATCTATTATACCATTTCCTGCACCTCACCCTTTCTTTTCTAAAAGATGTTAGATATTTTTGGAGGCTTGAAGTCATTCTGAAGAGCCAGGAGTGATTTATGTGTTGCACCTGTGAGTTGCTCCATGCTCCATGCAGCTGCTCTGCATCCCCTGTCAGCTCCTGTACCAACCATTATCAGTGCACGAGGCAGGACTTAAAAGAGCTTTTCCCAGCCAAAACCTCCCTCTGGATTTTTCAGAGTTTCTCTCCTGGCATCTGATATTATCAAGTGTGACAGCATGCTGCTGATGAAAAAGAAACCACCCCGCTTTAAAATCTTTCAGCTGTCCCTTATATCCATCATTTTTTGCTTTTGTTAAACTCGGGCCACTTGTCTGTGTCAGTGAAAGCAGCCACTCCACGAGAAGAGCACGCTGGGGCTGCATTTATTTCTCTACAGAACAAATTCACCTGATATTCTGCTTTATGTTGGGAGAAACTGTGGCATGGCCATCTGCCTTCTAATCGAGAAGTTATTGCAGCTCCGAGACCAGGAAAGCTCATCTGAACCTATTCACTGTCCCATCTGTGGCTGGGGAAGGGGGAAAGGAAATCTCTTTGCAGCTCAGGGACGTGGTTTAGCAGAAGTTCACAGGCATGGGAGTCTCTTATCTGCTTCAGTATCAGGTAACAGCACCACCTTCTGCCAACAAGTTACCATCTCCTGAGCAAATTATTAGGTCCATTTTCCCTCTATGATTTCAGCAGCTTTCTGAAACGTTTCTGAGATAGACAGCAAACTTTAGACTAAAATCCTTGAGGCTATTTTAAAACACCTCAAGCTGTCCAGAAGAGACATAGATGAAATTATTGACATTTACTCACAAAAATACAATAGGACTGAATGTTCTAAAGCTAAAAATGGTCTGGTTCAGCAAAACACTTAAATACATGCTTAACTGCACAATACCTAAATAAATCCTCAAACTTTTTTTTGCTGAAGCAAGGCTTGAAATACCATTGCAAGATTACCAGTCCCGTTCCTGAACATTTCCATGGCATTTTCAACAAGATTTGGGAGGCCAGGCAGGATGGCAGCACCCGGCTTAGTCTGAAAATAACATTTGGTTCCTCTTTTAGCTTTCATCCCGTGTCCAAGGAGAAATCACAGAAGCAACAGCAGAGAAAAATGAGCTCCCAGTAGGAGGCATGGAAGGGACAGGTCTCTCCTGCCCAGGTGGGAGTTCAGCTTTTCCCCCTGGAGGGGTAGGGGAGAATTCCTTCTGGGAGGGTGATAGGGCCCTGGCTGAGGCACAGAAAGGGTGGATGGGCAGTGGGCATTGCTGAAGGAAGACTGCAGGATGACTTGTCTCAAACCCAGCAGTTGTTTGCTCAAGGCCTCCTGTCCAGAGAGCAAAAACGCTAGCAATACCTCTTCCTGCCTCTTCATTTTTCTCTGATTTCACTTTCCATGGCAGGAATTGTTGGAGCCTTGGATTCTGAGAATTTTAATCTCTCAGTGCAGACAGGGCCTGATCCTCAGAAGCACACTGCATTTGACCTGAGGCCCTGGAAAAGGCTTCCAAAATTATGTGATAGTACCGAGCTTGTTAGTGTGTAATTAATAGCAGTGTGTTAGATCACTGGGTGAAGATGTGGAATTTTAGGTTTTGGGATATAGTAATACAGTAATATAGTAATATAGTAATACAGATATAGTAATATACAGGTAACAAGATGGAGGAATTAGGGTGGTGATTACTACTTTTTCTTTCTTCTTCTTCTTCTCAAGTCTGGGTCTGTTTATAACTGGAAGTAAAAGCCCGCAATGCAGAACTCAGGCTAACAGATTATTGGGTTATAAGCAAAAATAAATGTGTTGGCATTATAAAATTGGATAGTTTGGGCCTGAAAAGGCCTTGGAAGGAGAACTTTGAGGCCATTTTCCACCTTGTTAGCTTAGGAGCACAGTCTGTGGAGCTGTAACAAAGGCAGGAAATAATAAACTCCCAAGTCTGAAGAATAATGGCGTCTCTCACATTTTAATCCAAGGTCTGAGTAAGAAGAACCAGATTAAAAAGCAAAACAGAAAGAATCGACGAGGAATGGCAAACCATGCTGGTGGTGGAGAATTCAGCTTTGGGTAACCAACAGTCCTGCTGGGAAGCCTTGGACAAACCCTGCTGCCTGACGTGGCAGCAGCACACAAGGCCACAACCACCCACGGTAAAACATCTTCTCGACCACTTTAATTGAAATAATCAACCCTTCCCAGTGCTATCAGTGGAAACACAGGAGAGAATTAGCAGCAGGCAGACTCCTGCACCAGCCAGCCATGAAGAGGAGGGTTCTGAGAGATGGGAACCACTGCATTAAGCAAAGTAACATCTGCCGTGTGCTGCTCTCGCATCCGCTCTCCCAAGGGAAAAGCGAGAGCAGAGAGGGTTTGGTTATGGATTTTGATCCTCTAGGGTTGTTTATCACACGAGCTGGAAAGGTTTTTTCCATGAATTCTTGCGTCGTGTTTGTAACTGCTCACTGCACAGGCAGATCTCGTTTGGAAATGCAAACAGGGCCTGTCAGCGGGGAGAAATACAGCACATTTCCAGGCAAACTGCTGGAACCACTCCTTAAAGCCAGTTCTTGGTTTCTAATAATGCTGAGGGGATTTTTAATTGGATTCTGGTGTTTTCCCCAGCATTCAGCAGCAGCAATGCCTGAACACTTCGTGGCACTAAGCTGGGTAATGAGAATTGCAATGCAAAATGGGGGCATTAGATCCTGGGAAGGTAATTGAACAGCCTCTGCCTGAGCCTTCAGAGAAACCTCACATCCCTCTTGCTCTGTGTTTTACAGAGTGTTTTCCATGTTTCCTCTTGAGCCCCGTGAGCTGTGACCCAGGATGCTGAGGGGTTCCACACCTGGTGTAAAGCTGTTGGCTTTCCCTGCAGCGAGGACACGTGGAGCTGAGCAGACGTGCACCAGCCCCCAGGGGAGGTGCTCCTACATCTCCTGCAAGACATTCCCATCCACTTTGCAGGGAAAATCCTCCAAACCGTGTGCAGAACATCAGAGTGGGGTCTTTTAATAGCAGAAAAGCTGCCAGGGAGGAAGCAACCTCCTGCCTTAACTTTAGAAGCATAAAAACTGTTTAGTATCTCTTAAAGTCTCCATCTACGTTCTTACAGTCAGTGATTGCCCTGCCTTCAGCTTGAGTTAAATGTTTGATTTTCAGAGGGGTGAATCTCACACAGACTATAATACAGCTACTTTTAAGACTGGCATTGTGCTTTAACTACAGGAAACATCCTATTTCCTGACAAGAGGGTCCCTCAGTGAGGGAAGCTCACCTAGCTGCCACTGCAGCCAAGGCATCTGGGAGAGATCGTGTCAGCAGCCACAGAGATAAACAATAAAGCACTGATGAGCCAATCAATAAACCAGTAATTAGGGCTGTTTGGCAGGTTGGGGGTGTTTTGGTGCTTTACTTGCAGGGCTTTTTTTTCCCAGGGATTTGAAAGAAGTTTGCTTATCTGAGTTTTAGAACCATTTAAATGAATCCCAGTTCTGTTCAAATCAATGAAAGTCTTGGTGAGACAGCTGTAATTTTATGTGCATGTGTTTTAGTAAATTAGAGGGTTTAGCCTTAAGGATTCACTTTAGAGTAATCTACTAAAAAGATAAGTAGAGCCAGATGTAGTGTCTTACAAACTGCTGGACAGTTGCAACTGGAATGACAGCCCTGAAAGCAACTTTATAGCATAGGCAGCAGATTTTCTGACTCAAAAAAAGTAGTATTTTACATAAATCGTTGTAAATATTTTATATTTACAATTCAAGAAAGAAGGGTGCAAGTAGGTTAAAAAAAAAAAAAAAAAGCCTGAGTAATTGGTAATGGTTTTATCTCGTTCTGTTGGTGTATATCCATGGAGAAATACAAGCTGTATTACAAACCATTTAACTAAATTAAATTCTAGTTAGCATCTGGGATCCCATCAATAAGAGTCTATATTTCTGTGGAGCCACAGACTGGTGGCAGTAATAGACACATAAAGATTTTAATAGGTAAGTAAATTTGTTTTGCATTTCTCCTGCTACCAGAACACACTTTAGCAGAGTAATTAGTGGTTAGATATCTGAATATAATTAAGAAAATTCTCTAATCATTAAAAATTCTCAAGAAGGAACATTCATCCCATCAGTAATGTTTACTTATTCTGAAGCACGTTCACTCAGCACCAGAAATAGTTGTCACCTGGTTCCTTGCTCCACATAAATCTTTAATAAGATATTTCCCTCACAATCAGAATGTGATTTTCAGGGTCACCATCAATTTGTGATCATTTCTTATCCCCTTAGACGCTCAAATTGAAAAAAATAGAAGGAATAAAAATCAGTGCAGTTTAGCTATAAATCCCCAGGCACTGGGCTGTGTCCGCTTTATCTGCCAGTCCCAACTCCTCATTTCTAAACCTCCCAAGTCCTCACGAGGGCTCTGCATGGAATAAGTGACTACCATAAAGCCTGAGAGAGAAGCATTTAGCCCAGATTTTTTATGCTCTTTACACCAGGCCCAGGTTTTTTATGCTAGGACAGCTCCAAGTGTGGCTGCCTTGCTCCAAGTGTGCTCCATTCCACAGAGACACGCGCTGTCCCAGGGCTGGGCTCAGCCAGGGGGACCCGAGGCTTCAATCCTGAAGGATTCTGCTCATCCCTCAGGGCTGAGGTGCAGCTGGATCCACAGCTGGAGCCTGGTCAGCACGCCCAAAGCTGAACCCAGCTCTCCCCACATCAAACCTGCTGCCTTATTCATGCAAACCCCCTCACTTCTGGCCTGCAGCTTGCCCCTGCTGAAGAGTTTGGGCACCAAATTCTCAGTGGAAGTTAAACATGAGCACGGACTGATGGCATTGCAATTGGATTTTGGAAACCAGCAAGCAAAATGAATCTGGTAGTGCATGACATTTCAATTCCAATGGCTGTACCTCCAGCTTTCTCACCCCTAGTGGGTCTGAATCTTCCCAAATGCTAACTTGCCAAGTTCAACAAGAAATCTGTAAAAATATTAGGCCCGTTTCTTTCTGATTATAAATAATCACCAGCAATAAACATTTTTCAGGGTGGGAGAAAGGATTGCAAAGTCACTGCAAAGATACAGAGCAAAGCTGGTTCCTCTCCCTCAGAGCACCCAGCACCAGAGAGCAGGTGATGGGGACAGACTGCAGAAAAGAGGAAAATAAAAACCCAAATTACAGCACTGAATCCAGGGGATGTGCAGGCTACAAGAGATTAATTTTGTCAATAAGGCATGGAGCTGTAATTTGGAACACCCTGGAAAGAAGAGATTTCAACCGAAAAAAAGCCACACCTTTCCTGCTCGAAGCCAGATGGTGAGAGCCACAGGATCTCAGGTTTTTGGCTGTCAGAAAGCAGAGCTAATGGTATGGGATTTGTTTCGTACCACCAGTGAAGAACTCCAAGGCTAACTCAAACAGCAGAGGCTAAACACAGAGCCTGGGCTCACCAGCAGCTCTGGATCTAGAGCAAGGTGCATTCTTCCCACACAGACTGACATCTGGCAAACACCTGAATGGAAGAACTACCAGCAGCCAGACATTTGCTGAAATGCTTCTCTCGTCCTCTTTTTCATTCCTGCATTTTTATTTTCTTCCCGAATTGGCAGTAAGATTGCATCCTTATTGCCCTCTCATTGATTTCTTCCTCAGAGGCGAATGACAGAATTCCTGAGAAATAAATAAATAACCAAATAAAATAAAGCTGAGAGGCAATCTGCATGTAAATCAGCATTAGTCATTGACATTTGAGACTTGAAAATAAGCCATCCCAGTCCCAGCTGTCCCCACAAAAGCTGATCTCCTTTGTAAGACAGAGAACACTGCAAGCAAACGGAACCAAGGATGAATAGAGATAAGATGTAAACCCTCTTCGCTTGAAGTTTTCCCTAAAAAGTCCTTTGTTCAAGAGCACTTAGGAATACTTTTACCTACTGCTGCTGTTGATGGGAGTTTTGTCTTTGGTACTTTCCTCCCAAGGATGCAGCTCCCTGCCACTCTCCCTGAGTTGTTTGCTCACACTTGCAGCACAGGCGGCGGCTGCATAAACTGGGGAATATGTTCTTTATTCCATTCTCTGCACTGTGCACACCTGTAGTAAAAGCTGTCAAGTCACACCAGGTCTTCTCATTGTTTTTCCAAATAATTTTTTTCACTGTCAATACTCTAGCAACATTCAGACAACATCGCTTTTACTAAAAATCAAGAGATTTGGGGTTACAACGCAGACGTGACTGGAGATTGTGCGTAGTTCTGAACAGCACTAGAGATATTTTATTTGGCCAAGTCAAATTGCTTAGTTCTACCTCTTGCCAGTATTTTTATTGCAAATACAGCTCCACGTATGGTTCTGTGCTCCTCTGACCCCTCTTACCCACTGCTGCAGGGAAAGGCAGGGATAGCAGAGGGCTGGCTGGCCAGGCAGGGACGAGTTTTGCCATCTCCCACAGGAATTACCCCAAACCAGCACAGCATTTCTATTGCTGCCAAAGCCCTAAAACACTTCAGCCAGTGGCTGTCCCAAAAGACAGCAGGAGATGCTGTACTGTGTGAGAAAAACACCTTTCCCAGCACTCCCTTAACTTATCACACATCAGAGAACATCCCGGAGCTGCCACCCCCAAAAGCAGTTTGCTGAAGTGGGCCAGCAGTTAAACACAGCTAAATGTGCATAATGCAGCTCATAATTCCCTTCTAAAGGGGGATATCACCCTTCTCCTCTCCAGGAGAGATGGCCCTGATTCCACTACGAGTGTTTGTGGAGTGAGTAGTTGCTGGAAGTGCTATCCTGGAAATAATCTTTCCCTTTTGGTGCCTCCTTTTTGTCAGTGAAACGGAAGCATTTGTGTGGCCTTCCATGCAAAGAAAGGTCAGAAATGAAGGCACGAGGGCCTGACTGACCTGGGGCAGGGACAGCTCCCAGGGGAGTCTTTCTAGATCTGGAGTCAATTTTTTTTCACTTATGTGTTTGGGGTTGTTTTGTTTTGTTTTTTAATTAAAAATGCAAAAACCCATAGAAAGTAAATCCCTACTCTGGAACACTTTCACTTTAATTACAGATAAAATACCTCCAAATTCCCAAAGCTCTAATTACGTGCATAAATTCCAGCATAATGCAAGCTTGGTGTTGCTTAACAGAGCAATGAGGTTATGGAAGAATGAAAATATTGATTTTCTTTGACAGAGACAAGGAGGGCTCAGCTTTTGGGTCCTTGCAGCTGTTTTATCAGCTTAACCAAGCCTAATTAGCTTCACTCATTGTGAAGTTTAAATACAAATACGAGAAAAGTCCAATCAACAACCAAGAGCACAACCAGAGGCTTAGAAACACTTGGCTCTACTCATTTCCCCTTCCCATTTTCCTCTGCTTGCTTGCACACGGGCAACCAGAGATCAAAGTCTTTTAACCCCCCAAAGGTAATACACTTTGAAGGGCTGGGAGATCCACCCTTACCAAAAAACGTGTGAAATGTGACGTGCCTGGTGCTGAGAAACCTGCTGGGAAATGGATCCCCAGCCCTGGCCTGGAGGAGCTCCTGCTCTTCCACAAGGACACAAATGAATGTCACACTCTCAGTGTTCCCATCACCATCAGGTGGCATCTGGGAACTAATTCTGCCCTTCACTCAGCTGGCCCAGCTGGTTCCACTGATGGAATTTACTAGTTTTTGTTAAAAATACAATTTCTCTGCTTCTTTCCCGGATTCCTGCTGGCACCGTATACCCCATGATGCTTTTCCTAGCAAAACCTCTATATCAAAAAGTCACTTGCTGCAGCACACGAAGCATTAATACTTCAACACGCCAAATAAATCATAGAACAGGATAGACTATCCTGAAAAAATGTGCCATTCTTCCTGCTTTTTCTGCAATTGTGGCTGTACTGTCACACCCAACCAGTTCACCCACCCCAGCACACGCAAGGAGAAACCCAGCAAAGGAACCCTTTTCCCAAGTGGGGAGAAAAGGAGAAATGGAATTGTGCAGTGGGCAAGGAAGGTCTCCACAGGTACAGTGGGCAGAGACCTTGCTCTGGTGTTGCCCTGGTTTTTGCTAAGCCTTCTGTTTTTAACCTTGGAGTCAGATTCTATCACACAGTTTCATGTAAATAATAGCCAATGGTTACTTAACAATGTTTTCTGTTTTTCATTCCTTTTGTGATAAGAGAACTTTGATGAGCATCTTTCTTCTCCAGTGGGATTGAGAAGGAAGTGGCATGTCCTCCAGTCCCTTGTGGAGTTAGGATTTGTATAAGAATGTGAAATACGTCAACAATAAAGGCTATTCCCTTTCCTTTCTGCTGAACCTGCCAGGTGTGAGAGCATCTTTATTGTGTTTTCCCAGACACACTCTGGCAGCTCAGGTGAGCCCCAGAGAGCAGCACTCTCCTTCCTTGCCCTCACTGCTGTGATTCTTTCGAAACAAAGGCAGATTTCTCCCCAAAACAGAGGCAGGATGAGCCTGGGGGCCTCCTCCTTCCCCGTCCCTCAGCATAACCCCTGACCAAAACCATCCAAAACCCACCCCTTCATGTTAACCCAGGCTGAGAGCCCTTTAGTACCTCGTATCTTGCTCTTTTCTCAAGAACCACATACTCTGCACGTGATCCCTGCCCTACCCAAAGCAATCTGCATTGCTTGTCAACGAATTTTCACATTTTAAGTTTTGAAAGCGCAGTTCTGCCAACATTTCCATGACGCTTCGCTCCTTCTTCTTTTTCAGTTTTATTCATGAGCGGCTCCCACCAGTCACCATTTTTTAAAAGAGGATTTTACAACACAGCATTGTTAATTTTAGCACCCATGTGTTATGCTGCTATGTCTGATATAACCGGTGCTGCTGGAAAAATGGAGGAAAATCAGACAAAAAAAAGTATCTTTTAAGGCAAACTAAGCAAATTTCTTGAGTTCTTTAGCTACCAACTCCCTCTCTATCTTATGTGTGAAACAAACTAAGCAAATAATATTATACTTTGCCAATTACACAGACCATCATCAAGGATTCTGCCTTCTGGCCCAAGACACCCACTATGGTGGAAATTCACCTGTATCCCTGATCAGAAAACACACAGAAGCCTGTAATCCCTTACGTTTTTGCACTACTCAGAGAGGTGTTCATCACCAATCACAGGTCCATGACGTGGTGGTCAGGAACCCCGAGGGAATCTTCTGACAAAATCTCCCCGGTGTTAGCAGCTGATAAATCGCCGTATGTTAGAATAATTCCCTCTCCACTTCATTTCCTCCTGGGGCATTCCTAAAGCAGCCATTCCTGGCTCATGGGGCTGTGTAATTGCCTGGTAATTATTAGATTAATGACCCTCTGATGTGTAGGTGCTGCCCTGGCCTCTGCTGTGACACCAGCAGTGAGATCCCAGCTAACCAGCCAAGCCTGCTGCCACTCCGCAGTGACAACGTGGTGCTGTCAAGGGGTTGAAATGTGTTCAATGAAATATCCATGATCTAGGATAGGAATAAACTCAGAATGGTCCTTGAGCACCTGCCTGGGAGATCCTTACACAGAATCACACTAAGGATCAACTTTACCAGCCCTGAGTACCAAAACACCGCCAGAGAGGCTTGGGTTTGGTCTGATTCTCTCTGCCTTGCTTTGCTGTTGGTTTTGTTTCTGTTTTTAACCCACGAGTGCAGCAGAACTGCCTGATTTGATGTGAAGGAATGCAAAATTCAGGCTCCAAATGAACCTCCCTTCCGTTTGTGGTCATGTATATTACTTGTATGCTGCTTGATTTGTTTTATTTCTTTTTTCAAACCCGAGACAAAAGCCTCTCATTTCAGCACCTTGTTCGCTTGCCTTTTCAGCCATCTGGGTGTTGCATTTTGCAGGGTCCCAATTTAGCTGTCCTTTATTCTCACTAAACTAAGCAACTAACAAGGGAATGACATCAGCACCGATTTCTGGTGCTAAAAAGAAAAGCAGTAGGAACAAATCACAACTTGCACTGAATAATTTCCAAATGCTTCTGGCTTTCTCCACTCAGTCATGTGCTCACGAAACTCTGCTCCTCTCTTCTGAGCTGCTGCAGGACTTTGTACATGAAAAATCAAAAGGAAACAGTTCTGCAGCTGTCAAATGCAAACTGCAGTGACAGCCAGCTCCAAGCTGTCTGAATCAAACAGAAGCTTCCTGGCTGAGTTTGGATTGCCTATATCCACAAGTTTAGCTTTCCCTAATGCTGCTGACATAAGTATAACTTTGTCTTTTGAGGCATTATGTGGACGCCTCCAAGTCCAGTCGATGAGCAGTGTCGCTTCAAAGGAGAACTTTCACAGGAGAAAATTAACAAAGATGTTTTGGGGAGGGAACAAGCTACTTCTGTTGTTTACTCTCTGTCCCAAGTGAGCTCCCAACACAAAACAAACACCTTCCACCTGCCTAAGGAAGTTGATTTTTGCCTGGCTGAGGCTGCAGCTGAGGCAGCAGCACGGTTGCTTCTTTTGCACTAATGAGCAAAAACACGAAGAAAATAAGAAACTGACTTCTGCATGGGAGGTGAGTCAAAAAAGGGACCTGCAGAAGGGTGAGCACAGCTCCCACGACAGCTACGCTGTGCCAAGCCCCAGAAGGAGCAGAACAGCTGCAGGCAAAGCCAAGCAAGGAGCCAGGTTTTGATGAAGCGTCTGTTGGAGGTTTGGGGTTTTTTTTTTTAAATTCATTTCAGAACTTGTCATCTGGGTTATGAAGCTGAAACTGAAGGGAACCTTTTGGGTTTTTTCTAACAGTAACAGCTGCTCTTGCTAGCAAACACCTGCACTACCTGGGGATTTCTGGTTACCTCTGTGGCTGCTGCTACCAGAAGTAAGAGTAAATAGTTTGGTAGAGTTCCAGAAGAAATTAATTAATTTCATTTTTAAAAAATAAGGACCAGCACTTTGGCTTAGAAATATTTGGGCCTTTGCCTATTTTCTTTTGGCTACTTTTGCCTGCCTTTGGCTGGTCAGGCCAGCCCCACTGCAGCCTGAGGATCATTTCCACACGCAGAGCACAAATCCCTTGCACAAGCTCGGACATTTGCTCCTACATCCCTGCAGGGACCTCCAACTGCAGTCCACACATTTCCATCCAGCGTCCTGCTGATCCCATCACCCTCCAGGTGCCAGTTCCTTCCTGCTCTTGCAGAGCTCCTGGGGCAGGTGCTCACCTGCTGGGAGCAAGGGCTCTAACAGATGGACCCAATCTGGAGACAGGTGCCCTGCTCACACGTCAGCATCCCCCCTGCCCTGCCCGGTGCCCGTGGCACTGGCTGGGGGGACATCTGGGCTTTGCTGGCAGCTCCGAGGGTTGAACCACGGGGAGGTGGGCAGTGGACCCCAGAGCAAGGCAAGGGAAGTGCAGGGACCCGGGGTGGGAGGTGGAAAAGGCCCCGTGCTGGCTGGTACCTGAACTATCCACAGTCCTCAGGGCTGGGGAGCGTCCTTTAAGAGTAGAACGAAGGATTTTGCATTGCTTGCTTTTAATTCTAACAATTTTTAATACCATGAGTAAATGAGAAAATACTGACCTCTGATCCAAAGGTCATTTCTGCAAGAAAACCAAACTGGGAGCTGCCATAGAACAGTTAGTGGCTTTTAACAGTGTAGAGGAGAGAAGCTGGACTACTTTAAATGGGTCATGACCCTGTCCAAATGCTGCCAGAACCATCCCAGCCTCAGGATACACCTGCCCGAGTACTCTTAGCTCCTACACTGTTAAGATGTACACACAATAATGCAGGTGCCAGCTGTGCCATTGCTGCTGCCTTTGATCTGTAGTGTTTCTTATTAACAATACAATCCCCATGGATCCTGCACTGTTTCAACTGGACTCCTTCAGCAGAATCTGATTTTGGTCAGTGAGAAGTGGGAGGATTCCTGCCTATCTTCCAGCAGGCAGCAGCACTGGAGGGGAAGAGCTCATACTGTACGTGTGAGTTCTTCCCCTGCAGAACACCTTGTTTTGCAAATCAGATGAGTACAGGGACAGAGAGCCTCTGAAATACCCAGACTCCAAAACCAACGAAGTAATTAACTAGACTGAACATACCCTTGTTTGCTGAAAGCACCTGTTTAATTATTGCAGTGCAGCTCATCCTCATAGGTGGATGTTGGGTATCAGGTACATCCCCTGAGCTTGTTCTGAGTCCTTCCAAAACACAGTTGGAAAGATGATGGCAGGAAATCCACTGATCAGGGCCCAGTTTGGAGCTCTTTCCACGTACTGGTGGTGTCCTATTCCAGTCTTTTAATTTTGGTTTGCAACATTTCTGTAAGAGGCTTTGATTCAGACAATCCCCACTACTGCTGCCTGCTGATACAGACCCAGGGAGTGAAGGAGATTTTATTGTATAAGCCTGAGCATGAATAGCCTTGGTTAGTCCGAGCAGCTGTTGGCAACAGTTCAGATACAGGGGGGAAAA
This sequence comes from Platysteira castanea, assembly GCA_013397175.1. Taxonomy (NCBI): domain Eukaryota; kingdom Metazoa; phylum Chordata; class Aves; order Passeriformes; genus Platysteira; species Platysteira castanea. Next base: position 1,029,531 of record VYXC01000200.1, read on the forward strand.
ATGCTGCTAATATCTACTGGACATAAATTACCAGTTTAAAACTAGCACCAGTTCATAGATTTAAATGGATTTTTAATGGACTCCAGCCTCACGATTAAAGCAATAAGAGGATATGATTCCTCTAGCCCCAGTGGCATCGTAAGGGCTTTGCTGACATGTGCCCTAGTGATTTATGGCTGGCTGCCTTAATCAGAGCTCCAAGCACTGTGGGAAAATGCCCAGGCAGAAGAACTGCTCATGCCAAAGCAGTTGCCAATTTGGTTTTCTGAGCAGTACTCACAGGTATCAGGCTGCCCATGCTCACACTGACCCTGCTCCAGAGGCTGCAGCCAGGCCATTGGGTCAAATCTTTCTGTGCATCAGCCACCCACCAGTTTTAACACCAAAATTTCAATCATCTCATCAGCTGCCTTTTCTTTGGGGGTTTTTATCTGCTCTGTAGCCTATACACGTGAATATGGTGTTGCATCCTTTAGCACTTTTACAATGAGTGCTGGATGTGCCAAATCAGACAGGCAAAGGGGGCAGATCACAGACACTGTGGTCTCAGTGGTCATTCAGGGTGTGCAGAGGGGACAGGGACACGAGGGACAGCACTGACCCTGCTGCCATTGCACAAAAAGCCTGACTGCCCCGCTCTCTCTCAGGCACACATTTCTCTACCTGCTCTGTGCAGTAGGTTTTGTACATGGCATTGACTGCAGTGGGCTAGAGAAGAAGAGAAAACAATACCAATAATAATAAGATATAATAATAATAATAATAATAATAATAATAATAATAATAATAATAATATAATAATAATAATAGTTGGGATTACTGGGAGACAGCAGGTCTCAGAGGGGAGAAGCTGTGGATGAAACCCCCCCCAGCCCTATAAACCACAGGGAGAACAGGAGTAAACCATGTGTGTGTTTAAAGAGGAATCATTGCTGTGGGCAGTCCCCGTATTTTATCCACTCACTCATTCCGTGACTCTGTTAAACGCTCAGATGGAAACACTGCAAATGTAGTTTTCCAGGAGTTTATCCTTGCTTTTGATGTCACAGCCGTTACAGCACAATCATTCTGAAGCGCTGTGATTTCCTTCAAAAATCAAAACGATTCCCACAGTGCATCATTTTCCCCCTCCAGAGGCAGCGTGCCTTATCGTAGCTTTGTCCCTCATTGGTAAGTCAAACTCTATCTGAGATGTCAACTCCTGTCACACTTATCTGTGATTTCATGCATGCAGCAATACAGGATTTTAGCTCACAAGCTTCATGACTGCCCCTATCTTTTCAGGTTGTGACTATGGCAACTGTTCCATAAGTTGCTTCCTAATAACTGTAAAATGAAGCAGATAGTACAGGAGATATTTCTCATTAATAGCCTTTAATTGATTCTATAATCGCACTGCAAATTAGTCTGGAACAATCGGGAGTGCTGCCATTTTCACTTAGGTGAAAATTTCTGAAGCAAAGGAAGTTAAGTCAAAATAAAGCATAAAGTTGTTTGAAAAAGTTTAGTATCACGAAGACAGGAGTGATGAGGGTGAAACAGCTCCAGTTTCATCAGAAGTCTCTTGACTGGCTGTGTCAGAGCAGACTATTTTTTTTCTTTCATACAAAAGCTGCTGGGACTAGGGATTCACACTTTGTGATAAAAGGTAAGATTTTATTTTTCCTTTTTCTAATTTCTAAGTAGGCCAGGCTCTGAGATGGTACCAACCATCACTGTGGTCTCAAACTAAACAGAAACTCTAATTAGTCTGATAAAACTTGACCAAAAGAACTTTGTTTTGTATTTTGCTAACAGACCATGGAAATTAAAGCAAAGCTGTATAAACTTTCTCCAAATAGGCAATATTCTAGATTAGTATAAAAAAGAATCACTAGGTAATTAACACCAAACTAATAAAGAGTAAAAGCATGCTATGAACCACTGCTACCATTCCCCAGAGCCCCAGCACATTCCAGAGGTGCTCCAGCTCTGAGCTACCTGCTGCCAGGAAACAGAGCAGTGCCCTGACGTCCTGGCTCCCCTGGGATGCCAAGGTGCACGCTCTGCTTTAATCCAAAAAACACCTACAAAAGCACAAACCCTGATGCAGCGACACATCCACACTTTTCCAGGCTCTAATGGTGTGTTATTTATTGTCTGTGCTGCTTAGAAGGCTTCCTTTACAAGTCTTTTTTTAGCCAAAATGTTGTACACGGGCACCTGACAGAGACTTGGTTTTGCAATTCCTCTCAGGCTCCTTTAGCTGCTCAAGTAGCTGAGGGATTTCCTCATAACAAAAAACCCTGGTAGCCTTATCTTCTCCCAAGGATATAATTTCAAATTTAGTTTGCTTTCTTTTATCTCAGACATAAAGCGCACAACAAACAATATCCTGACTGAGATTTGAGTGCTTTGGATGTTTTACTGGAGTGGTGAAAACTCGCTCTTCCCTGTGGAGGTGTCTGGAGAGAGCGGAGTGCTCGCTCACTGTCAGCCTCGCTCCTTAGAGGAAAACCCAAATTAAAACACTCAGATCTGTCAGAGACTTCCAAGGTCCCTGTCATTAGCAATTAGCAGGGCTGCTGAGAAGGACCCAGAGCTCAGTTACACGGAGACGTGTCCTCCCCTAAGGATGGCAGCACTGTGGATGTCACCCCTGAACGTGCACAAGGTGGAGAGCCCCGGCACAGGCTGGTGAGCACCCACCCTTCCAAACCTCCTGCAATCCACTCTGCAGCACCTCCGAGCTTGGAGCAGGGATATGTCATCTTGGATTTCTCTCCGATGGGAAAAGAGATTGTGGGAGTCCAGAGCATTCCTCTGGCTGCCCAGGGAGGGGTTGGAACCCCGCCAGGGAGGTCCAGGACCCTGGCAGGGAGCCCAGGATTCTGTCTTGGATCTCNTGAGTTTTTGGTCTCTGCAGCTGTTAGCTCCAGACACTGACAGATAAGAGAAGAAGAAACAACCTTGAACATGGAATCCGCAGACTCCTTAATTTTTTCTGACTCTGGCACTGGATTTTTTAAGACCAAAAGCTAACCAAAAAGAACTGCACACTCCCAGGGGGTATAAACGCCCTCAAGAGATGAGAACCATGAGAAAGAACACCCACCTTGTTTTAGCTATTGGTAGCACAACTCACAGGCGAGGTAGAAGCTCAGATTGAAAAGCTGATTGACATGGGGCTGCTCATCCTCCCTGCCTCACTCCAAGGGAGCACAGGAGTTAATCTTTCAGGCGTGATCTGAGGTGGCAGTGGGTGGGCGAGGTGCTGGGGTGACACTAATGCTGCTCTGACAGGCTGTGACTCTCTGAGTGCAGAACTGCAGCGTGAGGCTGAGCCCCGACCTCGGAGCGACAGCGATGGCACTGCTGGGGATCACAGCCCCAGGAACCCAGAACTGCTTGGCTACAGCTCCTCTCCTTCCCACAGGCACCTCACTTAACACACCCGTCACCTCCTGATAGCAGGTTCACAGGTCACAGGGTGGGAGGGATGAGGAAAGAGGATTTTGGAGCTTGCCAAATAACTGATCTCTGCTTGGAATCACCTGATATCCAAAATAAAGGTGGAAATCCTCCTAGGAGTTCCACAGTACTCAAACAAAGGATGGAAAAAGTGGTCTGAGATGCCCACCAAGTTTATCTTTTCTCAGAGATATTCAGATTTCCTTTTCTTTTTTTATTTTGTTCCCAGGTTAATTATAAATTAATTCAACCAAAACCAGAGCGCTTCCAAATATCCATCTAACTAGTGCTTCTTCTAACTGGGAGAGGGCTGAGGAAAACAGCCAGAAACTTTGAGCTGAAAATTCTTCTTTTGACTTCAGTGGTGAATAATTCATTCTAGCACTAAATTTAAACTCACAGTGCATCAGCAAGGACCTACAAAAAGACAGAGCCAAGTGGCCAAGCAGTAGCCTTGCTCACATCCAGTTGCTAAACATTGATTTTTTACAGTGTGCATCACTGCAGAGCACAACAGCTGGTCCCAATGGGCCCCACAGAGTGTGTCTGTGAAAACACAATAAAGGACTCTCTCACACCTGCTAGGTTCAGCAGAAAGGAGGGAAAGAGTCTTTAGTGACATTCATCATATCTTATAGAATTCCCAACTCCACCAGGGATTGGAGGACATGTCACTTCCTCCTCAATCCCACTGGAGAAAAAGGATGTTCATCAAACTTTCTCTTATCACAAAAGGAATGAAAAACAGAAAAGATGGTTAAATAAACATTGGCCATTATTTACATGAAACTGTGTGAAAATTCTCTGACTCCAAGGTTATAACAGAAGGCTTAGCAAAACACAGGACAACAACAGAGCTCTGCACAAGCGTTGTAAAACCCAACACCTCACATTTCCCCTCTCTGAACACTACAACAGCCCAAACCCTGCCCTCGGGATAACTGAAAACTTCAACCACCAAAGTCTCTTCTTCATTGCAGCTTCTCAGCAACGTCCACTCACTCAGCTCTGCCTCCCGAGCTGCTGCCAGGAGCTGTGGAGCTCAGACAGACAGACAGACAGACAGACAGACAGACAGACAGAGCTGACTAGATCTGCTCACACCACTCACCAGGGAGCTCTCAGCACCGATTGTGCAAGACTTACCCTGCAAAAGTATGAATGCAGGGGTCCTTTCCTCCTTTTTTTTCACGTTGCCCGTGGCTTGAGCAATGTCCTGAACACCACCAGGAGGTCAAAGCAGAGCCACGTGCACACCCTTGCTTTAGGGTGATGTTTGACCCATTTTAGGGACCAGGCAAAGGGGAACAGGCATCTTCTGGTCCTGAAAGTGGGATGAGATGCAATCTGCTGAGGCACAGGAGCACCTCAGAAGTAGCAAAGCCACTCAGCAGAGCATGGATCAATCTGCTGTCTTCACTCTGGGTACAACACAGGGACAGTAAATGGACACCCCAGTGCCACAGCGTGCTTTCCCCTGTCAGACACCAGGGCCTGAGGCAAAAGCTGGAGGATTAGCCAAAGACAGACTCACAGAAACACGGTAGGACCATAGCATTAGGTAGATTTCAGACCAACACAATGGGACTCTTTTTCAGAAGAACAACACTTTGTGAATATGAAGCCTGTTTGCTACCCAGCCACAACCCTGAGGGGGGTTTCTGAAATGGGCTGGCTCAATGTGCTGAGTTCAGCTTTCCTGGCTGACCCAGACACTGCACAAACCCCAGTTCAGTTGCAAATGACCCAATATTTCATACCACTTTTGACTCAAATATATTCATGGACATGAAAAGCAAATTAATAGCTGGAAACATTTATCCACTGTGTAAGTGAAACTGCACTTGTGAAGGGTCTCTTTTTACTGACTCTCAGGCATAAGATTAGCTCCTCAAGCTGCTGCTGTGCATCTGATCCCACAAGGCTTCATGAATTTCTAAGCCAGAAGTCATACAAGCCCCAAAGAATGGAGGTCCCAGATTCTGGGACAGTTCCTTGAGCATCTTGAAGAAAATCCGTTTATTGTTCAGGGATTCAGTTCACCGGAGAGGGCATGAAGACTCTATTCTTTTGCCTGGTTTTGCTATAGATGTTTTCTGTTACTCAAAAAAACACGGAGTCACTAATAAGTTATTTAGATCCTGGTATAGCAGCAATAGTGTCAGGTCTAAATTTATTACCAAAATCACAAGAAACCTCAACAGTCCCCAAGTATTCCAGCAGAGTGTATAACTGCCTGGGAGCGCAGCAGAGACAGTAATTAAAGCAAGAAAATGAAACATGAATTTCAACAGCCAATTAAATGCAAACTCTTCCACCGTGGTGCACAGAAGCATCCTACAAGGGTCTGGGAGGTTGGCAAAGCAGATTAGCAAATGCAGGAGCTGCACTGCCATGACCAGAGCATCTCATCTGCTGCAGAAATGCAAAGCCATCTGGAGTGACAAGCTGGAGAGAGTAAAGGTCCCCCAGGCCTCTGCCAAGCCTCTACAAAGTGCTATGAAAACGATAAAACAGAATATGAATCATTTAAGAGCAAAACTATATTAAGAAATGAGTAAGCATCCACTCAGGTTTAAGCTGAGGGGATGAGACTAACGTGGTTAATGGTTTAGTGCAGGTCAGGTTAGACTGAGAAGTGGGACTGATTTTTCTGCCTTTTGAGTACAACCTCTGAAAGGCAGAAAAGTACAAACTCAGGCTGCTTCCTAACTCTGATCTCAGCTGTTTACTGACACAAAACATTCCAGCCAAGTCAGTAAGATCCAGAAAATAAAGGGTGAGACTTTTCCAAAGCATTTACAAACATTTACATTCAGCAATACTTGGGCTCTCTGTAAAAATTAGGTTCTTATTTGGGATATTAACTGACATGACTGTTCCACGATAAATCCATGGAGAAATAAAATTTCTTTTCTTTTGGGTAGATGCCTTTGTTCATGAGGACGCTGAAAGAGAAGAGGTGATGCTCCAGAACAGCAAAGCCACAAACACTGGGGTAGCTTGGAAAAGGCTTGTTTCCTGGTGTAGCTCATAGAGATGAGGTTTAAACTCCTCAGGGCACTCCTGGCCACTTCTTACAAATGTCCCAGGATCCATCACCAGGATAATAAATAATCTGAGATAATTATCAGAGCCCTAACTGCTGAAGCAATCATTGCAGACAAGACCACTCGTTCACTGAAACCTTCAGCCATAAATTGCTGCGTTCCATGGCATGCAAAGGACATGGCTGGGGGACACACAGAGCTGCTGGTGGTCCCATGGACAAGTGTTTGTCTTCTCTGCATCCCGGTGCAACTGCTACACAGCCACTCTCTGCTTCTGGTAAGGTTTTGCAGCAACAAGGCTTTTATCGTGTGAAGGTGGCAGGTTCTCTTTCTGGGATGAAGGCGTGACAGAAAAGCTGTACCCACAAAACAAACTGCAAAGAGAAATTATCACAGCTGCCAGCAGAGGCAAGGAGGGCTTCACACTGTGAAACCTCCCAGTACACGGAGCAATGGACAAAACCAGACTGTGGGCCCCAGCTGGGACTGCTTCCCAAGGGAAAAGTGTCACGGGGAGGGGGGGATGAGGAGCGAGGCGTGGTCTGTATCAAAAACAAGTAATTTGCAGCAATCAGCAGGTCTGCAGCACTGGCAGGAAGTCTCAGAATCCTGCAGCACAGGAAAGACTGACTGCAAGAGGAGAAAACCTCAGGGGAGATCCCCTTTATGCAGGACTCCATCAAAACTCTGCCAGCCTGTGCCAGGCAGCATCTGCTGCACAAACCCTGACCAGGTTTGTGTGGGACTGCACAAATCCCCTCCACCACCCACACACTGCCAAGGGATGGTGCCAGCGAAGGCAGGAAGGCGGCTGGACACAGCAGGAGCCTGGGGCTGGGGCACAGCCCTGCAGCCCTGGGGAGAGGGCAGGCAGCAGCAGGGCAGGATGAGGGACAGCCCAAAATAAAGCACTCTCTCTCTTTCCTTCACACCACGGAGCACAGAGGTTGGATTTCTCCTCCTGGTAACCCCAGTGAGGAGGATGTGGCAGAGGAATCCCTGACTGCAGGATTTGGCACAGAGAATTACAGAGTTTGCTCTTGGTGCACTGTGTTGGTGGAGGACACAAGAAAGGAGGCTCTGACCCCTGCCAGGTTGAGCAGAAAGAGGAAAAAAGAAGCAGCCTTATTTACATTTCTCGTACTTTATAGGTTTCTCAATTCCACAAGGGATTGGAGGACATGGCACTTCCTCTCCAATCCCACTGGAGAAAAAGGATGCTCATCAAACTTTCTCTTATCACAAAAGGAGTGAAAAACAGAAAAGACGGTTAAATAAACATTGGCTATTATTTACATGAAACACAGTGGGAAAATCATCTGACTCCAAGTTAGAATAGAAGGCTTTAGCAGAAACAGGACAACAGTGCACATCTAAAATGCATTTGGTGCAAAGAAACGTGGCAGGAGCTGTGTTGGCAGGGCCTGTCCAACACGTCCCCCGTGCTTCCAAGCCACGCAGAGCCCAAGGCTGTGTCTGACACAGAAACCTTGTGTGTGCTCAGCACTCGTGCTGATCAGTCAGTGACAGCAAGTTCAAAACAAGAGATGTTCAGTCCTTGAAAACCAGCACCGTGTGCTCACCCGTGGCAATAATGACAACGTCCGTCATTCATTTTCGGGGATTTTAATTTTTTTCACTTTGGCTTGAGAGCTGTCAGTGTGTTGGGGGATGGTTTTCAGCTTTTTAAGCTCATAAGAACATATTCGTGTTTGTACTTCATTGCTAAAATGTTCATTTGGAGTTTTTAGAAGTGCTCCTACAATGGAAATTGAAATAGGCTTTTGACACAATCAAAGCACTTAATCCCCTGGGCTTTTTTAACAAAAAGGTATGTCATCAAAATTGATTTTTCCAAATATTGGGGGAAATGGTTTTGTAATTGAAAAAGTCTTTTTGACAAAATTATTCTGAACAGTTCCAAACCTCTTTTTTTTTTTTTTTTTTTTTTACAGTGCTCTCTCTCGCATGGAATAGAAAAGTTTATAAACAAAAACAAAGAGTAAGAAAATATTCAGAGGACCAGCTCCTTCATGATTGTAGGTTTTGAAAGTACTTTTTCTGGCTGTTCATGCTGGACTTTTAACACACGTAAATTCCGTGGCCCTTCCCAGCTCTGAGCACAGCCTGGCTCAGTAGGAAAACAGGCTACAGAGACTTTTCTGCCCAGTGAATTCAGCTCCTGGAGGAAAGGGATGAGCAACCTATCAATACAGATGAGGAGAGCTTTCCCTGGGCTCATGGGAGTCTCGGATGATATTTCAGAACAATAATGACATGAAACCCCCAAAATGCATTCCTGGAATAGAAATACTTCAACAGTTCTTCAAACTCACATTTAATCTGGCCACAACACAGAAGTCACCTCCTGCTCTCTCTCCTGTTAGAGCCCCAGTTTCAGCCTCCCACAAATCACTGTGACTTGGAGTGGTGAGAAAGAAAACAGTTTTCTCCCTTTCTGCAGCACATATTTTCTTTTTTGCCTTTTTTTTAAGTCAGCAGGTCAATTCTCATCTCTTGTTGCCTGCGTTGCAGAACCATTGAGCCCCACTGGCAGCTGGAGCCCAAAGCCACAAGGATGAGGAATCACTGGATGTGGGATCCCTCATTTCTCACGCCTCTAAGTGAGCAGGTTCAGAGAGCCAGGCATGAGGCACTGCTGAAGGTGAATGCCAGCTGCCCTATTACTGCTCCTTTTCTTTTTTTAGCATTACTAGCAGTAAGAGTAAAAATACAACCAGGTAAGATGTTTCCAGTTACAAAACATTTGAGATAATAACTTAGCCCTAAGGCTCTTTGTCAAACAAACATTGTTAACCTGCCTTTACACATGGGAAAAATGAGCTGCAGAGAGGAGGATGATTCACCTCCTTTTGCTGAGAAATCCCAAATCCTGATCTGGTTTTCTGTGACCTTCCCTAGAAACAGAGAAGTGAAAGGGAATGTGTTAAGGACACTTTATGTAGACATTAAACTACATGATAAGCATAGAGGGAGGCAGACAGGCTCATCTTCTCAAGAAGCCACTTCATAACAAATTGACTTTTTTAATGCTCATTTTCACCCTTCATCTCACAGTCACAGAAACTCTCTCTCAGAAACTGAAGCTACCAGGATCTGGGTGAAAACCCTCTGTGTTTGACTCCGTTGTGAGCTTTGCTCCTTTAAAATTCAAGCAAAGTGAAAATTTCACCTAAAGCATTTTTTATTTCCTTTTCAAGGCTGCTGCAGAAACACGCAGTCACACCCTGCTCCAAGAGCAGCTTCACTCCTGACAAGAAAGCTGCTGCAGCACGAAGCTGACTCGTCAGGTCCCAGATCTACGGATGGGAGGGAAATACTAAAAATCAGAAAATCAGGTCAGGAGGGATTTCAGACTTTTTTTCTTTCTCTTCCTACAGGGACTCTAAGAAACCTGCACTGAAAAACACCTTCCCTAGGATTGTATCAACTCAGCAAAACTGCCCGAGACCACAGAACTTTTTTGCTGATTACTCTGTAAAAGCATCACTTCTCCTGAGCTCCCAGAGGTAATCAGTAAACAGAATAGTGATTTTTAAATATACTTTTTCTGCTTGGCTGCTGAACCACATGCACTCTCTCTCTCTGCTTAAACTCTTCCTGGAGACCTGCAGGAACACATTTTTGGAGCTCTTCCCCAAGCGACTGCTCAGAGCTCTGGGCAGCCTGGCGAAAAATATCCACCTGCTCCTCAGCAGCTCCTGGAGATCTCCTCCTCTTCCTCCTCACCAGCCAGCGTTCAGATCTTTAGCTAACATATGTGAGCACTGGAATCAACTGCAGAGATGTACAAATTTATGAGAGCTGAAAGTGTTGCTCCCACTTTTTCCTTCTTTCATCGAGATTCTGGGATAGCACCTCTGATTGTTTTAAGCTCTAGTGCAAATTGGGGGTGATCATACAACCTGTCACACAACACTCTCTTCTCCAAAGTGCTGAGTTCCTCTCTGAAAACATAGAATCCCTTATTTATCACTTAAAACAGCATTTTTCCCAGTGGTGAAACACTGGAACATGGATGCAGTTGACAAAAGTGTTGTGCAGTGAGAATAGGCAAACTGCCATTCTGGGCACCTAAATCTCTCAAACACAAACAAGACAACACATTTACACACAAATTAATAATGTAACAGACATTAGTCAGTGAATGAGAATGGTGAAATATTTATTTCATGCTGCTGCAAGTGCTAGTGACCAATTAAAATTACACCTCTGAAGCATAGGTGACATCAGAACGGTTTTGGTCAAACAGAAGTCACATTTTAGCACTTGAATGCTTGGCCTCGAGGTCACAGAACACAAAGTATACTTTTAATTACCAATTAAATGTACAAAACTACTGCTTTTCATTTAATGGCTGTGTTTCTGTTTTCTGAACTGGGGCTGCTACCAGCTTGTAACATTTTTTTTTTTTGGAAATAGCCTCAAGATGCTACAATGCTTTGGAGATAAATCATAAGCTGCTAAAAAGTGCTAGTCAGGACTTTGCATTATTTCAGAATAGTCTCTCCTGATGGGAGATTGATCTGTAATAAAAAACCAAAACGCTGGTGTGTATTTCCATCTGAGCCAGCTTGCCTTGGACACACAGCACGGAATTCAGTTTAACACTTCCACCGTAAGAATACAAATCCCTCTAGGAAGATTTTGACAGAGCTGGCCGCTTTCTGCTCATCAGTGCATCAACAAAAAGCAGTCACCATAAAACTCCCATGATCTGCCTGGAGCATCCCAGACGCTGCTTGCAGCACCCAGGAGATCTGTCAGCAGCTCATGTCAGGTATCTGCCGTGCAGAATGGGATGTAAATCGTGTAAATCTTGTAAAAGTTAGCTACAGCTATGCCTTGCATTTGAAAATAACCTTAAACCCGTAGTCATACATGAATCCTGGGAGATTAAAGCCCACTTGGCATGTGCATGTTGATGCAAGTCACCTCTGGGAAGCATTTCGAAGGGAAGTTCTCCATCTTCACCTCAGAGATGTTCCCATAAATCTGAGTGACAGCAATCTGACTGCACCACTGAGATCCAGCCCCTCTGCAAGGAATGATTCACGGAGCACTCTCCTCTTCTCACTGAATTTCTTCAGCGAGAGAGAAGCATGCCTTGCCTATCTCCAAACTGATACAGTGAAGAACCAGTATTTTGAAATTCCACAAGTATTTCCACTAATTCAGAGCTGTAAAAAGTGGCTTAAGTGCCAAAGGAAGGCCCCTCTCACCTCTGCATAAAACCTCTTCACTCACAGCACTGTATAGAAGCAGAAATTGGAGACAAATGAAGGAGATGAAGGAAAAGAGAAAGGAAAAAAAAAAGGGAGAAGGTACAAATCACCAGGGGTGGGCTTGATTAGAAAGATGTAGGAGCAGCAAGGCTGGGGCTTTCAGGGGATCATGCTGGCACACGTTTTCCAGCCCCAGTGTTCCTGGAGCTCTTTGACTCTCAAGCCTAATCCTAACCACTACCTGTAATTAGTTCTTCAAGCACTACCAATACCAGCTCCTTCCAAGCTGCTGCTTGCTTTCTTCCTTCCAGCCTTAGGGGGGACATGACAAATGTCTTTGAGGTAGTTACAACACCACAGGACAAGAAATACCAAGTTTAAATAGCAGTGACGTGTTTTTGTTGGATTGTTAAGGTTATCTTTCCAATACCAAGTTTAACGAAGCCCAGAAATGGATTATTTACAGAAACTGCTGGATCTGTGTCACTGGAGGCTTTCAAGAACAGGCTGTACCCTTTGTGTCCTGCCCTGTTCAGCTCTAACTGGGGCTGCCCCGGGGCAGACCAGGCTGTGGGACCTCTCAGTGCTCCCTCCTGCCCTGTTATTATCTCCTGAGAAACAAACTCAACCAGAACCTCGAAATAAAGCATTTCAGCTGCAAACCACGAGTTTAGCAAAAATTCTTTCACACAAATGTCCTTTCCAGAACACCCGTGTTGTACCTGCTGTCTTCCCAGTGCTCCACTGGGGGCTCCTCAGGCAATGGGAAGATTCAAAACCCTACCAGTTAATCTTTGAACAAAAAAAAAAACAAACAAAGGAAAGGTGAATGTTGGCAAAACCTTCCTTGCTGGTTTCTGTTCCTGTGAATTCCCCAGAGGCTCACCCAGCTTTTTGAGTGAAATGGTTCTGTCCCTGCTGTACCTGGGAGTAATTATGTGTGACCTTTGCTACCACAGTGCTTCCCCTAATACACAGCAGTTTTGAAGAATCATTCCTACTATCAGAAACCTGGAAGAAGAATTCACTGTCAGTGAGGGCTTCTAGCTTAGGGAAGATAATTATGCTGCTAAAAGGCATCCTAGGCTACTTACTCACACCATTTCAAGGGTACAGTGCTAACTGAGGAAGTTTGCTCTTTCTTTCACTTCCTACTAAGGCAACAGGTCTGAGTTGTTGCCCAACCACCCAGCCATGCTGAGGCCTTGCCAGAGTTAAAAAACACCACTTTCAGAACACCTGAACACACCCTCTTTTGGACATATTTCTGTAATATGTATACAGATTTGTGAGTCACTGCGCATGAGTTTATCTCCCGAAAGAAATTTGCCATGAACTGCACCCAGCTAAGGAAATTCGCACTGGAAAATGAATATCTGAATACCTAAATCCAGCAGCTCCCTGGCAATCCCATATTCTTCTGTGGCATTTGAATATGAATCATTTCGGTGTTGTTATCAAGTACCTAATGTTCTTTTAATGCTGAATTTCTCATCTGAATTTCACTGGGACTTATTAAGCACAGGCTTTTTCTTTTCCTATCATGATTACAGTAACTATGTATAATTACGTGCACAGGGTAAATATGCTAATTGTATAATTGCAGCATTCAAGTGAATCTTGACAAACAGAGAAAGTTCTTAGGGCAGGCAGGACACTTACTGATAGCTATAACACAACTAGAACCACTCCCCTGATTTCCCATTATTAATATTTAGAGAGAAATATAATTTATCTAGCATGCAGGTGTCCCTTCCATTCAAAGTCTGGACAGTGATCCCTGCTGCCATGAGAATGGAAGTTTAAAAGGTGCTTGTAATAACTGCAGAATAGCTTTGTCCAGGAGCATCATCTCTATGCTGGAAGCAGGACTACTCAAAGGTTAAACTGAGTCTACTTACAAACTTCTAAAATCTGCAGAAGACTGATTGAAAATGCAGAATATTATCAATAATTACCTTGCTTTGTGGGGGAGATCTATTAGGAAAAATGAAACGAAGGTTGCACTTAAACACACAGAGGGAGAGAAAGGGACAGAAAATTCTCCACATTACTCTGCTTTGTTTTCTTGAAGAAAGAAGTGGGCAAAGAAGCCCAAGAAAAGGTGCAAGTTTCATTTCTGCCAATGAATTGATTACTTGATTACAATGCTAATTACTTCACGTCCTTTATTTCTCTTACTGCCTCTGCACTTAGGCTGACATCTGTCATCGTGCCTTTGAACAACAGACTGGGATGTCCCAGGGCTGTCGTGAGTTTCGTTCACACAGCATCACAAACAAAAGCTGGGCTTTGTGTCATAAAGGTAGACACGACCCTCAGGGAGGCAGGGAGAGTGGGAAGAGAAGAAAAGGAAAAGAGATTTGTGTTTGTCTCTAAAAAAGTGAGAGAATTCAGCTGGGATAAGTTTCCCGTTGACTGGGGAAAAAAAAAAAAAAAGGAAAATTAAAATAAAAAAAACTAAAAACCTAAAAACATCCCAAGGCATTAGAAAAGAGTGAATGGCAATGATGCTGTCAACAACTGTGGTACTACTGGGAGCTCTCAGAACACGACTCAAAAACCAAAAGCATTCAGGTTGCAATGCAGTGTTAGAATAGTGCTGATGCCCATGAAAACATTTATTTATGAGGCAGAGGGAGACAGGCTGAGACAAAACACGACTTAGCATCCTGACCTGCTGTTAGCACGGTGCAGTTGTGCCAATCCTGACACAAGCCAGGACCACTGGGCTTGACCTCGGTGGGATTCCTGCCCGTGGTCCTCGAGGCAGAGCTCACCCACGCCTGTTCTGCAGAGCAGGGCACACCAGGCTCTCCTCACCCTTCTGTGCCCATGATGAGCAGCAGACTTTGTGGCATATGTGACTTCTTCTCACAGATGACATGTGCAGGTTCAGTCAGATGGGCAAAAATCTTTGTGGTTTGCTAAGGAGGGCCACGGTTCTGCTCAAAGCAAGGTCAAGAAGAGGTGTGTGAAGTGGCACAGCCAAGGTCCACCAACGTGCAGCATCTGGTGAAGGGTGTGACAGCACCCTGGGAACCTGGCTATTGGTGTGTGGGAGTCCAGAGCATTCCTCTGGCTGCCCAGGGGGGTTTGGAACCCCGCCAGGGAGGTCCAGGACCCTGGCAGGGAGCCCAGGATTCTGTCTTGGGTCTCCATCCATGGGAAAAACTGCCAACATTGCAGGAGGAACTGCAAGGCCAAAAGGGTGTGAAATAGATAGTTCAGTTTATCACTGGGTGAAAATGTAGAATTTAGGTTTTTAGGGTGAGGACTGAGGAGGCAAGATGGAGGGTTTAGGGTGTTGCCCTCTTCTCCTTCTTCTTCCTTCTCTCTCCTCCATTTTCTGCTGTGACGATGGTAGAAATAATTGGTGGAGGGAAACTGAGGTAGAAATGACATGTCTAAAGTAGATAGAAATTAATTGGTACAAATTGATAAATAATAATACATTGTGGGAGATGGTTGGGTCACAGAATGGGTACAAAGGGTACGGGACACCCCAGCTGGGAGCAGTCCCTGCAGTGGTTCAGAGAGCTTTTGGTCCCTGTGGCTGTTAGCTCCAGACACTGAGGGATAAGAGAAGAAGAAACAACCTTGAACACCAACCTTGCAGGCTCCTTCATCTTTCCTGGCTCTGGCAAGTGACTTTTTAAGACTAAGAGCTAGCCACAAAGAACTATGCACTCTCTGGGGGTATAAACCCCCTCACTGGTGGCTTTTCATCTTCAGGCACTCAGCTCTGAACACCTTTGAACACTGAAGTAACACATTCTCAGGGTCTGCATGGATCAGACCTGAGCCACCCTGAACTGGCTGTGTGTACCCAGAGCCTTTCAGACCACTGGCTCCCACTGCCCCCAGTTTGTAGGTACAGATCCCCCAGTTAGGGTAGGTGCACCACACCCCTGCATCACAAAAGAGCTGAATCCATTCTTCAATTACCACTCGGGTCACACAGAAAAGAACTTTTACTCTCTTCCAATTTCCCAGAGACCTGAAGTAACACACATAAGAAATAAGTCCTCCTGGGGTCCAAGCCAAATTCCCTTATTGAAAACACACACTTTGTATTAAACCACGGATCCTTCAGTGTGACTGGCCTATTTTCACAACACTTGGCTTACAAAGGCCCCAACAGGCAGCAGAGAGCAAAACTGCCTGATGACCTCTTCTGCTGACAGCCCCTGTTGCTCATCTCAACTGCTTTTGATAGAACACAACACATTCTTTTAAATATTTTATCCACTCAGTGATCATGGGTGAAAGAAAGGACTAACAAGAAATGACAAGTGAAATAACTACATTTCCAGACCTGACAACACCCTTTATTTTTAATTCTACCAGGGCTGGGGGTAGACATTAAAGTACAACTTTGACAAGAGACTAAATAAGTGAGTTTAGGAGTTAAATTACATTATACCCAACCTGATCTGCAAGTTCATTTGGAAACAGAAGGAAGTGAAAGAAAACAGGCCAAGAAATCTGGTGTTTCCTTACATTGTCCCAAATGCTCTTTTTTTCTGTGTGAATTTTCTCTTGTAAAAATGCACTCATTTCTTCATAGTGAAACCCGGTCCAACCATAAAGAAGCAGACTATAATGATGGTAGGACAAGGTGTCCAACTAGATTAAATAAGATACAGTGAAATTTCCCAATATTTCTAAGAACAGTTTTGTACTCAGTGTCTGAAACACCTGAATGCAGCTGTTTTGGAGCAGTCTAATGGATGTTCTTATAGAAAATAATTGTAAAATATTAGTAGCATACTCTACTTACATTAATACTGTGTTTTACCTGTAATATTTCTAACTTCTATTATTTCTTTAGTCCCTTATTCTAGGCAGACTTAAAGACCCAAAAAACAAACAAAAGTGGGAGGCAGTGAGGAGGAGTGAGAAAGATTAATGGGGGTGGAGTGGAAGAAAAACTTTCCTCCCATGAAAAAATGGAGATCTTTCAAGTTCCCATGGTGAAAAACCAAGTTTGTCATCAAAATGTGTCTGTGTTAATTAAGTGTTTTTAATTTCTGCTTGTGCAAGCCCAGTATCACAGGACAAATATCCAGGTGACATTGAGCACCCTCTCACAGATCCCTCTCAGGACACCTGGCCAAAGCTGCTGAGTGAAAAATTATTATTATATTTTAAGCTATGTATGGGTAATTTGGAAACCTGATTTCACTGTGCTTTAGGAAGAAATATGTTAAAAAAATAAATGACAGAATGGAGATTTCTTACACTGCCAGTGGTTTTGGGCTGTTTGTGGCACTGCAGAGGCGCAGAGGAAGGGTCGCTTCCAAGTGCCCAGATTCTTTCTCCTTGTAACCAACCCTTTTCCTAAAGGCACAGAGACCTGTGTGCCTTGCAGATGTTCCAAATCTGAGATTCTTAGGCCGAAATGTGCTCTTTGAAACCAGCTGTCTGTCAGAGGCCTCGGCAGAGCTCAGTAAGGATGTCAGCCTGGCACGGAGCTGCACCCGCGGGAAGCGGCTCTGCTGCACTCAGCCCCCTGGCACACAGGCAGCCAGAGCCCGCTGAGCTGCAACAGCTCAACAACAACAATAACACTGGAAAAGAAAAGGAACAGACCAAAAAAAAAAGATTTCTGGACTGCGAAGGCAGCCCATTAGTGTAACAAGGGGAAGGCTCGAGCAGCTCCAGGCAGTGGCAGGGCCCGTGCCTGCCTCCAGTGCCAGCAATCCAGCCCTTCTCCCCATCACTGTGCCCTGCAGAGAGACGAGACTGTGATTATAAATTGATACTACAGAAAACAAGTGTGATATGATCAGAAATTAAGGCGATGCTTCCTCAGTGGTCATGCTGAGAACAAATTTCTGCTACCTCCAGTGAAGCCTGAAAGCTACCTAACGACCTGACAGAGCAAATCATTAGCAGCATTTCACCTAGGTCTTAAAATATTTTCATTGCAAATGACTCTCCCATGAGATGAATGCCCCTTGCAGAAAGTAATTACCCTTCCTTTGAACTTGCATTTCAGAAATTTGAAACAACGAGAAAAAAAATGACAGAGAAGAATAAGCACATACTTTTTATGACTTCTCCCCCTTCCCTCTGCTGGTACCACATCAATAATGGAGTGAGGGGCAGGTGAACAGCCTGAATTTCCAGCACCAGAGTTCAAGGAGACTGCAAATGATGCCATGACCAAGAGGTAGCTTTCACCAGCCATTGCTTTGCACAGGAGCCAGAGAGCTCCTGTGTTGCCCTGGTTTTTGCTAAGCCTTCTGTTTTAACCTTGGAGTCAGATTCTTTCACACAGTTTCATGTAAATAATAGCCAATGTTTACTTAACGGTATTTTCTGTTTTTCATTCCTTTGTGATAAGAGAACTTTGATGAGCATCTTTCTTCTCCAGTGGGATTGAGAAGGAAGTGACATGTCCTCCAATCCCTTGTGGAGTTGGGAATGGTATAAGACATGATATATGTAAATAATAAAAGTCTTTCCCCTCCTTTCTGCTGAACCTGGCAGGTGTGAGAGCATGTCTATCATGTTTTCCCAGACACACTCCTGTGACAATGTGAGCTGCCAGAACTGTCCGAGTGAGCTGCCAGGGCACTCGGGTCCTTGGTGGAGCTCAGAGGGCAGGAGCCAGAAGACTCAGCCCAGCCCTGCTGGCTCTCTGCTGGCACACTGCCCTCCAAAACAGGGCACAGCAATTCTTCCAGCTCATCTCAAACACACAGCCTGGCCCAGGGCTGGCTTTGCTAAAAGGTTTGCATATCCCAGCTAAGCTGAGTGTGAAAGCTGTCAGGAGACAGAGCCACGGGATCTGGGCTGACATTTACAAGTTCTTCAGCTCTCAGGAACAAACATCAACTTGTAACTCCGCATCAGCAAATTATTCATTTATTTTTTTTCTGTGTGTGCATCTGCTGAGGCACACTGGCTAAAATTACAGTGGGCACACTTGCTGTGTGTGTGCACATACGTGTGTATGTAAATGCATCAGCACACAGAGAGATTTAATGTGGAAAGGAAGAAAATGGAATTGTAAATTAATAACTCTATCTTAATTCTTTGTTTTAAATTAATTTTTTCATCATTCGCATGGGGCCTGACTCAAAATAATAAGCCCATCTGTCTGAAGAAGATATATCCAGATGCTAATATCAGGACAACAATACAAGACCATGCTATTAGGAAAAAAAAAGACTATTCTCTACACTAAGAAGTCAATATATCTCTTCTGTGAAAGAAATAAAGTGTATATCTGTCTCTGTATAGGATTTTTCTGGGCTTGGGAGAAAGCTATTACAGAGGATGAATCAAAAACAAAGCAACATTTATTGGTGCTTTCTTTAAGGGAAGAGAAGAGAGAATAAAATTTGCTCTATCATAAAATATTTACATGGGTTTTTCTGTAAATCACAGGAGAGAGAAAATAATAGGACAGAAAAGGAAGATGATGTTCAAACAAAGATTTTGAAAGTGATTCTCTTCAGTAAAGTTGGAAAGAGAGAAAAAAAAGACAGGAAAGAGTGAGACTCCAGGCACCATTTGAGTGTTGTGTCCCACGCATGTCAATGAGCACTCCCTGCTCACCCAGCCCTACAACCCTGCTGTTATAAATGCTTATTATAGTATTGGCTTTTCGCAAGTAATTATGTGAATGTTGTATAATGTTAAAGTAGCTTTGCTATAAAGATATAGTGTTTTTCTTTTTGTAACAATAACTAACGCCTTTATTTCTGTATTAAAATAGCTGCTGTAGTTATGCTTGTGGTAACTGAACTGTCTGCTTGGCTGGATAACATCCAGTTAAGGTGAGATGAAGGCCCCTGTTACTGACCTGCAGCTCTCAGCACAAACCGTCTGTGAACATCACGGACCAAGGCCCGAGCTGGAGGTGATCATAAAAACTGACCAAAACCACAGCCAAGAAATGCGCAGGCTCTAAAAAGGCGGACCCTAGGAGGAGCCATGCTAAACACTTCCTAGAAAATGTAAACTAGTTTGGGAGAAAAGTTTGAATATGTATAATTGTTTATGAATATGCATTAACAGTAAAGGTATGTAAAGGGTGTCTCTGAAATAGCAGGGGTGCTCTTGGCTTGGAGCCAGGGGTACCCAGCGCTGTAACTTTTGCTTTATTGATCCTGTCCCTTATTGTCCTTTTATTAAACTTTTAAATTCTCACAGGAGAGTGAACCTCGTTTTTTACACTGCCATCAGGAGCTGCAGCTGACATCAGGCATCTCCAGAGGTCCAGCCCAGCTTCCCAGAGTCCCACACACGCCCTTTGGTGACAGAGCCCTGCTCTGGATCTCACCCTGCAGCGCAGAGGAGCTCGGGGACAAGCACAGCCCTGGGCACGCACAGGCAGGGCCCAGTCCTGGGGCTCCCTGAGCACCTGCTGGGTGAAACCCCTCACCTGCAGCACAGACGGCACCAAATCAAGAGCTAAACATCATTAGCAGCCCCCTCCTCCTGCCACATAACCCGGCATGTCCTGTATCCTCCTCTGACAGCCATCCTCGTATGGTGGCAAAACAGCAGCACAGCAACCTCCCTCTGCACTCGTGAGCTCTGGGACCTCTCCTGTGCCGGGGACAAGGGCTCCTGTACCGGGGACAAGGGCTCCTGTGCCGGGGACAAGGGCTGCAGCTCATCCCTGGAGCTCCTGTGATGGGGAGAAGGGCTCCATCTCAGCCCCAGAGCTCCTGTGCTGGGGACAAGGGCTCCTGTGCCGGGGACAAGGGCTCCTGTGCCGGGGACAAGGGCTCCTGTGCCGGGGACAAGGGCTCCTGTGCCGGGGACAAGGGCTGCAGCTCATCCCTGGAGCTCCTGTGATGGAGACCAGGGCTCCAGCTCAGCTCAGATCTCCTTTACTGAGGACAAGGGCTCCTGTGCTGGGGACAAGCGCTCCTGTACATGGGACAAGGGCTCCTGTACTGAGGACAAGGGCTCCAGCTCATCCCTNCATCTCCTGTGATGGGGACAAGGG
>VYXC01000235.1:0-14673 GCA_013397175.1 Platysteira castanea
CCAGCCCTGCCCAGTGCCCAGTTGGGCACCAGGATGAGCTCATCCCGGCAGCAAACTCCATCAAAAAGCTTTTTGTTACAAGCTGCTGTACTTGAGTTTGCTTCGTTTTCGGATTAATTAGTAAAGATGTTTTACAGAAAGGCCCACTTTATTATTCAGACAATGTGCAGTACTTCCCCTCTCTCTTTCTCTTACATTTCTACCTCTTTAGATTTAGAATATTTATAAGACATCTTTAAATTTTTTACTTAAATTATTAGAATCACGAGGGGATGAATTCTAGAGAGCTTGGGGAGGAGCTTTTCCTTTGGGGTTTTTTTTTCCTCTTTGGTGTTTGAAAGATACTTCCAGGTTCTCCTNATCTTTAAATTTTTTACTTAAATTATTAGAATCACGAGGGGATGACTTCTAGAGAGCTTGGGGAGGAGCTTTTTCTTTGGGTTTTTTTTTCCTCTTTGGTGTTTGAAAGATACTTCCAGGTTCTCCTTGCAGGTCTGTCCATCCCCCTCCTAACCAGGCACTCCAGGTATTCAGGAACTGCCTCTGTGTTTCATGAAAGAAACTTGCTGGAATAAAAAAAATAATTCCAGACTGTTTGGGGTTGGAAGGGACCTTAAAGCCCATCCCATTCCAAACCCCTGCCATGGCAGGGACACCTCCCACTGTCCCAGGCTGCTCCAAGTCCCATCCAGCCTGGCCTTGGGCACTGCCAGGGATCCAGGGGCAGCCACAGCTGCTCTGGGCACCCTGTGCCAGGGCCTGCCCACCCTCCCAGGGAACAATTCCTGCCCACTGTCCCATCCATCCCTGCCCTGCTCAGTTTAAACGGTGCAGAATTCAGATTTGCCATGGTGCAGCACAGAACTGAAACCACAACACAGCAACATTTACCAACAGCCAGGCCTCAGAAATGAAGAGGACACAAACCAGGAGCCCTGCAGTGCTCAGGAATCAAAGAAGCTCTGATGGTGCCCTGTGAAATGCCCTGTGCTGTGAATCCTGCAGATCTCCACTGAGGCACAGGCTGCCTAGTCCCTATTCACTTTCCAGAAGGAAGCTCAGATGCCTCAGAGAGTTTCACCCTGGGCTGGGTTTGTTTTTCCCTTCACCCCATCATGTGCTGCCGGAGCTTCCTCGGCCTCTGCAGCCTCAGCCAGACTGAATGAATGAGTCACTTAATTAACCCAGAATTCACACAAAGGACATGTGAGAGCAAAAGCCTGCCTTGAATCTGGTCAACCCAGTGAGCATCTGAAAACACTCAATTTTTCTTTTCTCAAAAATAAATTTAAATAATAAATTAGTAGAATAACAGAATTTAGTAAAAGCTTGCTGAGAGAGAACAATCCACAGGCAACTTCCAGACTAAAAACTGTAAGATTTCAGTCAATTCCATAAAACACAGCCCACAACCCTGTTCAGTAGATGAAAATGCTCCTCCCAGTACACAACCCCCTTTTTTGGTATTATGCTTCTGAAAGGTCCAAGATAAAGCATTTCATCTAGAAATCACAGCTCTGTACTCTGAGGGATTAACAGAAAAACTCCCACAGGAGATAAGCAGGGAGAGGAGTGTTCAGTGTGACCTGCAAGCTGCCAGCGTGAAACCTTGTGCTGAGAGGACAAAGGTGACCGTGGCAGCCACAGATAATCTTTATTTGCCAATCCTGAGACTTCAGAGCTGGGCTATTTCCTCGACACCACCAGTGCTAAGCTGTGCACAGAGCTCTTGGCTTTGAGGAGGGAAAGGCATTTTCTGCTGCAGAGGAGATGGAGAGACTCTGAAAAAGCCAAATTCCACACCTGGCACTGGGGCACCCCGGGCAGTTTGCTGGTGACACCGAGCTCTGGGTGCTGTCACACGCCCCAGGGAAGGGACGGGGCATCCACAGGGACCTGGCCAGGCTGGGGAGGTGGGACTGTGCCAGCTCATGGGGTTCAGCAAGGCCAAGGGCAAGGAACACTCCCAAACACAAATCCAGGCTGGGGATGAAGGGATGGAGAGCAGCCCTGGGGAGGACTGAGGGGTGTAGGGGATGAGAAGCTGAACATTCCCTGGCCAGAGACCCCCGTGCCTGGGCTGATCCCAGCGTGGGCAGCAGGGAATGGGGAATTCTGCCCCTCGGCCCTGCTCAGGGGATTCCCCACCTGCAGAGCTGCCCCAGCCCTGGGGCCAACAGCACCAGGACCTGGAGCTGCTGGAGAGAGCCCAGAGGAGGCCCTGGAGCTGCTCCAGGGCTGGAGCCCCTCTGCTCTGGAGCCAGGCTGGGACAGCTGGGAATGTTCCCCTGGAGAAGGGAAGGCTCCAGGGAGAGCTCAGAGCCCCTGGCAGGGCCTGAAGGGGCTCCAGGAGAGGGCAGGGGTGGCACTGGATAACCCTGAAGGTGCCTCCCAGCCAACCCAGTGTGGATTCTGTGATCTGAACCCCCCGAGTCCCCGGGACTCTCGGAGGCTGCAGCACAAACAAGGAGCCCCGGGGACACAGCCCACACCTCCCCACCACCCGGGAGTAAAACCAAGGAGGGGAAAAAAGGAGAAAACAGAAACCAAACCTGCTCTGCACAAACCCACGTACCCGAACCTTCTGGCTGACCTTCCCACAGCTCTTACATTCTGATTTTATTTAATATGCTGTAAAGTGGGGAGTGCAATACTGTCCTGCTGACTGACAAACACACATCGAAATAACTGACTCACCTCACTCTCCTGCTCTGCTGCTCATGCTGAACTATTTGCCTTTATTCCTCTGATCTAGCTTTTTTTTTTCCTTCCTACCCCTAATCCCACAAAAAAGTTTAGGCTTGAATTTAAAGCATTAACAGGATTGCTGAAAGAAACGACTCTGAAAAGCCTGTTATCAGTCAGCGAGTGCAGCTGGTGGAGACCCAGCCTCCCTTTGTAGCTGGAATTCTCGAATAAAGGAACATCTGAGCTTAATCCAAAGCTTCTGTTTCATAAATAATGAGATTCTACAATCTTTCGTTTGAAAACTAAACTAACTTAAGGACAACAAGGTCCTCCAAGGCGCTTTGGAAGTTCCCTTGCTTTGAAGCAAGGGTTAAAAATTCAGTCTGGAAAATCATACTGCTCAAGGTGATCTCTGTGCTAAACAAGATATTCATCACCAGAGCCCCGCCGTGTCACTTCTGTCTTTCAGAGGACCATTTCCCAACCTCTGCTTACATTTTCCTCCTCAGTTTATAAGGTGTGGAGTTTCTTTTAAGCAATACAACTGTTCAGAATAAAGCAGGGTGCTGCACTTGTACAACCAGGACGCTCTAAAGCATTTCAATTTCAATTAACTATTTTCATTACTCTTTGTGCTCCCCCCCACACATTTGCAAAATTAGTTCAGCACAATGTTTAATTATTCAAATAGAGCTGAAAAAATAACTCCCACTGAAATTTTGATGAGGTGTTAAGGATCTGTAACCGTCCTGCTTCCCTCCCTCCTCAGGCATAAACTGACATCTCTTAATTAAAAAATGAGCAAGAGCAAAGTTACTGAACAGCACAAAATACCTAAACTAAAAATACACAAAAATAACAAATGCACTTTAATTCCATATGGATTTTAAGAGCAAACTTTGCACTACATAATTTCTTGTTGAGTTCATATTGAACCGTTTGATTACATCAGC
Source organism: Platysteira castanea (assembly GCA_013397175.1). NCBI lineage: Eukaryota > Metazoa > Chordata > Aves > Passeriformes > Platysteira > Platysteira castanea. Next base: position 3,642 of record VYXC01000235.1, read on the forward strand.
ACCTCAAAATGATCTTGGAAGAAGTGAAGCTTGCCAGGGAATTTCACTGGGGAAACGTAACAGGCACAGTCAGCATATCTGGCTGCTGAAAAATTATTCTACAGATAAATTACATCCTAGAAAAAATAAACATATCCCAGACTAGCAAGAAAACCAGCTCAATTTTGATGAATCGTGGGCATTTTCCAGGTTTCTATAGGCATATCCCAGACCAGGGAAATCAATATTCCATTTCAAATCCACAGGGACCTCAGACTTGCAGGAGCAGTGTCTGCAGGGAGCATGGGGTGTGTGCAGTGCTGAGTTTGAGCTCCAAGGGCAGGAACCACAAAGGCTCAGCGAGTTCAGTGACTCCCTGCCAGAATCCAGCTGGCTTCCCGGGGAGTTTGTATCCCTGCCTCCCAAAAACCCGTGCTGAGGAGCAGCAAACTGCCTCAGAAACTCCCACTTTGCCCTACCAACAGTATAAAAAGCCAATTTTCACTCTGACTCCTGCACAGCCCTTGGCAAGTTTGCCATCCTGGTAAGGGGGCACAGAAAGTGCAGGTGGAAGGAAGGAAGGAAGGAAGGAAGGAAGGAAGGAAGGAAGGAAGGGGTTCCCTGGTCTGGCACTGCTGGGGACACACAGAGACACAGCCACACGCACAAATTCAAAAATAACTTCTGCTCATGGCTTCAAATCCAACAGCAAAAGCCAGCACAGCTCTTGGAAGGTCAGACTTGGAGACTTCTGGTGCTTGGGAGCAACACAGCAGCTTATGGAGGAGAGGAAAAGCAGCTTGGAAAGAGTTAAATCCTCTAAGAGGAATCCTAGCCGTGCACTGGACAGCTCTATCCTTACCATAACCTTCCTTCCGCTGCTCTGCCCTGGTCACTCCCTCACTTAATTCCTTAAATGTGTTCCTCTCACTTTCCCAAGAGGACTCGAGTTACCAGTTCCCTCCTGAGCGAATTTTCTATTCTCCTGTCCAACAGTCAGTCACCAAAATAACTTTCCTATTCTCCCAGTGTCACTTTTGGAGTATTTCCTCCTCTCATTATATAACCACGGAGCTCTGCTTTAAAAGGGAATCTCCTTTTATCACAGGAAGTCAAACCCCAAGGGGAAAAAACATCAAGTCTGTGGTATGTTTAAACAAGACACCATCAGCTGATGCCAGCCAGAGTCAGGATTTCTGGGAGCAGCACAGTGGTAAATTCTGTGCTCCAATCACCCCTCCAACAGCCTTTTTAAAAGGTCTTGGTAGCAAAAGAGAGAAGCCCACCCTACACTGAATACACTCAGATGGCCTTAAACAGGATCTGAGGAAACAGAAATAAGAGAGGAAAAACAGCAGCTGGGAGCTTTGGAGAGAGAGCAGAGCAGCAGGAGAAGGGGAGCAGAGGGAAACCTGTGGCACAAACACAGCTCGGGGTAACTAAGGGAAAAAATACAAATGGATGCTGTGGAACTGAAGGCCCTTGAGAATCACAGCCATTCTCTCATCCCTCACCACCTGACGGGATCCCAGAGCTGCTGAGGGCAGGGCAGGGCTCCCTCTGCCCCCCAGAGCCACACCAAAAACCCCACTGTGAGCCCAGACTCCAGCCAGAACCTGGGTGCCAGGCTCTGCTCAGAGCCCAGCACACCAGGAGGTGCCCACAGGGAAAGCCTGTCAGCAAGAACAGCAATTACTGCTCATTTGGCAAGTTCCAAACCTGCGCTGCAGAAAACTCAGCTTGGAGGTGCGAGGAGCTGCCTTTATGTTCCCCAACGCCTTCAATTTCATGTTAATTCCTTCCCGGAGAGGGAAATGCCACAGAAGCTGCCAGCAAAGGGACACAACACACCAAAATAACACAGAACATCACGAGGGAAAGAGTTGTTACAGGTTTAAGAACAAGGCAGTGACTGATGCAACAAAACAATCTTGGAAGTTGGTATGATAAAGGTTTTTTTCCCAGAGGTCTCAAAGAGGTGCAGCTTTTGGGATAAATTTGGATTTCAGCCACCAGATAATGCAACACTGCTCTACATTCATATGTAGAGCTATTAAATCCTGCTAAAACCACCACTCCTTTTAAGGGAAAATACAAGCCTAAAAATGTCACTTTTAGGCAAATTATAGCATCTCTCCCTAAAAGTGAATTCCCCGAGCTGAAAATAGTTTGGACCAAAAGCAAATCAGCTCGAGTCACATCAAACCAGTGCTAATGCAGATATACATCCCTATAAATCCAGTCATTCACCAATTACACCCAGGCAAGCTCCTAAGAGGGTCACTTCAGGACAAATATGTAATCCCCAATGTGACACTTGATCCTATTGCCCTACATGCTCTGTCCAAATCCCAATGCAAAAATAAAGTACATTTTACCTAAAAAAAAAAACCCAGTTAAAGAAAATCCAGCCCTCGGAACACGAGATGGAAATATCCTTTAATTCTCGTGTCGTAAATGCTTAAATAGGTTAAAACACAGCCTAAGGAAAAATAATACGTATGCTTTAAGCATGAAGATATCCTGGAAGAATTAACCCTGCAGACTACAGACATTCTAGTTTCATACATAAATGCAAATTTGTCATATAAAATACAGCTTGAGCCACCCACAGCATCCTCCAGCCCCCATCACCGCAGTGTCACAGGAGCACCTGGCACGTACATTGTGTGCCCACCCCACAGCACCTCATCCCAGGAGGATTTAGGGCAATGACATCCTGCTGGGTGTGTCCCTCCATCCTGCACAGCAGCACAGGTGGAGGTGGAACCAACTTCCACCCTGGGAGTCAAATCCTGCAAACCCGGGCAGGGCTGACACTCAAACCACCCGCAGCAGCTGCTGAGCTGAGCAAGCACTCCCAGAATCCAGAGCCCCAGGATGGCTCGGGTGGGAAGGGACCTTAAATCTCATCCCATTCCACCCCTGCCACGGGCAGGGACACCTCCCACTGTCCCAGGCTGCTCCCAGCCCCAGTGTCCAGCCTGGCCTTGGGCACTGCCANGCTGCACTCAGAGTTAGAACCAAAGCAGCACTTCCGAGGCTGTGCCTCCATAACATCCCGCTGGGAATCCAGCAGCAGGCCATCACACCAGGTATTGAATTCACTACTGCTTATTTAAAGCACTTAAATCCACTGCTCCTGCTAAGTAAGAAGTTTGAATGATCCAGCAATTAACATCCAGAACCCTTTTTAAATTGCTCTCATTTATGACTAAGAACAGCAACGATTCACTCCCACCACAAGAGTCCAAAGGAAGGAAGAGAGGGTGACTCAGTTCTTTGTCTCATTCTTTGCCTCCCCTGTCTGCAGAGCCTCATCCAGAGCCTCTGCTGGAGCCGCTTGGGGAATTTTGTCTTTGCTATCCCAGTTTGGAAGATTCCAATTACCTAATTAACAGCAGTGAAAGTATCCATGGACAGCAGAAAAACTTCTGAGATTCCTTAAAACCAGTGCAGATACACCGAGGAGCATCTTTTAACAGGGCACTGCACTTACTGAAACTGCAACAGAGAAATGGCTGAAATTGAGAGGTTAAACACAAAAAACCACAGAGGAATACACCTCATCAACAGCACCAAAATCCCCCATCCCTGCAAGTGTTCCAGGCCAGGCTGGATGGGGCTTGGAGCACCCTGGGACAGTGGGAGGTGACCCTGCCATGGCAGGGGCTGGGATGGGATGAGCTTCAAGGTCCCTCCCAACCCAAACCATTCTGGGATTCTTGGAAGAAGTAACATTCCAAATTCAGAGTTGTTGTGCTTGGTGTTAACAGCACTTCAGTGCACCAGAAAGGGAACCTGGGTGCAGACAGCAACAGGATAGGGCAGGAATTAAACACTTGGAGCTGCTGTGAACAGCACCAACAATCACATTTTAAAATGCTTGTCTGTAAGCTGCTGTTCACAACTGGGTTTTCCTCAGTGTTTGCAAGAGCATTTCATATCCAACATCACTACAGATTTCACATCACTGCTGGCTCTCTCAAGTGGGGATCAAGCTGCACTTAGCCCCAGGGGAACGGAGCACGTGAACTTCCAAGCAGATGCCACTGCCAAGGGCAGCTCCCAGGCCACGAGGACCTTCAGCCTCAGCCAGGGACAACCTTTTACCACAGTCGAGCTCTTCCTCTCAGCGTGTCTGAAACCCAGGCAAATCTGAACTACTAAGAGTCAGGTGCTTAAAACGCCCAGTGCTTTCCAGAGGGGATTACAGGAGAACTGTCAGTGAAGCACAACTTTTGAATTTCCATTTGCATCCTGTTCAGAGCAGCTCCAAGTGCCTAATTCCTGCCCTATCCCCACTGCTGTCTGCACTCAGGTTCCCCTTCTGCTGAACTGAAATGGGGTTAACACCAAACAAAGCAACACTGAGCTTGGACTGGGGGGTCTGGCTTTGATGGGGAGTCTGGAGCATTTCCCAGCTGAGCAGAGGCTGCGGGAGCTGGGCCTGGTCAGGCTGGAGAAGGGAAGGCTCCGAGGGGATCCCATCAACCCACACAGAGCTCCCCAGGGGCTGCCAGAGCACGGTGCCAGACTGTTCAGGGGTGCCAGTGACAGGACAAGGAGCAATGGCCACACACCAGAACACAACGAGCTCAGCTCAGCAGGAGGAAGAGCCTCTCTCCATGGAGGAACAGCTGCTGGGGGGGCCTGGAGTGTCCCTGTCTGGAGACATCCCAAACCCAGCTGGACACGTTCCTGTGTCACCTGCCCCAGGTGCCCTGCCCTGGCAGGGGCTGGACTGGGTGATCTCCTTCCAACTCCAATCACTCTGGGATCCAGGTGTGCCTGGCAGCCTAAGCCTTTCCAACAAAAGCCTGGCAAGGATTTTTCACACCGAGCTCTTACTCATCCCACTGACAGCATTTCTCCATCAGAGTTTCCCCAGCAAAGCCAGTGTGATGAGTGCTTGGCATCCCCTTCTCCAAGCAGTTGTTCCTACTTCCCCTTTAATAGAATCGATGCAGCTTCTAAAATTAGCTGCAGAAATCCCACCTGAGCACCGACCCATTTCTCACCGTCCCTTCTGGCACAACAACCTGATAGAAAGCACAAAGTGGAGGAGGGCTGGAACCTCAAACGAGTTTTGTTAGAGAAAATACAGTCATAACATGGAAACAAACCCTCAGTATCAGCTCCTGGAAGGACAAACAGCCAGAGCACCCACAGCCAAGAGCCAACACCTCGGTCCCTGCAAGAAACAAGTGGGAGGCAGGAGAAATAAGACCAGGTAAAAGCACCTGGATGTTTCTCTGCCCCTTCCAGAGGATTTCAAGCCTTTCACAAACATCAGTTGAGTTACACGGAGATATTTGCTCGAGCCCTCAGTGTGAGAGATGAGGGTTTCCACTCTCAAGAACGAACTGAGCTCCAGCACTTCGGGAGTCGCAGCTCCAGAGTGTAAACACACTTTGAAATTGTCTGATAAACGCTCCCATAGCTTTACTTTGTTTAGAGCAAGTGTCAACACCCTAAATTCGGCTGAAAAACAGCTTTTGGGGATGATGTAGCTCTAATACAATTTTACAAAAGGAACAATGACTCACTCCCAGGCGGGAATGTGTTGGAAGTGTATGACCTAATGCTCAGCAACGTTTGCTTTTCCAAAAAAGATCCAGTTTTAATATGTACAGTATCTCCCCAACCAGTGAAGTTTCTTAAAAAAAGAAAGCGTTTGCACACAGGAATTTACACAATTACCTAATTTTTTGCCTTTTTTTCCACTTCTTGTCAGAATCCAACCAGCAGATCTGCAGTTTCCCTGACCTCAGTTTCAGCCTGTCTTTCCCTATCATTGCACCCCTGGATTTGTTCTCCAGCCCATTTAGCCCTGGCTGCTGGAGGCCAGAGGAGCCCTGCTGCCCCAAGGTGCCAGCCAGCACGAGGAGCTCCTCAGCTCCCAGGGATGGAGATGTTAAAATTCAGGTGTTGGGACACACCAGATATGGAACAGGAGCAAGCCCTGAGCACCTGACTGACGAGCAAGACGAGCCTACCCCACGCTCAGCTGGATTCCCCACAGTCCTGCTGAGGCTCCTCCAGCTGCGAGGGGCTGATTCTTCAGGTGTTCTGTTCAGACAGCAGCTGGGCTGCTTTCTGAGGAACTCTGTTCCAGCACAAAGCCCAGAATCCTGGGATCCATTCATGACCCCATCCCCTGGCTGGAGCCTGCGCCGTGCCGTGCTCGCTGCTGCTGGTACTTGCAAACACCCCGGGTAAAAAGGGGCAAAGTGTAGGTGGAAAATGGGAGCGAGTGACACAGGCTAATCAGGATTGTAATCATGCTAATGGATGTGATTAACTGCATACTTCTCCCAGAAGCCTCCTGCAGCTCCTCGGAGTAGCCTGCTAGCCAGCACGCAGCCCTGGATGGCACTGCTCATCCCCCTGGGATGGCACTGCTCATCCCCCTGGATGGCACTGCTCATCCCCCTGGGATGGCACTGCTCATCCCCTGTCATCTGCAGCTCCGCCGCCTGTGCCACGTCACCCGCTCAGGGGTGCACCTGACCCTGAGCCTCCCTCCCACCCACACAGCCACGCTTCCACCCTGCCAACACGCTCATTTTGGGCAGGGTGCAGGCTCCAGCACGGCGTCTGTCTGCGCTGAACTCCCTGCACAAGGAGAGTTAGGGCTCCAAGGGGCTGGAAATCCAACCTTGGCAAAGGAAAGCTAACCCAGGGCCTATTGCGTTACACAAACCTCCCTGGGTAATGCAACTGCAGCTATTGTTGTTGTTTGCTAGTTTTGTTCAAATCACAGGGACACTGTGAGCTTTATCTCAGTGCTGGTATCTTGCTACTCCCCGGAGGAACCACCAATTCAGCAGCTGCCACTCTCCCCAGGAAAAGTCCTACGAGGCAGGGAGTAAAACAAGGTAAGGATTAAAAGAGGAGCAAGGAGCAGCCTTTTCTAGAAGCGAGGGAAGAAGTCAGCCCCTTCACTCCCTGTCTCCAGGGGAGAACAGAAGGAATAACCCACCGCCCTCCCACCTTCCAGCAGACATTTCCAGGGCACAATGTGCATTATGGGCTGGAATACACCATCATTTACACACTTCTCATCCAGGGAGGAACCTACACCTCCCACGAACACGGTGTCTCCCGTGTTCTCTACAGCAACAACTGCAGAAAGTTCTGTTTGAAAGCATTCCAAAACACGGGCTCTTATGGCAACATACAAAACTGAGTAACTTACTCAGAGGAGTCCAAGACTGATCTTGTTTGGGACAAATCCTCAGCACTGTCCTGATGTAATTTTGAAGAGCGCTAGAGTATCACACCACTGTCTGTTCCTAATCCTTCAGGGTTGGATTTCCCAATAATTTTAAATGAATTTAATAATTTCTAACATAATATTAAGAAGCCTCCCCAGGAGCAACACAGGACACCAGTGTGAGCAACAAGTATTTCATTCTTCTCATGACCAAGTTAAAATCTGCATAACATCTACAGCAACTGATTGCACTGACCTTTTCTTCCCACGAGAAATTCCTTCCCGTGTGTGGAACACTGAGCCACAGAATTGGCTTCTGAGCTGTAGGAGGAGAAATCCCCCCCAGGATGCAGGGGTCCCACCTGCTCTGCTCAGCCCAGCTTTTCCACCATCTCCCAAGAACCTGCTCCAGAGGACATCCACCCTTTCCTCTGGAGATGAACTCTGTGGAGATGACGCAGCGCTGGCGGCTCCGGCTCAAGGCTCGAGCTCTCTGCCACCCTCCCAAGCGCTGTAATCACAGACCCCTGGGTTCTCTGATCTACAGCTGACTATAATTTCATTTGCCTTCAAGGAGGAAAAGAAGAAAGCACAGAAATAATCAGTTCAATTGCTGCTAAAGCACGAGGGAGCCGTGGACACATATTTGGCTAAGCAAGAGATTCGTCTGTTTCACTGGGGACAGGAAGTACAAACACGGAGTTCCAGGAAATAACTCTGCCTTTCAGAGCAGTATCAGCTTCTTCAATTTGCCTTTGAAACTCCACAAGTACCAACACAAATTATAATTTTGATGTCTGCAATCTGACTCGCAACAACACGATGAGTAACACGCCTTGAACTCTTCATTCTCAGCGGGGGAGACTGGAATTTTATCTTCCAATCTATGTCTGGCCTAGCAAAATAAATTATTTGGGTTTTTCTGGACCAAACCAAGCTATAGTCACACATTATTTCGCTTTCAAGTAACCATCACTTTCATTTGAATTGCAAGTAGCTTGAATTCATCCTGACAGACTTAAACCCTGTCTGACCAGTGGTTTCCCTGAGTCATAAGTTAGGTGTAGGTCAGAATTTGGAAGCTTGCACATCAAGACACAAATGCAGCCCAAGTACTGAGTTCCCACTGGAGACATTACAGGTTTAGCAAACAGCAGGTGAGTTTTAGCCTGAGGTACACAAGAGCAGGAACATGGAAAGAGCAATGGGTGTAAACCAGACCTGAACTCTGCAAACTCGGATCTGATTTAATGGCTCAGATCCATTTATTTCTAGGGAAGAGAGGCAACCACTAAAATACTACAGGGGTTGGGACCTCAAATATAATTACAGCTCCACTCGCTGAAATTCCAGCTGTGTCAGCCCTTTTAGCAGCAGCAATACGTAATTCATTTGTTTCAACTCCTCAGACTTCGTGTAACGAGCTTAAGGCTGGAAATCCAGTCCTGCCCCAGCCTCCACTCAGCCTCACCTTCTGCCCCTCCAAAAACCCAACTGGCTTCTGTTCCCATTGCTGCTCAGGCCGTTGGAGGCGTGGGGGTGTTCAGTATCATCACAGCACAGTTCAGGCAATACTCTGCTATTTAAAACCTTGCCTTAAACTGCCTGGAGTCCCTGGGAGGGAACAAACGAGTGCACTACTGAACCCAAATACTTCAGAATTAGTACTTCCATCTGTAAATGACACTTACCAGCACACCCTGCTCCCAGAGTACCTCTGGGCTGGTTCCAGCAGTGTCTGGGAGCCCGTGGTGTGATTATTCACCCCCTGGCCACTCCAGTGCTCACCCAAACAGGGCTGCACTGATCATTTACCACAGCACTCACAACCTTCAAAGCTCCCCACAGACAAATTAGGCAACTTGTTAAAGCAGATCTCCAGATATCCTGCCAGGGTGAGGTCCTGCAGCTGGCAGAGCGGAGCCGTGGTGTCCCACGGTGTCCCCACTCCTGGAGCCTGCCTGGGATCAGTGGCCAGCCCAGGGACAGGGCCTGACACAGCCCTGGCTTTGCAGGAACAAGCTGATAAAGTCAGACAGCAAAGCCCCAGCGAGGATCTGCTGCCATAAGCGTCCTCCAGCAGCCTCCCCGTTTGTTCTTTAAGGACAGGAGTGACATAATCCTCTCCTAATATCAGCTGAGGGCTCGGGGGGAACTGGGGGTGACCCACAAACTGTACCCATGGCAACGCTGGGCTCTAGCTGAACTCCCCGGGCTGGCATCTTCAAACCACTGACACTTCTTTGTATTATCTGATCTTTCCCTGATGTCATTTCTGCAGAGACACATAAAAACAGATTTAATAACATCCACGGCCTTCAGCTTCAGAGTCAACAATCAGAGTCACAAACAGATCAGCTATTCTGCCTTCAAGCTTATTATCTGCCACTAACATGTAATTATTACCAAACAAAACAAAAGACACAGGATATTGCTGCTGTTGCAATAGCAAGTAAGTTAAGCCCTTTTTCAAACTGAAAAAGCCCATCTCTTCTGATGCAAGAAGGCACAAAAGAATAAAAAATGTAAAACTTAAAAAGAGCCCACGAGTCCTCCAAAATGCATCTGGAAGTACAGTCAGAAATTTCATCGGTTCTCGCAAAGAAAAACAAACAAAAACCCAGAGAGTAAATGTAACAGACAGGTCTGTCCAGCCAATATCACCTTTATCATATGTCAACCTGAATAATTTTGAGTTACAATTTCTCTTTCTCAAATAAAGGAGGAGTTAATCAAGCTGCAACAGCACCTTATAGATACAATACCAGCAAAACATACCAGATGGGACAGCCAGGCCCTGGCAAAGGAGAAAAGAAGCTTTAGAGTTGTAAAACTCCAGTGCAGTCCTGTCCCTTCAGTTTACAAAATGAAGCTACAGCAGCATCGCACGCAGAGCAGGAGGAGGCCCCGAGCAAGGCTTGTTACTCCACACTGAAACGCTGAGCAGGACTTGGATGGCTATTGTACTATTCAAGAAGCCTTTCAGCTGGAATTGTAAGCTGGGAAGAACATGGTTCATTGAAAAGATGATTCCAGCTTTAAAAATAAATAAAAACTTTTTTAAAAGCTCTAAAATCAATGAGTTAATCTGCTAAATCCATACAGGAATCAGGGGAAGGAAATAAGAGAGGGAGAAATGAAGTAATGGAGATCAAGAACCACCTAAAGAAAAAAGAACTAAATATCTAAATTCAGGTTTGGTATGTTCACTGACCAGCCTTTTAACACACTCCTCTAAGACAGGGCGAGCTTACAACACTCATACTACCAGGATACACTTAGAAGCAGCTTTTGGCAGCAGAACAGCATCTGCAGAATCAAAAACTTCACCGCCTTGAGTTTAGACTTACTAACAGCGACCCTGCATCACGCCGTGGCGAGCATTTGTTTAATTCTTGTACCTTATTACCCGGCCGTGCTCTGCAAGAGAAGTTTGCTCATCCCGAAACCGGGCCCGCTCCGAATTCGCGGCTCGGCTGCGCCTGCGATGACTGAGCAGAGGCCTGGAGCCTGGCGCATCCCCGGCTCGCCACACCCAGCGCTCCGAGCCGCGGCTCTGCCCATGCTCATCCCTCACACCCCGCGTCCCGCTGCGAGCCCGCAGCCATCCTTATAAAGCCGGGAATACGAGGGACCCGGCGGCAGCGGAGCGGGGAAGGACGGGGGGAAAACACGGCACAAAAAGTTTCGAGAGGTCCCAAGGAGAAGTGCGAAACCGCTGCGTCGCCCTTGAGCGAAACCCGCGGTTCCCTGTGCCCGGGGGAGTCGGATCCAAAGGGACCCCGCGGGAGCGACGCCGGGGAACCCTGGGGGAACCCCCAGACCCCCGGACCC
>VYXC01000238.1:0-11488 GCA_013397175.1 Platysteira castanea
ACACAGAGACACACATACACATTCACACACACACAGTCACAGAGGCACAGAGACAGTCACACACATATGCACGTAAACACTCACATACACAGATACACACAGGCACAGAGACACTCAGAGTTACACACACAGACACACATAAACACACATAAATACACACACACACACACAAACACACAGACAGGCACAGAGACACAGTCACATACACACACACCAACACACACACACACACATAAACACACACAGACATATAAACACACCCACAGACACATAAACATACACACACAGACACATAAACACACACACAGACACGTAAATACAGACACATAAACACACACACACACACAGTCACACACACACACACACTCTCACTTTCTCCTGTGCCACAGCCATGGCATGCTGTGTCACCTTGCTGTTGGGGCTGCCCAGCTCTCTCTGCCATATGTTCCCTGTGTTTCCCTGGCTGGGAGTGCCTGGGACACCCTGTGATCCATGTGGGAGCCATGGTGGGCTGGGCAGTGCCACATGTGGGCTCCAGCTCCACACAGACCCTGTGTGACACTCCACGGGCTCTCCACACACATCACACGGACCCCGCTCCCAGCTTGCTGCCACCCTTCTCCCAAGGGTTTCCAGATGGGTTTGGTGTTGCTCGAGTGCACATGGGGAGAGGGAAAGAGGTGATGTGCCTTCTCCAAAAGCTGTTGGAGGAGCTGAGCACTTGCCAAAAGCAGAGTGGAGAGAGCTGCTCTGGATGAATCCTTGCTGAGGGGCTGAAGTGCGAGAGCCAAGGCACTAATGCCTTGTAAATTGGTTCAGTGACTTTTACTCATTTATTACACTCCCTTTACTACACCCCAGGCCCAGGCTGCCAGTCCTGCACTGCTGCCAAGCACTGTGCAAATGCAGATGGTTTAAGTGCACCGCTGCCATCCCCCGTGCACTGTCCCTGTGCTGCAGTGGGCACTGTGCCTCTTTAGGCACTGAGTGGATGTGTAAGGACTCCTAATGGCTTGGAAACCGGTCAGGATGGATTTCTCCCCCCAGCCCGCTGAAATTCAGCCATCTGTGTGGAGGCTGCAGCAGCCAGGCTTTGCCTTTATTTAAACACTGCAGGCTCTGAAGTCTCCTCTGCTGTGGAGCTGCTCTGATTTGCACTGGTTTGGATTCAGCAGCTGCAGCAGAATGTGGAATGGAAAAGTTTCAGGCTTTCCATAGAACAGATAAAATAGCATTTGATTCTTAATGCTCTGTTTATAATTGCATAAATAACTTCCTAGCTGTCAGGCACAGGGACAGTGCAAATCTGATGCCAATCTGAGTATGTGGGTTTGGGTATTCTCGTTTGGGGTTCTGGCATGAGGATGTACCCTGAAAATACTCAGGGAATGCAGTCACAGACCTTGGAGGGCTGAGTCTATGAAATGCCAGATTTCAGTGACTGATCTTTGCAATGCAGTGGAAAAATAATTTCTAGTCTTGTGTTTACCTGTGAATTTCTCGGTTTGAGGTGTGGGGCTGCTCTCCCCAGCCACACACCAGCACTTCTGAGCTGTGAGGATCTCACTGCAGTCCTGTGAACTGAGGGAGTAATACAGGATGAAAAATGGGTAATGAATAATGAAAAAATTCAAGCTTTAGGAATTAATGATTCATACTGAAATATATCTGCCCTGGACAGTTTTCTTTTGCTGATATTTCATCTTGACTGTACAAATGGTTACGCTGTGCCCATCCCTGTGCACTTTCACAGAGATTAAAAAGAATAAGAGCTGGTTCCCAACATCCAAACGGAATCTCAAAGGAGAGAATATGTACATTTAAAAGCACAATGGAAAATTAATACAGTTAAATCCTTGCTTTGACTTCTCGGGATTTACATTAATTTTGGAAATTCTGGAAGAGAAAAAGAAAGTGATTGATCTTGCTATTTTGCAAAGGCTGTGCATGAACAGCTCTGTTAAGATCTGTCTTCCTGACTGCTCCTGAAAAAGTATGTAGCAAAATTAACTTATTCCATAAAGATATATTCACAATAAACAAGAGGAAAGATGAATGTTCATGAATTACTTCAGGCAGACTTGCAGCCATTTTGACTTGTCCCCAGTTTAATGCAGCAGAAAATTATGCTGATTTAACTTTAATAATCTGTTTTGAAGAGAAAGCATAATTTTAAAACACTTGCTTTTCAAAACCCCCCACCTTCTATGTATTATTTGCACACTGAGTGCGATATTTTTAATGGACTTCGAGCATCTATGAAATAAAAGGGCTGGTAATTAATATTATTTATCCTGCAGAATAACTCAGAGCCTCCTCTGANGGTGTTGCTCGAGTGCACATGGGGAGAGGGAAAGAGGTGATGTGCCTTCTCCAAAAGCTGTTGGAGGAGCTGAGCACTTGCCAAAAGCAGAGTGGAGAGAGCTGCTCTGGATGAATCCTTGCTGAGGGGCTGAAGTGCGAGAGCCAAGGCACTAATGCCTTGTAAATTGGTTCAGTGACTTTTACTCATTTATTACACTCCCTTTACTACACCCCAGGCCCAGGCTGCCAGTCCTGCACTGCTGCCAAGCACTGTGCAAATGCAGATGGTTTAAGTGCACCGCTGCCATCCCCCGTGCACTGTCCCTGTGCTGCAGTGGGCACTGTGCCTCTTTAGGCACTGAGTGGATGTGTAAGGACTCCTAATGGCTTGGAAACCGGTCAGGATGGATTTCTCCCCCCAGCCCGCTGAAATTCAGCCATCTGTGTGGAGGCTGCAGCAGCCAGGCTTTGCCTTTATTTAAACACTGCAGGCTCTGAAGTCTCCTCTGCTGTGGAGCTGCTCTGATTTGCACTGGTTTGGATTCAGCAGCTGCAGCAGAATGTGGAATGGAAACGTTTCAGGCTTTCCATAGAACAGATAAAATAGCATTTGATTCTTAATGCTCTGTTTATAATTGCATAAATAACTTCCTAGCTGTCAGGCACAGGGACAGTGCAAATCTGATGCCAATCTGAGTATGTGGGTTTGGGTATTCTCGTTTGGGGTTCTGGCATGAGGATGTACCCTGAAAATACTCAGGGAATGCAGTCACAGACCTTGGAGGGCTGAGTCTATGAAATGCCAGATTTCAGTGACTGATCTTTGCAATGCAGTGGAAAAATAATTTCTAGTCTTGTGTTTACCTGTGAATTTCTCGGTTTGAGGTGTGGGGCTGCTCTCCCCAGCCACACACCAGCACTTCTGAGCTGTGAGGATCTCACTGCAGTCCTGTGAACTGAGGGAGTAATACAGGATGAAAAATGGGTAATGAATAATGAAAAAATTCAAGCTTTAGGAATTAATGATTCATACTGAAATATATCTGCCCTGGACAGTTTTCTTTTGCTGATATTTCATCTTGACTGTACAAATGGTTACGCTGTGCCCATCCCTGTGCACTTTCACAGAGATTAAAAAGAATAAGAGCTGGTTCCCAACATCCAAACGGAATCTCAAAGGAGAGAATATGTACATTTAAAAGCACAATGGAAAATTAATACAGTTAAATCCTTGCTTTGACTTCTCAGGATTTACATTAATTTTGGAAATTCTGGAAGAGAAAAAGAAAGTGATTGATCTTGCTATTTTGCAAAGGCTGTGCATGAACAGCTCTGTTAAGATCTGTCTTCCTGACTGCTCCTGAAAAAGTATGTAGCAAAATTAACTTATTCCATAAAGATATATTCACAATAAACAAGAGGAAAGATGAATGTTCATGAATTACTTCAGGCAGACTTGCAGCCATTTTGACTTGTCCCCAGTTTAATGCAGCAGAAAATTATGCTGATTTAACTTTAATAATCTATTTTGAAGAGAAAGCATAATTTTAAAACACTTGCTTTTCAAAACCCCCCACCTTTTATGTATTATTTGCACACTGAGTGCGATATTTTTAATGGACTTCGAGCATCTATGAAATAAAAGGGCTGGTAATTAATATTATTTATCCTGCAGAATAACTCAGAGCCTCCTCTGAGGGGCTCCTGAGGTTAAACCAGAGCAACAGAACCTGAAATCAGTGGATGGGGTGGTTCAGCCAGAGCAGCTCCGGCCCAGGCCTTGGCCCTGCCCTGCCCTGGAACCCAAGTTTGGTGGCTGTTCCTGTGCTCTGAAGCACAGCAATCCTGGGAACAGGAGGATCTGGATATTGGTCTGCAATAACCAGATATTGGTGCTGTTTTCCCTCGAAGCTGTGTTGGGCAGAACAGGCGATTTCAGCTGCAAGGACCTGCAGTGATCCTCTGCCTTTGGCTTCTGCAAGGCTGGGCCAAGAGCTGATTAGAAAAACTTTCTTAAGACACTTCCAACGTTTCCTGCCTGCGTTCAGATGACAAAGGAACTGGCTCTGGAAGGATTTTGTTGTTTCCTCTCGTGACCTTGGCCGGTGGCTGCAGGTGCACGGCAGCACAATGAGAAATGCTTTCGACATGCTTCCCTCACATCTCAGAAAGGCTGGGTCAGGGGAGGCTGGGGTGAAAAAGGAGCCGTTTCCAATCGTTCCTGTGGGGCGGTACCACAGCCAGGCTGCACGGAGCAAACCAGAGCAGAGGAGGTCTGAAAAGTGAGTATGAACCACAAGCACAGTTCAAAAATGGCAGAGGATGCTGTGAGTCAGCACCCTGGAATGTGCTGTTGGCTGGGGGGGATAATCTTTGGTGGCTCTTCTGGCTGGGTGTGGGGCGAAAATCCAGAGGTGTGGGCCTGGAGAGAGAGTTTCAGTGGAGTGGGAGTGAGCCTGGCTGCCTGGGATTTCACTGGAAATTCTGGAAATTTCATCTGGAAGATGCCCAACGAGGGACAGCTTGTCTGTGCTAAGATAGAGGAGCACATCTGTGTGTGTTTGGTTCACAAGCACTCTCTGCCTGTCACAGCAAAGATTTTCTGTCCTGTCTTACCTGGAGGAAAAAAATGTTATTGCTGTCATTACAAAAAGGAGAATTGTTTTCACAGTCACATTGAGATTAACAGGATGGGAACCCAGTGGCTGCACCTGTGGGCAGGCTGAGGTACTTAGTGCACTCCAGGAAAGTTTGTAACAAAGTTAGGTTTTCTATGATAAATCACTTTATTGGAGAAGACTTGATCTCTGATTATTACACACGCGCAAATATAAACAGTTTTTCACCAACAGTTGTTCAAAAACTTGCATTTTACAATTAATAATAATAATAATAATTAGACATATTATTTACTTCTTTAGTGGTGATTGAACAGTGCAGGTATCTGGAGTTATATGTGAAAAAATGCTGTGTTTTATTTTGATTTGACAGCCTGGAAGTAGAGGAAAATGAAGAGCAACTGTAGCCACAGACCTGGACTATTCAGTAAAGGCTGAATGCACCACAAATCAGGCAAATGAGAAATTCCAGGTTTTGTTTTGGCTTTCCAGAGCAAGAGACCAACTAGCAGATGACAAATTGAGCCTGCTCTGTCGTGTGCCCTGTTAATAAAGAGCACAAATAGAGTTTGCAGCATAAATCGACCGTTTGTGGAACCAAAGGAATTCAGTGGCAGAACAATTTTTGCTTCATTCTGCTCTGGCTGGAGGGTCAGAGCCTGTCGTGCTCCTGCAGGGGAGTTGTGCCTGTTGGCAGGAGCAGTGTGGTTGCATGCAGCTCCATTGATAAGGTGCTGCCAGGAGCCTGGGGTGCTGCAGAGGTTCCTTGGCTGACAGTGGTGTGACATGCTGGTTTGAAGGGAATTGCTGGGATTAAACAGGTGGTGGAGGTTGGATGATTGCAGATATTCCTGTCACAAAGCTGAGAATTGGTGTTTTCTGTTGCCGTTGGGGGATTCTCGTCTCACCTCCCCATTTTTCAGCCAGTACGCTGCGTTTCCTCCTTTTCCCCTGCACTCAGCATCCTTTTCCTGCTCCTCCTGGAGCTCCTCTGGTTTCTCTCTTGCCCTGTTTCCCTCTGTGGCACCTCCGGATTGTTCTGTTCTGCAGAACTGTGCCCTGAAACCTCTGCAGAGCAGAAGGGAGCAGCCCCTGCCACGGGACCAGGGAATCTCGAGTGATTGAACCCAGCTTTCCTGCTTCCCTGATTTCCCCCAGCCACAATAGATATGGGCTACTCAGTGCCAAAAATATTTCCTGATGGGATGTGCGTGCCAAAAGCCTCCTGACTGCAGGGTTATGGAGGAGCTGGTCCTGGTGCTCTGTTTCAGGGCTGAAGCACCCCTTTTCAGCTTCACCTCATCTACAGAGGTGCAGTGCCACAAAGGAAGGTGGGACCTGCTGGCACCATTGCTGAGGAAGTTTGTTGTGATGTCCGGGATGGAACAGAGCCCTCCTGTGCTGAACATTGTGCAAATGACATTGGTTTGAAATCTTCAGGCCAGCCTTGGCCTACAATCCTCTTTTCACCACTCCTGCAAGGGGTTGGAGGCAATAGGGCAACATTTTTATCAATTTACCCAGCTGTAGCCTAACTTAGTTTTAAAAGTGATTTTACGTTAAATTCTGTGACTGAGTATTGCTGAAAGGGCTGTCAAGCACTGGGACTGAGGAACTGGAGCTTCAGCCTGGAGAAAAGGGGATCAGGGGGGCCCTGGTGGCTCTGCACAAGTCCCTGACAGGAGGGGGCAGCCGGGGGGGGTCGGGCTCTGCTCCCAGGGAACAGGGACAGGAGCAGAGGGAACGGCCTCAGGCTGGGCCAGGGGAGGCTCAGGGTGGACAGCAGCAGGAATTTCCCCATGGAAAGGGTGCTCAGGCCTTGGCAGGGGCTGCCCAGGGAGGGTTGCAGTGCCCATCCCTGGAGGTGTCCCAGGAAGGGCTGGAGGTGGCACTCGGAGCTCTGGGCTGGGGACAAGGTGGGGACTGGGCACAGCTTGGGCTCGGTGGTCTGGGAGTCTTTTCCAACCTGAATGATTCCAGGATTCTGAACAGGCTGCTCGGGACAGAGCTGGAGTCCTCATCCCTGGAGCAATGAAAAGCTGTGTGGATGTGGCTCCTGGGGACATGGTGGCCCTGGCAGTGCTGGGGGAATGGTTGGACTTGATGGTCTCAGGCCTTTTCCAACCTGAACAATTCTGTGATTCTGTGCAACAAATCTGTTGCAAATAGCTCAAATGTTATTTCCTATTGATTTTCTTACTGATTTCCTAGTTTTTGTGGATCGTATTTCTCAAAGGATGGCTTAGATTTTTCATTTTGGATCCTGATGTGTGACACAGAATTTTATGACAATACAACTTACTGTGTGCCCCATGGTGGGAGGAATTGTCCCATGTCCTTTAACAGCATTGCTGGGATGAGTGAGGTAATCTGAATTTTGTCTTTACTTTTGGAGGCTGATACGACTTGGAAGGGTATCTTTTGAAAGCAGTAAGAACTACAATGGTGATTTAAAAGGCTTTTATTACCACTTAAAATCAACTGCTGCCTTCATTTTCTGGAAAGCAGAAGCTGAGTTCTGGTTTTAATTGGGTTGGTTACATATTGCTGTGTGCATTCTGCAGTGTGAGCTGCTTTCTGTTGTATGAGCGATGCAAACACACACAGCACTTCACCAGCAAGGGAAGAAAAACCCACTGAGGATGCTGCTGAGGTGCTGGGCTCTCCGACCCCTCAGGGGAGGCTGCTTGTGTCGTGTGCTGCTTCCTCCATCCTCCTCTGCTTGTAGGGATGTGCAGGGCCAAAGGATCTGTGAAGCTCAGGAGAGCAAAGTGAGGAACACCCCAAATGCAGCTGGGAGTGGGGTGCTCTGTTGTAAGAGCCTGAAAGGAGAGATGAGGGACTCCAGGCTGCTCTGCAAATTGTTTATTTCATCGTGGGTCGTGGGTACAGAGAACAAACCTCTAGCTGTCAGCCACAGCCAGGGGCTTGGAGCCTGAAGCCCAAGGCCTGTGGCCTAAAGTCCATGCCTGAAGTCGATTATTGTTCAAATTACAAGACATTATATACTTTTCTTATTGCTGAGTATCTTAATACATGATAAATCAGCACTACACACAATACCTATACATTTGCTCATAACTACTATCATTACCATACAATAGTCATTATTAGCTAGACATAGAGGTAAGTTACAAATTAGGCTTGAAATTAATTTCCAGTTTTCTTGAAGTGGTAAATTCCTGGATTTTTGTTCTGTTTGCTATACTATATCTTGTTTACCCGTGGTATCTTTCAATTTGGTAAAAACATGTTCTTTATTTATTTGTGCTCTTCTTGTAATTTATTTACTTGGTAGGAAACATGCTTTCTGTTTGTAGTCAAATAGACCCTTGGTTCTAGTCACAAAACCTCCTTCGAACCTATTTTCAACCTTTGTCCTTCAGTTTACTCAAGATCTCTGGTTTAGCAAAACTCCATACCAAAGCTTGTTTTCATCTCAATGTCATTCTCAGTTTCCACATTCAGAGATCTTCCTGCCTATCTGTGAGACTTTCCTATCAGACTAAAATCCTCCCCAGCACTCTGCGCCCCGCTGGCCTCTCTGTCACTGTCCCTGCCCAGCCCACAGGGACACTGGGCTGGCACTGGTGGTGCTGGGCAGGTCCAGTGTCCCAGCTGGGATTCCCCATGGCATTTGTTGTCTGTGCTCCCTTACTGGATGGCTTCTGTGGTGTCCCCTCGCCTTTGTCACAAGAGGACATTTTTGCTGAAGAGAACACAACCAACTCATTTCTCAGCTCTCTGAAAACATTCAGTTCAACCCACCCATGGTGGGCACACGAAATCTGGGTGCCACTAGTGCTCTCAAACATGCTTTGAATAGAATAATAGGTGGGAAAGGGAACTTTTTTCTGTCTGAATGCAGAAATTCTGGTATGTTTTGACCCATCTATGCTTCTGTTGAAAGGATTTCCGTGGTATAACAAAGCTTGGGACAGGAAGCACATTGTGTTTGGATTTTTGCTGAAGGAAGGTATAGACTGTGGTAGAATGGCAAACGTGTACCTTTATAGTGGGCTTTTCTCTACTGGGATTGTTGGGGGTTTTTCCATGCCTCAGAAACTGGCTACTGGGGAAACAAAGCAAAATGTAAGGAAAGGGAGAAAACTGTTTTTCTGTGTTGGTCTAGTATTTTAAAATGAATGCATGTTAGAAATAGGAGACCTTGGAGGAGATCCAAGATACCCTTTGCTGTGCATATCAGCTTCCTCCAGCAGATAAGGGTTGTGTCTCCCCTTGCCTATCTCTGAAGCCCCCTCCTGAGGAGCAGCTGTGCCCCCAGATATGGTACCCACCCTGTGTGCCTACAGGACTTCAGTGGGCACACCCCTTCTGCCTGCTTAGTGTCTCTTCTGTGGCTGTGACATCTGTCTGTCTTTTTTATTTCTGTATTTAACAACAGCTTCAAAAAATCATTAGCATTGGCCCATTAAAATCAGTGATAGCACTGGTAGATTAAATGACAGATCGTGCAGGTTAGAGATACATGAAAACCAACAGCAGTAGAAAGATTTCATCTCTAGGGCTTAATTTTTTTCTGTGCTGGTAATGCAATGATGCTTTTAGGTCTGAATTCAAAATGTGTTCCGTGGTTTTGTTGGGTATTAACAACCTGAGTTCTAAACAGTGGGATTGTTTATGTACACACAGTGCAGCAGGGACTACCCCTGGAGATGAAAACCCCATGCCCTGGGCTTTGTGACCAGTCCCAAACTCACAGCTGGGCTTACAAGAGCCAAATCTTCGATGACCAGGGAATTTCTAGTAAGAGTGAATTTGTGTACCGTGCAAAGGCAGAGCCTGTTATTAATTCCACCTGACTTTAAGAGGAGACTTCCTCAGTTTTTACATTTACTCCATCTTGGCAGTAGCTTTGTTATGTGATGTGCGTTTTTTACATCCTAATTCCTTTTGGTTGTAAGGTGAAAAGTAAATGGTGAGATGCATCTTCTAAAGTCGTGTGCAGCTCTGGTTGCAAAGGAAGCTGGTCTTGTTTTCCAAAAGATCTTCTTTGGCCATAATTTGGGAGAGCCAAGAGGATGAGTGTAGAGAAGATAGATGGAGAAAAGTCATTGTCTATTAAAATGATGAGAAAAATACTTGCAATAATTTCTGTTTATGATGCTGGGTTCGTTGGGTAGACAACACTAATCCAGGCTGGCTATGGAGCAGTTTTCTTTCCTGATGCCTTCCCTCGGCAAAGATGAGAGAAAATGTTGAAATTTTTGGTTTATATTGCAGGTTAATAGGAGTAAATCTTAATGCAGCATAACAACTGGAACATCAGTAGAGATTCCAGAGATTTGGAATCGTTTGTTGCTATAGGACACGAGAAAGAACCACGCTTGCACTGAGCTGAGATGGGCAAGAAGAGGGATGAACTTTATTTTGTCCTTATATTTATACATTTCTCAATTCGACAAGGGATTGGAAGGGTGGTGTCACTTGCTCTCCAATCTCACTGGCCAAAAAAGATGCTCCTCAAAAGTTCTCTCATACAGAAATGGAAACAAAAAGAAACAGTTAAGTAAACATTGGCTATTATTTACATAAAAGTGTGAGAAAGAATCTGACTCCAAGGTTAAAACAGGAGGCTTAGCAAAAAACAGGACAACAATAAGAGAGGTTTTTGTGCATTTCTCTGGACTCATCCCCAGTACCACCCCAGGCCTGCTTTCAGCACCGTTTTCCCTTTCACACATGCTGGTTTGTGCTGAGCAGCTCTCATTCCAGTGCTTAAAAAATGTACCCCACCTAGTGAGATGAATGAATCAGCTTTAAAGAACAGGAGGAAAAACACATTGAATCCATCACCGGGCAGAATCTCCTGGGAAGCGGGAGTTCAGCAAGGATGCAAGAATGTGACCTGAAAGCCAAAGTAATCCTAAACACACGTTTTTAACCTTGAGAGGATAACACTGGAGGTTGCTTGGTGGATGGTTATCTGTGGCCAGAGGCTGCTGAAGTTTTGAGCAGAGCACAGTGGCTGTGAAAGCTGTAACTGGGGGAGGTCAGGACTAAAGATTGAAACCAGGGCTGCAGCTTCAGCCCAGAAGCTTCCTCAGAGCACAGAGCCCAAGGCAGATCAGGGCACACCAATGTGTTTTCATGGGTAATCCTTGGAGGTTTCTGATCTGAAAGATCAAATGGCCCGGGGTGTTTGTAATGGGCTGTGTTTCCCTTTTCTAGGGGGCTGGAGAGCAATGCCCAGTGCCAAGGAAAAAGGGGCTTCAAGCACATGAGCCGTGTGGCATCTGCTTGGCCTGGACTGGTGGCCTTGGCAGTGAATTAAGGACAACAGGGCATGTGGAACTCGAGCTGGTGCCTCGCCATGGAAAGGAGGCTGTTGGGGCAGTTCAGCTTTCCTCGGTGGTCTGAGAGCCTGGGGGTGACCTCCCTGGAGCATTCAGAAGCTCAGTTGCAATTCAGGCATCACACTCTGGGACATAAATTTGTACCTTTGCCCAACATTAGGCTTGCTTAATGTGAAAAGAAGAAAGCACTACAATATAAAATGCTGTGTAGTCAGAATGATATTTAAAAAAAAAATTAAATAAATAAAA
>VYXC01000266.1:961-47573 GCA_013397175.1 Platysteira castanea
GTACTTTATAGGGTTCTCAATTCCACAAGAGATTGGAGGACATGTCACTTCCTCTTCAATCCCTCTGGAGAAAAAAGATGCTCATCAAAAATTCTCTCACAGTGCAGGAATGTAAACAAAAAAGGACAGTTAAGTAAACATTGTCTATTATTTACATAAACTCCGTGAGAATATCTGACTCCAAAAATGTAAATTATCAGAAGGTTGGCAGAAACACGACAACAGAGGGGGAACCTCACCGGGCTCTGGAGCTTCTGCACGAGGGGAAGGGCAGGCACTGATCTCTCCTCTCAGGTGACAGTGGCAGGATCTGAGGGAGTGGCCTCAGGGGAGGTTTAGGTTGGATTTTAGGAGAAGGTTCCACCCACAGAGGGTGATTGGGACCTGGAAAGGGCTCCCCAGGGAATGGTCACAGCCCCAAGCCTGACAGAGCTCAAGGAGTGTTTGGACAACATTGTCAGGCACGGGGTGGGATTTTTGGACATCTCCTGGAGATGGAGACTGAGCTGGAGCTGACCTGAACAGAGTTTGGGCAAGGCCGTGTGCTCCCAACAGAAGAGGGGTAAAAGGAAATTCCTTCCCATCCCTGGAAGTGTTCCAGGATGGGTTGGATGGAGCTCTGAGCAATCTGGGATAGTGGAAGGAGTCCCTGCCCGTGGCTGGGGGTTGAATGAGATGGATCTCGAAGGTCCCTTCCACCCAAACCAGTCTCTGATTCCATGGAAAAAAAACCCCTCAAAACAAATCAAAATAAACCCCACTAGGGATAAAATATAACAAATAAAGGAATATATAAACCAGGAGTTAAGATTTATAATCCTGGAAAAGGAGGTTTAAAGAATCATATTCATTTTTAAAAGAATCTATGAATCCATGTCCCTTTCTTAATTCCTTGCTGAAAATAACAGTGAATTTACCTCGTTTCCATTTTTTCCACACAAAAGAGGGAAAGCGAAGGCTTCCCAAGCTTTTATGATGAATTGAATGCAGTTAGAGCAGGCAAGGTATTTACAAGTTGTGCTTAATAGAAAGGTTTATCAAAGGCAGGGTAATTACCAGACAGTTTGGGGGCCTGAACACTGAGTGCTATTAAAAAAAAAAGATGTAGAAAAAAAGGTAGAGGAGGAAACAAAAGAGAATTCACAGGGAAATACGTAAAAGCAAACGGCTTTAAAGCCAAACTAGTGCCTCAGCTCTCTTTACACAGAGCAAAAAGCAAATTATGACAGGGCAGGGTGAGCAAGGACAGCAAGAAATACCCGGATTAGTGGGAAAAAATAACAGCAGTAAAAGGTCAGGAGGTGTGGAGGATGTCCCTGTCCCTTGTTCAAGGGGGTATTTCATCAGGGATGCCAGGCGCAGGAGAGATCATTGAATAACAGAGAGGTTTGGGTTGGAAGGGACCTTAAAAACCATCTCGTTCCAACCCCTGCTATGGGCAGGGAGCTTTCCCCGAGACCAGGTTGCTCCAAGCCCCATCCCACCTGGCCTTGAGCACTTCCTGGGATGGAAGTTGGATGAAATCTTTTATTTTCCCTGTGAAATCACTCAGGAGAGGTGTCAGAAGGGGCTCGTAACCCAGGTGGACACCTCGATCCAACAGGGAATGGTGGTTCCCCCCTTCCCAAGCAGCAGGAGCCCCACAGCTTCCCCAGGTAGTTCTCTCCAAAAGTCTAATCAGTCCGACTGCTAAAAATAACTGCTGCTTATCCACGCTCAAATCATTCCAGTAATTAATAGAAAATTAATTCAAGGCAGGCGGCGATGCCCCCGAGAGCAAACGACCTTGCTTGGTGCAGGGAAGACAAATTAGCCAAGGTCCATCCAATGTGAGCCATCCAAATGGGAGGAACAGGACGTTCCCAGCCTCCTGACTGTTTTTATCCACACAGGATTTGTGGATCACAGGGGAGGAAGAGCTTCCATTACCATTCCTTCTATTCCCTGGCCAGCAATTATGTCATCCTTGGTATTTTGTTGGGATCCTTGACATTCATTTTGATTTTTTTTTTTCTGTTTTCTTTCTTTTTTTCTTCACCTCCGGATGCCGTTCCTACAGTTTAACCTGATCTATGGAATTATGGTTACTGCAGCTCCATCCCTGTTCACCCCTCTATCCATCCACCTGTCTGCCCATGGGTCTGACTGGGCATCACCCCGCCCAGGTTCAAGCAGATTAAATGAGGAGAAAGCTCTCAGAGGTCTAGAAATAATCTCACGTTCTGTGAAAATTAGTCAAGAAGAGGAGAAACCCCAGTATGAGGGGTCCCACAAAAGGATTTAAGCTCCTGAAACACTCTTAGAAGCAGCAGCCTACTGGACAGCAGGAAAATCCATCCCCTGATGATGCCTTCTGCTCAGCAAAAGAGGAAGGAATCCTGGGAAGGACCCCAGTGGCAGGGAAAAAACAAAGAAATGAGAGCTTACAGCAGTGAGGGGACACGTGCCTGGGAAATTCAGCTTCATTCATTCCCAAAATTTCAGGTCGAGGGCGATGATTGTCTCCCTCTACTTCGCTCCAGTGAGGCCCCACCTGGAGCACCACATCCAGCTCTGGGGTCCAACAGCAGAAGGAGGTGGAGATGCTGGAGCAGATCCAGAGGAGGCCACGCAGATGCTCCAAGGGCTGGAGCCCCTCTGCTCTGGAGCCAGGCTGGGAGAGCTGGGAATGTCCAGCCTGGAGAAGGGAAGGCTCCAGGGAGAGCTCAGAGCCCCTTCCAGGGCCTCAAGGGGCTCCAGGAGAGCTGGAGAGGGGCTTGGGACATGGGATGGAGGGAC
This sequence comes from Platysteira castanea, assembly GCA_013397175.1. Classification (NCBI taxonomy): domain Eukaryota; kingdom Metazoa; phylum Chordata; class Aves; order Passeriformes; genus Platysteira; species Platysteira castanea. The sequence continues at coordinate 3,740 of VYXC01000266.1, forward strand.
AGGACACAGGGAATGGCTTCCCACTGACAGAGGGTGGGGTTAGATGGGATATTGGGAAGGAATTCTTGGCTGGGAGGGTGGTGAGGGGCTGGAATAGAAATCTCAGAGAAGCTGTGGCTGCCCCTGGATCCCTGGAAGTGTCCGAGGCCAGGCTGGATGGGGCTTGGAGCAGCCTGGGCTAGTGGGAGGTGCCCCTGCCCATGGCAGGGGGTGGAATTGGATGATTTTGAAGTCCCTTCTAACCCAAACCGTTCTGAAAAGTGCAGCCCTTGGCTGTGCCCAGGCTGCAGAGTCTGTGAGTCCATCTCCTCCACTTCCATCCCATCAGGTCTGTTTAATCCCAGACATATTCCTGTCCATCCTCTGGCATCCCACTTTTTACTGGGGAGACTGACAAGGCAGCTGCTAATTCCAAGCTCAGTGCAGGGCTGTGCTATCGATTCCAAAACCTCTGGGCTCGGGGTCTGTGACACCTCAGAAAAGGTCAGGGCCAAGCAGGATGTGCAATTTGTAAAGGTCAGGCAGGGGAAGGGAGCCCTGACTCCTGCCTGGGGAGCTGAGAGGGATGATTTCATTCCAGCGACAAAACCAAAAGTGGAACTGCTGGGAGCAGCTCGGAATCACACAATAGGATTTTGTTTTTCCTTTTATGTGGCCATTTATTGTTAAAGATCTGACAAAACACAACCATCTGCAAGGCGGTGCCTATTTAAAAGCCAAGCTCCTGTAAATCAGTAAATCAGTAAAGATTTAGGCAAAAAATGGAGCTGGGATTCAAATTTGTTTAGTCAAATACAGGTTTGGATTTAGGACAAGTTGGACAATGCCCCAAGCTCTCCTGACCAGGCTTCCCCTGGGCATATCATGGAATCATGGCACGGTTTGGGTTGGATCTTCAAGATCCTCTCATTCCAACCCCCTGCCATGGGCATCTTCCACCATCCCAGGCTGCTCCAAGCCCCATCCAGCCTGGTCCTGGACATTTCCAGGGATGGGGCAGCCACAGCTTCTCTGGGAAACCTGTGCCAGGGCCTCCCCACCCTCCCAGGGCAGAATTCCTTCCCAGTATTCCATCTAAACCTTCTCTTTATCAGGGGGCACCTTGAAGCCATCCCCCCTTGCACTGTCAAATTAGCAAATTCCTAATGACTTCAAGCAACCGCGGGTTGATTTCTCCCATCGATTTTCCAGCTAAACAGTTAAACCAAGAGGAAATGACAGATATTAATCAGAATTCCCGTTATCTCTCCTGGTCTGTGCAACTCATCTTCTGCTGTCCTAAGCATCAGAGCATTTGATAAAGCAGTCAGGGGAAAAAAAAAAAACAACAAAAAAACCAACACTTTTTTAATGAAATAGTTTTCGTAAGAAATTGCCAATTCATCAAAATCAAATTGCTTCACGCCACCGCATCTCTCCAGCCCAATTAGTTTGTAATTAGTTAACACAGAGTGGAACAGTTCTAAGCAGAGGGACAAAGACAAGTGCTGTCGGAATTCCTGCCTCTGTAAATAGAGGAGCATCTGCTCCACGGAAAGAAAACCCGACTTTAAAGGACTGATCCTGTATCTCCTGCACCTTAATTGCGTGCCCCGAGCAGAGACTCACTGGTTTAGATGGATCTTGCTCTCCCAGCCTGTGTTTGATCCCAAAATCCATCCTGGACTTCAAATAATTTTTATTATTTCTGCAGAGCACTTCTTTGTCCACAAAATCCTATTTTCCAACGCTTTGTCAGCAATGTCAGAACCAAGCCACAAAAAAGCCCTGACAACGATGTTCCCTCAAGAAAGCATTTTCCCCATGTATAAGTCCATGAGATGAGCTCCTTCTGTGCAGAAGATTTTTCCCCAAAACTTGCAAATTTTGGGAAAGCACCACCACTTATGGGGACTGACCACAAATTAAGGGCAGGATGGACAAAAAAGGGAGGTTTTATGACCTTTGCATGAGGGGGAGAAAACTCAGGAGGACTTCAAGGATGCCATGAGGTTATGCAGGGGAAAAAGGTGGAGGTCGATCTCTTCTCCCAAGGAATAGGACCAGAGGAAACAGCCTTAAGTTATCAGGGAAGGTTTAGATTGGATATTAGGGAAAATTTCTTCTCTGGATGAGTTGGAACAGGCTGCCCAGGGCAGTGGTGGGGTGCCCATCCCTGGATGTTGTTAGAGGACACAAGAAAAGAGACTCTGACACCTGCTAGGTAGAGCAGAAAGTGGAAAAGAAGCAAGTTTATTTACATTTTTCATACTTTAAAGGTTTCTCAATTCCACAAGGGATTGGAGGACATGTGACTTCCTCTTCAAACCCACTGGAGAAAAAGGATGCTCATCAAACTTTCTCTTATCGCAAAAGGAATGAAAAACAGAAAAGATGGTTAAATAAACATTGGCCATTATTTACATGAAAGTGTGTGAAAAATTTTTGACTCCAAGGTTACAACAGAAGGCTTTAGCATAAAACAGGACAACATCTGGAGGGATTTGAAGGACGTGTGGATGTGGCACTTGGGGACTCGGGGTAAATGGTGTCCCTGGCAGTGCTGGGGGAATGGTTGGACTCGATGATCTCAGAAGGTTTCTCCAACCTGAAGGACTCCACGATTCTCTGGGAAAGGGGGAGCAGGAGAGGCCATGGATTGAGTGCAGCTGTGGCCACACGAGCAGGAATGTCCCCTTTTCTACCCCCCGGATTCAAAGCCAGGGTTGGACAGGACTTAAAGCAACCTGGCCTGGTGGGAGGTGTCCCTGCTCATGTCCCTGTCCCATTCCAAGAACAGGGGGTGGAACTGGATGATCTTGAAGGTCCCTTCCACCTAAAATCCTTCTGTTCTTCTGTGGTTTCTGCTGCAGCAGCTGGACTGGAAATCTCAGGTTCTTCCCCATCCATGTCCTGTGGTTTCTTGCAGGGCCAGGAAAGCTAATTTTCCTGATGGAAGGGAAAGGTCACAGACTGGGAAGCAGCAAGGGTGATTGAGGGCCCTGATTTGAGATCTGTTGTGTGATGCCAGGAAATTCCATGTTTCCTGCCTGTATTTCCAATATTTTGCCACGTTTGTACACAGGAAGCTGCAGGTCCTGGCAGGAGAAGGGTCAGAAAGTTTTCTGTGAGGGCAGAACAAGCACAGAACCTCTTTGTGGCCCCAGCCCAGGCTGCTCTCCCCACCCTTCACCCCAACTCCAAAGTGTGGGTGCAGGAAAACGCTCTCCTGTCTCCCTGAAAACAACTCTGGGATGTGCCAGGCAGGAGCTGGCAGGGATCCCACACTCCGAGACCTTTCCAAGCAGAAGAGCTCAGCAATTAGCAAAATAACAAAAAAAAAAAAAAAGTCAAATGCATTTTTGATGCTCTGAAGTTGCTGAGATTTTTAAACAAACAATCTGGGGCTGCTCCCACACGCCGGGAGAGGTTTGGGCTCCAGCCATGTGGCAACAGCACCATCGTATGGGAATCTCCAATCCCTGCAGCCCCTGGAATTTTCTCCATCGACTCCTCGTTCCGCAGACAGGATCAGGGCCGTGGTGGGATTTATTTGCAGCCACGCATTGATTTCGTGGTTGTCAGCAGGAATGTGTGGGATGTGAAGGTGAAATTTTTCTCCAGGGCTGGTCAGAATGGCTCAGGAAATTGGAAATCCCAAATGGGAATCGCTGGATGTTCCGCTCTGTGCCCGGACCCCTGGAGAAATACTCAAGGTCAAACAGGCTCCTTGCTCGTTAAACTTTTATATTGTTCCATGGCTGTACCCGTGGGCACCCACAGATCCCAAAAACCTCCCTTGGGATGCAGGAATTCCAAGCCCAGTTTGGTGCTGGAGGAAGAAGAGGCACAAAGGAAGGCTCAAGCCAAAGGTGCCTGAGCAGCCCAGCGACAGAGACCCAAACACCTTTCTGCATCCTCTCTGCTCTCAGTGGCAGCTCCAGTGTCCACTGCTGGACTCTGGAATGCCAGCAGGGACCCCAGCCTTGCATCCATGTGCTCTGCAGCTCATCCGGACAGCAAACCTGGGTGTGAATCCCTGGAGCAGGAGCTGGACCACGACACGGAGCAGCGTTAAGCATCCTACAGCTGTGGGAGCTGGAGCCTCTCTCTGCTGGCAGCCAAGGGCACCTCTGGGGCAGCTGGAATCATTTCTCCTGCTGCTGGATCAGCACCATTCATGTCCATCCCAGGAGAGAGGAGAGTGGAAGGTGTCTGGGAGCTGGGGGAGAAATACTTGAGGCTGAGACAGGGAACATCCTGTGTCGTTTCACAGAATCATGGAATGGTTTGAGTGGGAAGGGACCCTTCAAGGTCATCTTGTCCAGCTCCCTGCCATGGACAGGGACACCTTCCACCATCCCAGGTTGTTCCAACTTGGCCTTGGACACTTCCAGGGATGGGGCAGCCACAGCTTCTCCAGGAAACCTGTGCCAGGCCCTCCCCACCCTCACAGGGAAGGATTTCTTCCCAATATCCCATCTAAACCTACTCTTCCATCCATCCATCCATCCATCCATCCATCCATCCATCCATCCATCCATCCATCCATCCATCCATCCGTCCGTCCATCCGTCCATCCGTCCATCTCTGGAAACATCTTTGTATCTCCTCCTTTTGAAATCTTTCTCTCCCCTTATCAATCCCTCTGTTATCCTGCCCATCCAATCGCTCTCCTCATCTGGGATCCACGCTTCCCTCCTTGCAGTAATGGGATTTGCCTCCCTCCCACCTGGTGATTCAACCTCATTTATTCCCCACCCATTCTGTTTTGGGACAGCTGAATATTCCTGAGGCTGTGTTCCAAAGAACAGCCATTAGAAATTCCCACTTGGATGCCTGAAATTGGTTGCTTAATTCCTTTCTTTAACATCCCACATTCCCACAGCCTTCCAGACAGCACTTCAGGCAGCAACAGCTCTCTGCTAAACACCATCCAGGAGTGGAAAAAACAACAAAATTCCGTCTGGAGCCCATTTTAACCCCACATGGGGACTTCAGAAAATCCTGGAAAGGAATTACAGGCACAACCACGCTGAGAAAACAACTCCGTGACCTCTCCTCAGGCAGCCTTGGGCAGCAGCTCCTCTTGTTCCCACCCTTAATCCTGGCTGGAATTAAGGTGTCCAAGAAGGTGTCACACACCTGAGCTCACAGTCTGGAGAATCCATGGGATCTCCTGGTGATCCAGCTGTTCCAAGGCCTACAGTTCATCCAGAAGCTGGAATGTGGAACTTCAGCTTGGTTTCCTCTCTGATGGGTTCTGCTTGTTTGGGGTTTTTTGTTTATCTTCTGCTGATGAATTTAGGATGAAAAAGGGGAGGTTTAGATGGGATATTGGGAAGGAATTTTTCCCTGGGAGGGTGGGCAGGGCCTGGCACAGGCTCTCCAGAGAAGCTGTGGCTGCCCCATCCCTGGAAGTGTCCAATGCCAGGTTGGATGGGGCTTGGACCCAATGGCAAGGGGTTGGAATAAGATGATCTAGAAGACCCCTCCAACCCAAACATTCCATGACCCTGTGATTCTAAGATCTCTGTCATCCTAGAGGCTTCCCTACAGATGACCAGGAAGCTGGAGAAGCTCCCTTTCGATGCTCAGTCTCTCTGTCCAGATTTTCCAGGCATCAGTTCACCTATTGCCCTTTTTTTCCCTCAAATTCCCAGCTCATGGCTGCTCCTCGATGTGATCCATGACACCACGGCCTGTTCCATGATCCATCACCATTTTCCCAACCTGACACCAGGCAGGAGATCAAGGACAGAGCAAATAATCAACTCCTGTTCCCACTTTTCCCAAACGGAGAGCTCCAGACCTACCTCTAACAGGAAATCTGCAGCGGCAGCAAAAATCATATTTAAAAAAACCAAACTCCCAGTGATTTTCAGCCATCATGAGATTCCCAGAGGGAATTGGTGGTCTTTTCCACGAAGGCAGATGAACTGGGAATTTTATAACCTCAGGGAAAGAGAACAACACCAGGCACACCCAGTCCTAGGGATAACTGTGTGTTAATGCACACGGAATTATAACGGGGCACGTTTGCCATCTTCAGGAGTCAGGCAGGAATTGCACTTCAGTTTCCCAAAAACCAGCCAGAACTGACAATTTATGTAAGGATAGAGGAAATCCTGGGATCTCACACAGCCTCAGGCAAGCAGGACTGGGGGATGGAGAAGCTCTCAGCTGTCAGATTCTCTCACAGCACCACAAGTTTTGGGGTTTTCCAGCTGAGGTTAGAAAAAGAATAAAAATAATTGTACCGGCAAAGATGGAAAGAGCTTTTCTTCCTCATCAGTGATTTTTAAAAGAAATATTTAATTCCAGGCCTTGGTGGATTTAATAGGGAGGGGGGTTTTTCCCCCTTGGCCCTGTTCTTCCTTACCACAAAAAGCCAAACCCTGCAGGGGCAATCCTACAGGATTAAAAAAGAAAAATAGCCTTAAATAGCTCTGAATGAGGAACTCCACAGTCTGAAAAAAATATTGGGGTTTTTTATCCATAAAAGTTGGCTATAAATGACCCGGTCTGTAAAAATATCATGAGGCAGAAACCAATAGACACAGAAAAAGGGTGTTGGGATGACCTGTAGGGATTTTTTACACAGAGGAACCCAAGTGGAAGTGGTTAAGATCCCCATGGAGGAACCAGAATTTGTCAAATCATTTCCTGCAACAGATTTTCCACTGGTGTAAATCAGGGCAGGAGTTTTATTCTCTACCTCTCCACCCCACAGCCACTGGTCAATGATCCACCTGCACACCTTCCTTTCAGTTTGGAAAAATTCCTGCATGGGAATAAAACTCTGAAGGAAAGAAATGCACAGCGCTGAGATCCCAGGGAAAAATAAATAAATTAAACATCGAATTTAGCAGAAAAGCTCTGTTTTCTTTTGCCCTGGCGTGTCCTGAGAAGTGATCACAGGATGTGAGGAATGGGAGAGGACTCTGCTCAACCCACGAGAGCAAACATTCGCACTTGAGGCTGGAATGTGGCTGAACTCACCCTGTCTGTGATGGAGAAGTGGCATTTTTTGGACAAGCCTGGGTTGTTGACATTGAATCTGCTGTGAGTCAAGTGTCCAAACTTGTACCCAGCCTCTGCCAGGCAAGAGGGGCCGGCACACAAAGAGAACCAAGTCGCAAATGAAACATCTCAAAACAAATCCATCGCAAATTCCCTTGGGTTTCAAACATCAAAAATCAGAGCTGGCCATCGCTTTTCCACAGAAAATAAATGCAAATGAGGGCGAATGAACTCCTCCATACCTGGAAAGGCCAATGCACTTCTAATTTGCCCACATACCTCCCTACCACATACCTTGTTATCACGAGTATCACTCACACAGGCAGATAAATACCCGGAGCTGTTGATCCAAAGAACATTTTGTCCTCGATTTAAACACAATGGCTCCACTCAGGGTGGCACCGGGGGTGGAGAGCCTCGTTCACAGGGTGCCACTGCAGCCTCAGTGGCTCTGAAGAAATGCACAAGGCCTGCCTTGTCGGGAAGAATTCGGGGCTCTTTCCACTCCTGTGAGCACTTTGCCCAAGGGTAGGAGGGAAGGCGGGGGTGGCAGCGGTGGAGGGGAGCCCGGAGGGCGGCAGGGAAACAGGAGAGGCACCAAACACAAATATCCCAACACACAAAGCAACCCCTCCCTCGGTCCGGGCAGCAGCTCCCTCAGGTGCTTCTCAGGGGTGACCTCGTGGGCACGCCCGGCCTCCCAGGATATATAACCTGCCCCAGGAGGAAACAACCCAGAGGCAGCCCCAGAGAGGTTGTTCCAAGATGAAGGCTCTCCTCGTGCTCCTGCTGGGAGCGCTCCTGTGCGTGGACTCAGGTAAGATCCCAAAAAAGGATCCACCCCGCAGCCTGTCCTGCTGGAAGAAGGGTTTGTGGTGGGGTTTGGCAGGGTGGGAAGAGGTGTTGGCACGCTGTCATCCCAGGATATTTCCCTTTGGATGGGTGTTGAGTGGGAAAAATGCACAGTGGAACACAGGAGATGGTGGGATCCTCGTAGCTTCCAGGAAAGACAAATTCTGAATCCTGAAATAATCAAAATCCATTTTTTTAAGCCAGACCATACAGTTAAGGGTAAAGGGGAGGGGTTAAGAGGGGTGGGAGGATTATTTTCCTTCTTCCCAGGCTATCAAAATTGCAACATTCCTGCAAAGTTTTCCTCCAACATTTTTTTCCGACTTCTCCTTTCAAAAGCAGACCCTGACATGGCCCAGATTCCCAGAATGTCAGTAGGACAGGAAAAATGACAGTTCCATGATGTGTTGTTTTGTAGACTGGATGGGTGGACTTTGGACACTGTCAAGTTTTTATATCTTCACTGAAAAAAAAATGGGTTTAAAGCAGCTTTTCTGTATTACCAGAGAAGAGAAGAATCAAATTTGAGCATTTCTCAATCAGAAGAGGATGCTTAAGGAATAAACCGTGAAGGGTCTTGTGCACTGCTCAGACTTTTCTCTTTGCCAGCTTCCATCAGAGCCTTCAAAATTGGACTTTTATGGCATTATAAGTCAGATCAGTGTGAGCACAGAGTGCAGCACCCAGAGAAATTGGGCGTTGGCTCCTCACCTCTGTGACTGCATCTGTCTTTTACACCAGAGAGGCTTGGGCACAGGGAGACCAAATACCTCAAATTAATTCCTTCAGTCACCAGTTTCTAAATAGGGGTTTTCAGTGTCCTAAAAGAGTATTTTAGGATATTGAGTTGGGGGATTTGTGATGCAAGCTTGGTGGTCATGGGGCTAAAGAAACAAAAATATATAAAATATTAATATTGACTGACACTTGCAAGGCTCCAGTGACACCCTGGGGCACAAGTAGGTGACAGAAACAGGTAATTATGCCACAATTTTACTACTCTGGGGCTAATTTTTCCCCAGGGCTGGACACCTGGGAGCTGCCAGGTTTATCCTGCCTGTGCTGGATGCACAGACCAGCCCAGCAGGCGTTGCCAGCATGGATTTCCATCCCCTATGGAGAGGCATTTCCATGAAGGGGTGGGAACAGGGTGGTCAGGGAGGGGTACAAGTCATGTTTGAATTTTGCTTTTCAAGAGGGGGAGATGGAGAGTGAGAGTTATGAATTGAGAACTCAGATAACTGGACCAGACTTTGCAAATTCCTGCTCCATCCCTCAGGTTGGATGGGGCTTGGAGAAACCTGATCTAGAGGGATGTGTCCCTGATGAGATGATCTCTAAATCCCATCCAGCCCAAACCATTCCATGATTCTCTTCAAGCCCAGCTCCATCTGCTCTCTTTTTGCTCCCTCACTGCACTGACTACATCCAAAATATCTTCAGCGCCTGCCAAACCCGACTCCCACCTCTAGCAGGTGTATTCTCATCCATAAAAAAATGGAAAAACCATTTATTTCCCCAAAACAGAGGTGATATCTTCCTTTGAGGACCCCCAGGAATGGTCCTGTTTCCCAGTACAAGCACTTATTTGAGTTCTCTGGAGAGCTTCAGGTAGACTGAAGATACATGAGAGGTGTAGAATTGTTCCTCCTTCTGCAGGGCTGGGTCCAGTTCTGGGGTCCAACATCAGGAGGACGTGGAGCTGCTGGAGCAAGTCCAGAGGAGACCCCGGAGGTCTCCATGGAGGTCTCCATGCTCCAAGGGCTGGACCCTCTCCCCACTGGAGCCAGGCTGGGAGAGCTGGGGGTGTTCACCCTGGAGAAGAAAAAACCCTGGGAAGACCTCAGAGCCCCTTCCAGTGCCTAAAGAGGCTCCAGGAGAGCTGGGGATAAATTTTTAGGAGGTTCTGTTGGAATAGGATGGAGGGTTATTTTTAAAAACTAGAAAAGGGTGGATTTAGGCTAACTATAATTAAGACATTTTTCATCATGAGAGTGGTAAAAAAATGGATCAGGCTGCCCAGGGAAGCTGCGGCTGCCCCATCCCTGGAAGTGTCCAAGGCCAGGTAGGATGGGGCTGGGAGCAACCTGGTCAACTGGAAGTTGTCCCTTCCCACAGCAGAGGGGTGGAACTGGATGGTTTTAAAGTCCCTTCCAGCCCAAACCATTCCACAGCTCCCTGATTTCCCTCCTAATATCCCTTGGTCTCTTGCAGGTTCATCTTTGCAGTGCTACAGCTGCACATCCCAGCTCAGCAACTCCAAGTGCCTGACGAAGACGGCGTGTGGCGAGAAGGATGTGTGCAAGACAGACGTGATCCGTAAGGAAAAGCGGGGGTGGAAAACGTCTTAGCTGGGATGTTGGAGCCAAACATCTCCCCAGCCTCAGGTGTCCCATCCAGGCTCACCCAGCTTGGACATACCAGGGGGTTTGGGCCAGCAAACCTCAGTGTGCAAATGCCTTTCACCTGCACAAAATCAGGTTTATTTCTCTTTCACAACACCAAAAATTATTTTCTTGCAAGGGCAGTGGTTAATTTTTTTTTGCAGTATTTGCAAACATGAACTAAAATGGGAGGGGCTGAGCCTGGTCCAAGCTGGTCGTGAAGTTAAGAGGTGCAGATTTAAGGCGAAATCAGTGAAAATGGCAGAATTTCATCTCTGTGTCTGTGGGGAAACTTGAAAATTTAGGATTTTATCCTCCCGTTCTAGATCTGGTTTGCCCTGTCCAGATCTGTGCTGACAGCTGAGTTGCTCTTGGAGCTGGGGCACAAAACCCATCGGTGGCACGTTTAATCTTCTCTCTGTCAGGCAGTAGATGTGATACCTCCAGTAGGAATTATCCTGGTTGGGAATGTGCAAATCCATGACATTCACGTGCAGGAGAGCCAAGATGTTGTAGAACTCTTTCTTATTTGTTGCACATGGCAAAGGTTTGGTGCCCAGAATGGATTTTAGATCTCCTGGAGGAGAATGAATCGGATCTCCTGGAGGTCAAAATCTGCTGGTAACCAGCAGTTGGCAAAACTGGCCAAAAAAATTGGTTGTGCCTCTCAGAAACAAAGCAAACAATAACTCTGCCTCCTGAAATGGGAATAGCCATGTTTCCATAATTTCCCAGTGCTGAAAGGCTCCATGCAGCAGAGATGTTTGGGATTGGGCTTCACAGTGAGAGAGGGCAGGGTTAGATGGGATAGTAAGAAGAAATTCGTCTCTTTGAGGGTGGTGAGGTCCAAAAAAGTTGTGCCTGCCCCATCCCTGGAAGTGTCCAAGGCCAGGCTGGACAGGGCTTGGAGCAACCCGGCCTAGTGGAAGGTGTCCCTGCCCACGAGAAGATCTTGAAGGTCCCTTCCAACCCAAATTGTTCTGTGATTCCGATTTTTGTCCCAGGGAACGAGCTCAGATAAGAACAGCACCCCATTATTCAGCTCCATGGGGCTTGGCTCAGACTGAATCCTTGGTAATAATGGCCCTGCTTTCCTCCCAGGGGTTGTGGGGCTCTTCAGCATCATCAGCAAGGGGTGTGACGCCTCGTGTGACCCATCCTACCAGGACTTCAACGTGGGCAACAGGAACATCTCCTGCTGCAGCAGTGACCTCTGCAACGTCAACGCCGCGGGCAGTGTGAGGTCCAGCTACGGGCTGGCCGGGGGGATAGCGGCCGGAGTGCTCTGGACCGTCCTCAACAACAAATTGTGAGGAGGGAAAAGGCCTCCCATGACCACAGAAAGCCTTGGAGCACCCCTCTAATAACAGGAATTGTAACCAGGAGCAGTGGGGCAGCCAGCACCCCGGGAGCTGATGGCAGCTCTTTGCCGTATGATGGCTTCTGCTTTAATCTTGCAAAGCTCCAGTGCTGCCAGAGGAGGAAGTTTGTGTTCATGCTACCTGCAAAACACCTAAAATAAAGTTATTTCTCCACCAACTGTGAGTGTGCCACGTGTCTATCACTCAGTCACCCATTGCTGCCCGCAGCAGAGCTGGAGGTGGGCGTTGTATGTCCGGCCAATGTCCAGCCCAGGTCACTGCTGTGCAGTGTGACCTGAAATCCCTTTTGTGACCAGGTAACCCACCCAGTGTTTGAGGGAAAGGCTGTGGATGTGTCTCCCTGGAGTTCAGGAAAGCCTTTGATGCTGTTTCCCATGACGTTCTCCTGGAAAAGCTGGCAGCCCAGAGTTTGGGAAGGTGCACGCTTGGCTGGGTTAAAAACTGGCTGGATTCCAGGCACAGAGTGGTGGGGAATGGTGCCATCTCCAGCTGGTGATTGATCACTAGCTGTGTCCCCTGGGATCCGTACTGGGGTCAGTCCAATATATTTATTGATGATCTGGACGAGGGGGTCAAGAGCTCCCTCGGGAAGGTCACCAGTGACACCGAGCTGGGTGGGAGGCTGATCTGCTGGAGGCCAGGAAGGCTCTGCAGAGGGATCTGGACGGGCTGGATCAGTGTTCCGAGGCCGGTGGTTTGAGGTTCAGCAACACCAGTGAGGTGTTTGAGTGCAAGGCAGACTCTATAACATCTCTCATATACAATTTTAACCCCTCTCCACACGTATAGATTAGGAGTTATTCCATGCCTTCTCCAGCTGGTTTATTTTGTGGATATAAACTTGGATGTTCCCACCTTGCATCAGGAGATCCTTTGGCAAAGGCAGCAGAAAAACCAACGTACAAAGGGGCCTGAGAGAAACTCTCGGGTGGATTTTCCAAGCCACACCCACACGAAGAGATCTGGTAAAAAACAAGGAAGAAAACACGGAGAGTGAATCTGGGAGAGCCCTGGGTGGGAGCAACAGGATTTAAGGAGCTGTGAAATCAGGACAGCAGTGGGTGGAGGATTAAAAGGGGAGGGAGATCGGCCAAGAGCGCCAAATTCCTGTCTTCCACCTTAAAACCTATTGGAGCTGCCAAGGATGTGAAGATCCACAGGCTGAAATAACAAGGAATCGTTTCCCTGGTGGGGATGAGTCGCCTGCAGGATCCATAGCCATGGGACAAGGGTCAAAATCCCATCTGGGATGAAGTCAGTGGGATGTCAGGAGATAATGACACCGCCTGCTCTTGTGAAAGACAAAAGTGCGTAAATCCACGGGATGCAAGGCATTAACAAGCTGCTAATTGTAGGAAGCTGGGAAGGGGTTTCCCCGGAGGAAATCAAGAATGAGCCTCCTTGTTTATAGGAACCCAGTCTGGTTATTGGGGAAGGGAGGATATGGGACAAGTAGAGCGATTTATTCCGGCTTTTCCAAACATCCTGAGTCATATCCATGAAAAGGGGCTCACCCAGCTGTGAATTTCCCACTGTGAGTGGGTGACCAACTCCATGAACTCTCCATTCCAGGGAATCCTCTCCTTGCACTGCAGGGATGTCCCTGACACCTCACTTTGCCCACTTTCTGAAACGATTCCCAGGCATTTTCACACCCAGAGGTCATTCCCAACAGTGGTCCTTTCTGGAGACTGGGAATACAAGTGGCCAAGGCACGGTGGCAGCAGAGCCATTGGAGTCTCCAGGGATGTCGGGTGAAACAGAGCCTCTTCCAGCTTCTGCAGAGCTCAAACACATTCATGAAATCATGGAATGGGTTGGGTTGGAAGTGACCTCAAAGACCACCTCGTTCTTAGCCCCTGCTCTAGGCAGGGACACCTCCCATGAGACCAGCTTGCTCTGATACCCATCCAGCCCGGCCTTGAACACTTCCAGGGGTGGGAATTGTGGGGGTTCATCCCAGAAAATAGGGTAGGGAAGCGTGGATGGAGGCTGTTTAGCTCTGTTACAGCATGCTGCTCCCATGGCAATGCCATCGACTTCCCGGAGCACGGAATTGAGGGGTTTCTTGCTGGAAGCAAGAGGTGGCTTTCCCAAGCTCTGGTGGTTGAGACCCAAAGTCTAAACACTTAGAGGCTCAAGTGATGGTTTCTTCTCCCAATTTCTGCTCTGAAGGAGGCCAGGATTGACCCCTGAGTGATTCTCATCTGGATTTACCTAGCAATGAATCCTATCTGGAAGTTTCTGGGTAGGATGGCACGGAACACCCCTCCTACAAGGAAAGGCAGAGAGAACTGGGACTGGTCAGCCTGGAGGAGAGAAGGCTCTGGGGAGAGCTTTCAGTGGCTCAAGGGGCTCCAGGAGAGCTGGAGAGGGACTTGGGACAAGGGACGGAGGGACAGGACACAGGGAATGGCTTCCCACTGCCAGAGGGCAGGAATAGATGGGATATTGGGAAAGAATTTTTTCCTGGGAGGATGGTGAGGCCCTGGCACAGGTTTTCCCAGAGAAGCTGTGGCTGCCCCATCCCTGGAAGTGTCCAAGGCCAGCCTGGATGGGGTTTGGAGCAACCTGGGATAGTGGAAGGTGTCCCTGTCCATGGTGGGGGTGTTCCAACCCAAGCTATTCCGGGATTCTATGATCTGGTGATGAGATAGTTTAGAGAAGGTGGAGCTGGGAGAGGCCAAGGCTGGGACAGACCCAGTAAAGGACTGGGCAGGAACCCCCTGTGACTGGGGGAGCTGATGGCACCTGGCACAAAAACTGAAACAGCCCCAAACCTCACTCTCCATCCAGGTCATCGACAGAGCAGCCTCAAAAACAACCCTTAAATTCTGGGAAGGGCAAGGAGGTGGCGAACTGGGGCGGATAAATGACTCAGCCGCGGATCAGAACCTGGGCTGGGCCAGGGCAGGACCAGGAAGAGGATGGGATGTTTTCCCAAGGGCTGGGACTGCACGTTGGCATAAATGTTGCTTCCTCCTCCTGCTTTAAACCCTTTAAGAAGCTCAACAGGACTCTGGGTCAGGTCCCTCTGCTCTGCCCTGCACCCTCTGTGGCCAAAGTGCTCTGTTGGTGCAGAAATCTGTGACAATTTACATTTTGGGTGCTGATAAAACATCCTGAGAGCTGCTGCAGGACACGAAAGCACAACATTCATCTGAAAAACAAGGCTGGGTGTATTTCGCCTCAGGAAGTTTCTTCTTGAGCAGCTTTTTTAGTTCTTCTGTCCTCTGCGCACTTCTCAAAAGGCCTAAAATTGAGGACAGGGTCTTTAAACAACTCAAGTATCTCAGGCCAGGTTGGATGAGCCTTTTGGTCCAGCAGAAGGTGTCCCTGTCCACGAGATGCTCTTGAAGGTTCCTTCCAACCCAAACCATTCCACGATTCTATGGCTTCATGACTCTATTTGCTCCTGGTACAATTAACCATTATTCATTATCCCTGTGGATAAGGGCTAGGCCATCCCATATTTCCTACAGCACATTAGAATGTATATCTGGTGCCTTTACCAGTCTGAAAAATGTCACCAAGTTCCTCTGAAATCAACCCAAGTGGCAGCAGCTGATTGAAAACTGAATTTAAACCACTGGAGAAAGTCTGGAGCTGGACGTAGGGACCAGCAATTCCTTGCTGTGATCCACATTTCCTTTATGGCCCGGGGCAAGTTCCACAGCATTTCCATTCCTCTGCCTTGTACAGATGTTATCAGGCCCAACACATGGAGAGATGCTCAGATAGTGACCTTAACGGGCCAGGGGAGAGATTGAGGCTAAAAATAACCTCACGGGGCCAGCTGGGGAAGGCTCACCCGCTCCCAACCCACCCCGCACTGCCACATTCCTGCTCTGAATCATGCACACATTGCTGTGCAATGAGGGTGGTTTTGGGGACAAATAGAGCAGAGAGAGCCCAGTTAGCTCTGCTCTGCCTCTAATTAAACCACTAAAACCAACCCAAATTCCTGTCCTCTGCAGAACTTCCCTCAGTGAGTTGTAGCTGCCTCTCAGGCAGGACAAGCCGAGTTCATCCCATGGCATCTTGTGTGGCAGAGATGCCTTGATGCCTCGTTTCTGAGCTCTCTTCATGCCTTTCCAAACTCCTCCTCAGGACTCTTTGCAAGGCAGGTGCTGCTCTGACTCCTCTGATGATGCTCCTGATGCTCAGGTTCTCTTGCAACCCCAGCCTCCTCCCTCTGTGGCTTCCCCCATTTCTCATCCGTATTTTATGGGGACATCACCTTAAAAGCTACCACCTCAATAAAAAAGCTCTTGTAATGTGCCTTTCCCAGAATTTTTTACACCAGACAAGCTCACCCCTGACACTGAGGTAACGTCTGTGCCTGGAACACTGAAATCTAAAGGCACCTGCTCACCTCTGCCAGAGGTTCCCCACATGAATCGCTTAAAGACACCATGACCCAGCCCTGGAACCTTTCCCAGCTCTGCTGGTGGCCCTCCCAGGCTGGGGCAGTGTCACCACCTCCCCTGAAACAGAGGTGACAGGCAGGGGGCTGAGTCAGAAAAGGAAAACATTTTGCTCCTTCCTCTCTGCCTGTTTTCGTTCAGATTCGACCTGGCCTTGAGGGAATCTGTGGAATGAGGGCTTCACCCAGGGCAGGGGTGTGAAAGTGGAGTGATGGACGTGTTTTCCTCAGGGGTCACCACACACTGAGTTATTTGTGGGGACAGACCTGGGTGGTGCCACACACAGGTGCCAAATGAGCTGTGATGCCTGCTTTTGGATTTACATTTGGCAGCAGCCTTTGGACTGGCAAAAATAACAGATTCGTCCGCTCTCACAGGCAAATTCAAGAAAAAATGATGTAATCTCTGTCTGTAAATCCAACGTTTCTGCAGTGAAGAGGAGGGTGATCATCCTGTTTAAAATACTACTTTTTGACACCTCTTCAGCTGTCATAATTAAAAAGAGAGGGAGGTGTGGCTAAGATTTCAAATCATTAATTGAGATGTGATAATTTGAACACACCTGACCTATTCTATTCCTCCTCTCGTGAAACGAAAAACAGAAATTTAGAAAAATAAAGGCAGGCTCGTCATCAGAATTTGACTGCTGAAATAAAATGGGAATATTAAAAAATTTAAAACAATTAGGAAAACAACCCTCTCCACTCTTGCTCTGCAGGGAGGAGGCAGGGAATGGTAATTCCTTGTCATGACCAAGGTGCTCATGTGCAGTCACTGCCTTTGGACCGGCTCCAGTTGCCCTGAGGTGAAATGACGGAGCACTCAGCAGCATTCTCACACCCATGGACTGCCAAAGACAGCTGTTTCCCTGCCCTTCATAATCCCAGCCAATTAATTTACCTTCTCTGATGTTTTTGTGGCAAACATTCTGTTATCAGGTGCTCTTCAAGTGCCCTGCTTCTCCTCACCCTTCTGACGGGGAAAAGAAATATTTGCCTTTGCCGTGGAGCTCTGTTGGTTCCCTGGATCCATGGGAAGCAGGGATTCATTGCCAGCACATCCCTGTCAGAAATTCTTGCAGGGTTTTCGTCAGTGTCGCCTGTATCCACAAGAATGGAGAATTCCCTGACATCTGGATAACCAGAAAAAATTAAGATGTATTCCCTACCTGGCTATCCCCAGAATTTATTGCCCTCCTTGTGAAGCATTTTTAGCATTATTGCACAAGTTCTGAGGCCCATTTTGGGATGAATCAAGCCCAAGACATCCTGAAACACTTTGTATCCCCTGGAAGGGTCCTGTTTAAAGAGCACCAGGGGTGGGATACACCCACACCCCCCACAGAAATGCAGGGTGAGTAAAGGGTGAGAAAAACATGTCCTTAAAAATCATGGAACCCAAAATACAAACAATTTACTGCTTTTCTGGCCTTCTAAGAAAGGGACCAGCAAGTCCCAGGCCCGAAGGTCAGAGTTCCAGGCCAGTGGACACCTCTGGGCACTGCAAGTTCCTCATCCTTACTGTCACAGGCATGAGGTCGAGGCTCTCCCAAACAACTCCTGGGGGTGGCAGAGGAGTTAAAACAACCCAAAAACCGCTCCCAGAGGCAGTTTGGATACAATCAGTGGGTTTTCACAGGAAAAAGAATCCCAGACCACTTTTTTAGTCAGTTTCAGTGCCAGAGACTCGTCCTCAGCATCTCTGTCCCCACCCATGGCAGGTGGTTGGAACGAGAGGATCTTGGACATCCCTTCCAAAACAAATCATTCCATGATTCCATGGTCTTTCATTTTTTAGATACTCTGCAATATCAGTTTTAGCCAACAAACAACGTCTGTTGCAGTTGAGGTGTGCAGCAAAAGGCTGAAGATGTTTGAAGGGACTGAAGGGTTTTGTGTAAAAATGTGAGGCTGAACTGTGGGATTGCTGGGGCAGGAGAAATCTGAGTAATCTGATGAAGGAAACGCCTCTTCCAAATCGAGTTCTCAGACTGAACCATTCCTTCCCAGCATGGATCTGTCCAAACCCTTTTCAAAGTGCCGTCAGTCATTCTCTGCCTCAGCCCCAGTCAAGTTTTACAAAGTGGTCGTTGCTGTTGCTGGTCCATGGAAAATCCTCACATCAGAACTGCACATCTGGATTCTCCATGCTCAGCAGGAACTCTTAATCCAGGCTGGAAATGCTTGGTGACTCTGCTCTGGAGAAATGTCTCATTCCCAGTGACCTTTTTGTAAAGCGGAAAAGCTGCAAAGAATGGAAACAGAGTCTGCGATGGGTGTTTGCTCCCCAGCTGTGAAACAGAATGGAATTAGTGATTAATGGGATGAGATTTAACAAGTCCAAATGACGGATTCTGCACCGAAGATGGAACAATGCCAGGCACAAGGTAAACTGGGAGAGGAGGGACTGGAAACCAGTCCTGCAAAAGGAATCTGACGGGAGTTCCATAAGAATAATCAGAGTGTCCTGGTAGCCAAGGGGACAAACCACATCCTGGGCTGCGTCCAGGGAGATTATCCCACTGTATCCAGCATTGTTGTGGCTTCCCCTAAACATTCTGTGCAGTTCTAAGCCCCACAAATTAGGGATGATGGGAATGTCCTCAAATGTGTCCACGTGAGGGCAACAAAGCTGGAGAAGAGCTGGAAGAACTTCCTTGAAGGCTCGGGGTTTGTCCAGTTTGGAGAAAAGGAGGCTGAGAGGGAACCCCATTGCAGGTTCCTGAGGAGGGGAAGCAGAGAGGGACGTGCTGAGCTCGATAGGACAGGTGGGAAAGGGTCAAAGCTGCGACAGGGGAGGCACAGACTGGACGTCAGGAAGTGTTATTTTTTACCAAGAGGGCGGTCACACACTGGAACAGCTTCTTGGAGAGGTGGTCAATGCTTCAGGTCTATCAGAATTTGGATTTCAGAACATGCCTTAAATTCTGGCCAGCTCTGAATTGGTCAGACTTGGACTGGATGCGCATTTTAGGAACTATTTCTAATCTAATCCAACCTATTTAGGACAGCTGGCTCTTCCCCTGCACAGATTTCACCACGCTTTCTGTGAAGAACCCCAAAACGCCAAGGGTGGAGCCCAAACAGACCAGGAAGCAAAGCCACAACCCCGTGTGGCTACGCCAAGGTAAATGCCCTGCCACCGCCACCCCGGTGATTCACCACGAAATAAAAACCAGGGGACACCTTTGCATCACAGAAATGACAGGGGAACTCCTGTTGGCTCTGGGATTACGATTTCAACACGAACAAGCCCAAATCCTCAGGCTAAAGTGGAGCTCACGGCTGCCTCTGTCCGACTGAGCAGTGGGATAAGGAGCAGGCAGCACCCTGGGGACAGCCGGGGGTGCAGGAGGCAAAGGGACAACGAGGACACTTTGTGAAGGTGGTCGGTGAAGGGTGGGTGTGCTGCTCGGCCACACGTGACGGGGCTGTCTGTCCAAGAGGAGCCCAGGAGGAGAAAGGTCTCATCTGCTTCATCAGAATCAGAATCATGGAATGGTTTGGATTGGGATGGACCCGAAAAATCATCCAGTTCCACTCCCCTGCCATGGGCAGGGACACCTTCCACCTAGACCAGGTTGCTCCAAGCCCTGTCCAACCTGGCCTTGGACGCTTCCAGGGATGGGACAGCCACAGCTTCTCTGGGAATTCCATTCCAGCACCTCCCCACCCTCCCAGGAAAGAATTCCTTCCCAAAATCCCATCCATCCCTGCCCTCTGGCAGGGGGAAGCCATTCCCTGTGTCCTGTCCCTCCATCCCTTGTCCAAAGTCCCTCTCCAGCTTTTTTGGAGCTCCTTCAGCTACTGGGAGGGGCTCTGAGGTCACCACAGAGTTTCTGTTCTCCAGACTGTAAAATCCCAACCCTCTGGGCCTTCTGATTTATTTAATAGGATATTAAAGGAAACAGACCCTACACATCACAATCAAGGGAATATTTCACCTATGTCACCTTATTTTCCTTGTCAGCTCCCTCCAACCCCATCCAGGCAGAGCTGCCATGAGACTTGGGAGTGCTTTCAGCAGAGATAAGGTGTAAAGTTTACTCTCACGTTACTCACAGGTGGAATAATATTCAAACCTGCCCAATTCTCCCCCAAACCAGTGGAAATGCTACCCGGGCACTTCTTCCTCCATCCTCTGCTTCTACCACTCCAAATCTTGGAGCTGTCCAAACATGGATTACCGGGGCACTGGCACTGCCAAAATAGCAGAGTGGGGAGGAGCTGGATTCATCTGTACCTAGAGCTGAGCACTGTCCATAAACTCTTATTTTTAGCTATGGTGGGTATTTGCAAACCTGGAATCCCAAATCCTGTCATCCTTGGATGGCAGCACAACTACCCAGTAGGGATAGATGGGCACTGGAGGCTGAGGAGACCAAAGGTTTTCCTGGAAAGCTACTGCTGGGAAGGTCATAAAGCCTTTCCATTTAAATGTCTGGCAAAAACACTGCCTATATTCAGTCCAAACCAGCCTTTACTTCTGCGTCTCCATCCCAATTTCCCGGTCACGGACCTGGATCAGTTCTCCAGCTTTGAGAGCTCCCAGGCTGGCACTAAACCTGGAACATTTCTATGGAGAAGTGAAGGACTATTTCTCTCTAGTGCCATCATTTTTCTTATCTCAGACAATTCTTCCCTGCTGTTAAGTGTGTCCATATTTGGGAATCCTTTCTCCTTCTGCTAAGAAATCCCATCTCTTTTAAAATCGTGGAAAGGTTTGGATTGGAAGGGACCCTCGAGACCATTTAGTTCCAATCCAGTGCCACGGGCAGGGACACCTTCCACTATCCCAGGCTGCTCCAAGCCCCATCCAACCTGACCTTGGGGACTTACAGGGATTAATCTATTCCAGTGTTTCACCTCTCTCACAGAGAATTTCTTCCCAAATTCTAATGTAAATCCTCTTCTAGTTTAAAACCATTTCCCCTTTGTCCTATCACCATCTGCCTGTGTGAAAAGCCTCTCTCCCTCCTTATTAAATCTTCCCTTTTAGCTCCATATTCCCTCCATCCCCATCTCCCTGTGATCCTTTGGATGGGAATTCAAGTCCCTCAGGCCCAGGTGAGGAAACGCACCCGGTGCTGCAAGCCCGGCCTCGCTGGTGCCTTGCACAATGTCCCCGCACTGTCCCCGCTGACACAGCCCCAGCCACGACACCTTTTCCACACTCCTGACAGAGATCCAGCCCGGACACATCCAAGAATTCCCGCATCTTTCATCTCCCAATCATTCCCAGGTGGCCTCCCCGTTTACCGTGTAACTGACTTATTACGGCGGATGATCCTGTTTAATCCGTGACCTGCACCCAAGCCACCTGGTTGTTTACGATACCCTGATCCTTCCCGGAACTGCTGAGTCTCCCCGAATTGGTGCCACCAGGAAATTCCCTCCTATTTGGCATCTTTCGGGGTCTTAATGGAAAATATTAAGCAAGAGCACTCCAGAAGTGAGGAACGGCGCTGATGATTTTCCTCAAGCTCACATCCCACTCCCAACACTTTAAATATTTCCAGCTCCTCCACTCTAAGCCTTTAAAAAATTCTCGCTCATCCTAATTCAATTTAATTTCCATCTGTGCCATCTTAATAAATATCTCTACATTATCCTGTGTTATTACTTTGCTGAACTTGTGAAAACCTGACTTTATTAACATGAAAACAACAAAGTTAACATTGGATTTTAAGTCTCTTCCTGTTTTTTTTATTATTTCCCCTCCTTCAAACCCTGTTTTTAATCCTGGCATGTCATCAAGGTCAGACAAATGGCTGTTACCCCTCCTCTTTTTAATTTAGGTGCTGAATTCTGACCTCATGATACTGCCTTGACCAATTTATAAACAATATTTGGGAGTGGACCTGGACCTGTTTTTCTGTATCTCATTTCTCCAAGAGTTCTGGGATGGAAAACATCCTGTCCTGCTTTGCCCCAACTTGAATACATTGAATTTTTTTGTTCCACCTCAGTTGTGGTTGTTTGTTTTTCTGGACACCTTTACCCCCAAAATCAAAAGCATTTTATATATTGAATAAACAAGTGGTTAATGTAATATTCAGTTTTCATCTATCACTACTTTATTTTGCCTCTCACTTTAAAAGCTAAATAATTTTACATAATATTTAAATAACTTTAAATAATTTATTTTTAAAAAATGAATAAATAACATTCAGTGTCTTTCTTGAGATCTAAGTCATTTTGACTATTGCAAATTTTTACTTTATATATTTCTTAACCTCCCTCACTCTGTTTTGTCTGGTGCTCTTTTTTCTCCACCATTCTTTTAGGTTTCCTTCTCATTCCTGGAAAAACCTTTGAAATTTTTCACGCATTTCAGGCCATAGTTACCCCCTCTAGAAATTTTTTCTCCACTTTTTCTCTCTTTTATGGAAAAAACCAAAGAGGTTTCTGAATCTTTGATTTCAGTGAAGCACAAGTTGACATTTTGCATCCCTATCCTTGAACTCCCAGTTCACTCCTCCTTTTTCTGGATATCAACAAAAATATCTGGATATCGACATATTTATCTATATATCAACCATAAATCAATATTTATCTGTTTAGCTGAAACTGAATCATCCCAAAATTCTGCTGGATGAGGTAACAATATCGTTCCAAGTGTGTTAGACTCCTGATCCCCGAAATCTGGGTGTGCCACCTCAAAAACATCTCAGCAGGGAGGGGAGAGATGGGGGAGGAAGGAAAGACGTGACTGGTCCGTGGTGTAGGAAGCTAAAAGGAGCTGGAGTCAGATTAAATCAAAATTAACTGGAAGAGCCAAACTGCTCTGGAATGGTGTAGGATACCCAGAAGTAGGACAACAAATGGAGAGAGCGTTGGATGTGGTCACCAAAGTTGGACACGTGGATGGATGAGGAAGGAGCTTGGTCCTGCTGGGAGGGATTGGCAAAATTCAGTGCAAGTCTGGAGTTGGAACAGACCCGCAAGGATCATCGAGCCCAGCTCCCGGCCCTGCACAGGGCACTCCCAGGACCCCAGCGTGTCCCTGAGAGCTGTTCTGTCACGGAATGAGAGCCCACAGACTCCCCGTGTCCTGAGCTGTGTCCCCACAACCCGAGCAAGAGGGGAGGGCAGGATTCTGCCCCCCTGCTCCACCCTGGTGAGATCCTGCCTGGAGACCACATCCAGCTCTGGGGTCCAACGGCAGGAGGACGTGGAGATGTTGGAGCAAGTTCTGAGGAGGCCACGGAGATGCTCCAAGGGCTGGAGCCCCTCTGCTCTGGAGCCAGGCTGGGAGAGCTGGGAATGTCCAGCCTGGAGAAGGGAAGGATCCAGGGAAGCTTTAGAGCCCCTTCCAGGGCCTGAAATGGCTCCAGGAGAGCTGGAGAGGGACTTGGGACAAAGGATGGAGGGACAGGACACAGGAAATGGCTTTAAAACGACAGGGGGGAGGTTTAGATCAGATATTGGAAGAAAATCTTCCCTGTGAGGGTGGTGAAGCTCAGCCACACAGGTTTCCCAGAGAAGCTGTGGCTGCCTCATCCCTGGAAGTGTCCAAGGCCAGGCTGGATGGGGCTTGGAGCAGCCTGGGATAGTGGAAGATGTCCCTGCCCATGGCAGGGGTTGGAACAAGATGGTTTTTAAGGTCCCTTTCAACACAATCCACTCTATGATTCCATGACCAAACACACGTTTACTATGAAGAGGCCTCCAGGTGACCTCATCTCCACCCTTGCAAGGTTCCTTTTAAAGCCAGTGAAGGGAAGCAGGTAATCCTCAGTGCCATCCACCTTTTGATGAGGCTTTTGTCTGATGAAATTTGGATCTGTCTGCCCGACTGGAAAAAGAAACAGCACCAGTGAGTCACCCAGGAGCCACCTATGGCAGAGAAGAAAGGCTGAACTTCAGTCAAATGATTCCCACTTTGGATTTTTTTTGTCCTGCTTCAATCTGTTTGTGGCTCTGCAGGTTTTCAAAGGTTATTTCTGCTGCGTTTTCTGCTAACTGGTGCTCCCACAACTTTACGCCTTGACCATGCAGACCCTGATGATGGGAACTGGCTTCCTCGTCACGCTATTCCTGTAACTGTGCTGGATCCCCATGGCAACATCCACCACGGGCTATTTTTATTACTTAGCAGGGGTTACTTATTTAGATTGGCTCGTCCAGATCTGTATCTGGTGACAGACTTTGCCGCCACTGTGTCAGTCAAAGGCACTGCTGATGATGCTGAAGGTTGACAAAGTGATGTCAGGGACTGTCACAGACTCGCTGACAGTCCCTGGGTTTGGCAAGTGACAAGTTCATAGGGAGGACTCTGTTTCATTTCTCTGCACGACCAAAGTTGATAAAGAGGAAAAATCTTCCTGATAAAAGGGAAGGAAGTAGCTCTGTAATTGGCCGGTCTCTGCATGTTGCCCTTGTACTGCAGAATGTTGATAAGAGATCAACAGTGCCATCCCCTGATAAAAGTGTGGAGAAAGACACTGGAGACTCCCGGCCAAGAGCAGCCCCCAGGAATATTCCCAGCGTCCTTCAGCCTTGGCTTTTTTTGTGTTCGAGTATTGGAACAGGGAAATGGTGGAGTCAACACCCCTGGAGGTGTTCAAAAAACCCCGTGGGTCTGGCCCTAGAGGACATGGTTCAATGGTGAACGTGGTGGTGGTTGGATTTGGTGATCTCACGGTCTTTTCCAACCTTTAACAATCCCATTATTCCAAATCATCCAAATTTCAGATGGAAAATCGCATGGCCAAAGGCTCCCTCCATGATGGAGTGTGGATTTATGGGTCATGTTTATGGCTTTCAGGTTGGGTTGGCAGCAGCTGTCACTGGGATGGAAAAGGGAATCACACCAGAACGATGGACACAAGAGGTTTTCATCTGAGCACACACCCAGGTTGTGTCAGTGCTGGTCTTTAGAATGGATCAGGATCCATTCTCTGATCCTGATCACAACTGTCACAGCTCATGCCTGAATTTCTCATCTTTCCAACCAGAATGGCCTTTCTGGAAACCTTCGTGGCCGTCAGAGTGTGCCTGGGAATTGCCTGGAACAAATCCAGTGGGTTCAGGCCATAACACACTCAGGGACCACGTTACACTTCCTAGGCAGCTCTCAAGTCCATGATAGGACCAATACAGCTTAAAGGAAGCCTGAAATGCCTGGGTTGTGGACATTCACTCCTCTGGGATCCAATCCAGAATCACATCTTGGACATTTTTAATGTTTTCAGAAGATGCTGGAGGGACCTACGTTCCCAAGGCAGACCAAACACAGCAGGATAAGGGATGCCTGAAGGAATTGTCCTCAGTCCTCTGGTTGGAAGGAGAGGAACCTGAGCAACCTGGTCTAGTGGAAGGAGTCCCTGCCCATGGCTGGGAGACTGGGTGAGTTGAGATTTAGGGTCCCTTCCAACCCAAACCATTCCATGATTCAGTGATTCCAACCTCCAGAGGATCACATCCCTCGACTCCCCTTTTATCTCTGAGAGCACTGAACACAACTCATGTCTTTTTGTAAAAATCCAGCAGCTCTGGAAGGTTTCCTTCCATCCTTAGGAGCACCCGATTTTTAGCCTCAGGATTAGCAAGCTTAAGCCAGAATTTGGGAGATGCAAGTACAGCTCCCTCCTCTGCTTGGAGAGGTTCAATTCCTCACCCCACATCTTCAGACAGGAGGTGCAAAGCACCAAAATGAAGCTCAGACACAGAAAAAGAGCTCTTTAGAGGTTGAATCAGAGCTGTGAATCTGGATTTTTTTTTTGGATACTCCCCATGGAGGAGAAACATTTACTATCAAACAGCCCCTGGAAGTCAGCCCTAAAAAGCTCCTCCGAGGAGGGTGCTCACACTTTCACCCTTCTCCAGCCCAACGAAACCTGATCTCCTTCCTGCCCAGTGGCAGAGTTTCATCAGGAGGGTGGAGACCAACCCCACCCCAACAAGCCCAAAGTCGTGTTGTTGACACACACCCGTGAGAGGTGGAACTTCCCCTGGATCATCAAACATCCCTGCAGCCACGGGCACGGGCAGAGAGGTTCCCCGCTACTGAGTCACACGTGGAGATGGTGCAGCCATCCTAAAAGTCCCCTGGCAAAAAATTCTGCCCCTCTGGAATCACAGGAGCTGAACTCGAGGTGACTCAGTGTAATCATCAACAGTATCTGTATTTTCCTGCAAACCAGCTGTCACCAGGATACTTGGAAATCTGATATCTGGAAAAGGGAGCAGACTCCATCCTGCAAATCAGCTCCCAGGAAAGACATCAATGTCAGGTAGATCAATGACCGTGGTGTCAAATAGGGTTGGTTGGTGTTTGAATCATGGCAGATGGATCTGCTCTGTTTATTCCTGGGATTGCAGAGGAGAAGGTTCTGGGGTGACCTTGTTGTGAGCTCTTCAGCAGCTGAAGTGGGGCTCCAGGAGAGCTGGAGAGGGATTTTGGACAAGGGCATGGAGTGTCAGGACAAAGGGGAATAGCTTCAAACTGAAAGAGAGGGGGTTTTGTGGGATATTGAGGGTGGTGAGGCCCTGGAATGGAATGCCCAGAGAAGCTGTGGCTGCCACATCCCTGGAAGTGTCCAAGGCCAGGTTGGATGGAGCTTGGAGCAACCTGGGATAGTGGAAGTTGTCCCTGCCCATGGCAGAGGATTGAAATTGGATGATCTTGAAGGTCCCTTTTAACCAAAACCATTCTGGGATCCTATGGAATGGCCATAGAAAATGTCCAGTTCTGGGCTGGACAAGGCAGGAGAGCAGGTGGTGAAACAGAGGGAGTTCAGAGAAGGCCCAGCAGAAGGATTAAAGCCTTGGAGAACCAATTTTCCAGAGAAGGAGTCAAAGAGCCCATCAAACTCTATCCAAGGGATATCCCAGACAGAATACATTCCTGTGGAGAAGAGGAAAATCACAACAGTGAGAAATTAAATTTAGTAGAGGGGTGTGACGAGAGCCACTGGCTGCAGGGACCCCGTAAATCAGAGCAGAAATATTTGACACAGGCCTAATTTCACATGTGGCCAAAAACCAACAACTGGAACAGCTTAGCAAAGCTTGGTGCTCACTCCCTGCCACAGAACATCCCATAAAAATTTGGGTTTTATCATTCAAACAAGAATTAAGGGAAGTTAGAGCAGGTGAAGCACTTCACCTTTTTACCTGTAAACACCATGTTTGTGTCCTCTGCCTTTCCTGGTATTTGTGATAAGCAGAGAGGGATTATATCTCCCTGTATCACCTTATAAATTAGGACAGTCTCCCGGGGACAGGCTGGGAGAGGGTTTTGATTGATCCCACTGAGAATTCCCGAAGGCTTTTGGCACACAAACCTTTCTCCCTACGCACCACGCCTCGTTGAGATTCTCAGCTCTCCAGACCTGAAGTGACATTTCAACCCAAGTCCCTTCTGGCTCCTGTCAGTCAGAGCTCAAAACCTTTCCCAGGGCTTATTCCACCCCTAACAGAGACAGAAGGGAATTTTTAGGGCCTCCGGAGTCCTGGAAGCTGTCTAAGCCTTACCTAACTGCTCTGTCAAACCACAGCTTTCCCATATTTATCAGGCTTAAAGCAGGTCAGGTTTCTTCCCTGCATTTGCTTACAGAAATAATCCCAATTTTTCTAGCATTTAAGATCCAACCTCAGTTTCCAATTTCATTTAAGTCAGGCTTGTCTTAACTCTGCCAAGCTAAAAGGGGCCAGTGTTTTCCAGTGCCATCTTTTGGAGTGAACCCTCTTGTCCCAGTCTCCCCATTAACTGCTGCAATTGGGTTTTTTCCATTAGGATCCCATTTTTTCTTGACGGTGTGACTTCATGATGTTGTATCCCATATCCTAGAAATCCTGTGCCTTCCTGTGCCTTTAAACTGAGCCCGAGAGGGGAGTGAGAAAAAAACTGAGCCAACTTTCCAAAACATTTGTGCTTCCAGGACACAGAGATTGCTGTGGCTGCTGAGGAGAGAAGGAATCACCTCGCCTGCTTTTCAACCAGTTTTGTGCTCTGTTTCTTCAGAGAGTGGGAGAGTTAAGTTTTTTCTCTGGGACTTCAGCTTTTCCCCTCTTCTCTTCTGGAGTGTTTCAACAACATCACAACACCAGAATTCCCTGGGAAAACTTTCCACCTTAGGCCCAGGGAGGGCCCAGGCGGACCCAGCTCCAAAGGAGGAGAGAGACCACACCCACAGAAGGACTTTGAAATCTGCCCAGGTTTCTCTCCACAGCGAGAGGTTTTATTATTTAGTTTTATTATTCTTTTCCTGTGTGTTTGTTAAATAAATCTTCTTTTTCCTTTCCTCCGAGGAATTTCTTTCCTGAACCTGGTGGGGAGGGGTGCCTGTAACCCGCCTTCTAAGAGAGGACGTTCAAATTTGGACGTTCCTCTGAAATTTGTCTCAAACCAGGAAACTGTGGAGGTGGAATTCCACCTGGGAAGCCAAGAAGGGTGCTGCCACTTCCAAAATCAGCCTCCTTCCCATCCCAGCGCACACCTGGACGCCACCTGTGGTTGTTTGTGTTGGGTTTGGGGTTTGTTTCCAGGGCTCCATCTCACCATAGGCTCCTTATCTTTAATCAACAAATACCTTAAAGGTATCAGACCTTAAAGGTCTTTCCTTTCCTCTGCAGTTTTACTGGAACACTCCCAAATTCTCTTTCCCCGAAGTCTGGCCCTGCTGCACACTCAGCCCCTCTGCTGGAGCTCTGGTGTTTTCCCAGTGTTCTGCTCTATGGAAAGATCTCCCACCTTTCCAAGCTTTTAAAACAGAGTTAAGACAGTGGTTAAATATTTATATCCCTATTCCTTCAACCACAGGGATTTATCCCAAAAAATCCTCCATATGGAATGATCTTCAGGGAGGAGAGGATGCCTCCATGGACATTTCCATGCCACAATCCCCCAAGCAGCTTTACTGTGCCAACCCCACCGTGCTTTCCCGTTGAGGCACAACCACCTGGAATGCTGAGAGCCCTGGATCTTCTCCAGTTTCACGGCTGTTAATTAGGATATTGCTCAAATGTGCCTTGAGCTGCCCAGTTCCAAGAAATTATCTGGATGTAACCAGGTCTGGTGGCTTTCACCGAGTGGCTTTTTTTCCTGTGTGCCCAGAAAGTTGTGTTTGATCCAGGTCTTTTTATGCACCTGATCTCCGACAGCACAGGAAGATAAAATAAAGGATAATTTTCACTCTCGTAGAGGAGGATTGGGGTGCAGGTCTTTCTCTCCCTTTCCCACAGCTCTGTCAGCTTTGTGTCATCCGTGGCTGTGGAAATTTTCATTAGCAACACTTCTCAGGTTACTGGGAACCATCCTCCAAGCGGGAAGAAGGAGAGGCTGCCGGGAATGGCAGCAATTCCCGCGTGTGTTGTCATAACGAGCCTGTGACGGGCAAAGCACCTCATTAAAGCACCTTCAACTCACCTCGGCTCCATCCCTAAAATCTCCGAGGGCTCCAGTGAATCACAAACTTTGCCTCTTTGGCTTGTTCAGCTGTTTTATGGGAGATTGCACAACGCTGGGGTTTTCCAATTTGGATCAAAACAAGCCCAACAGAAACTCTATCAGCTTTTCCTGTGAAATATGAAATACCAGTGCCTCAATCCAAAGGGAGAAGTAAATTATTTCTCCCCAGCTCCAAGCGTTTGAAGCCATCTCCCCAAATACTGGATAAGATGCAAAATAAATTGTGATGTTTGAAAGGGTTGCCTTGATGCGGATAAAGTGAAATTTGCTGTCAGGAAGGTACCGGAGGGGGAAAATTGATTCATTGCTCCGTGCTGGGTTTATTTCCCAGCTTCAGGATAAAATTTGGTAAACAACTGACAGCTTTCCAAAGGAAGGCTGAGCGTCCTGCTCTGCAAGCATGACCCAGGACCTGAGACCACGTGGCTTATCCCAATTCCAGACTTGGAAGCCCCATATCCCACTGGCCTCCAGGTGAGTCCCACGCCCAGCAGCTCAGCTGGGATCCAGAAACCAGGCTTAATTTTGAGCTGGATTTGGGAAAACCAACACCTTTGGGCAACCCCAGTGATACCAGCCCACAGAATCATTTCTCCAAAGCACATGGATCCAGAAACCAGGCTTGATTTTGAGCTGGATTTGGGAAAACCAACATCTTTGGGCAACCCCAGTCATGCCAGCCCATGGAATCATTTCTCCAAAGCACGTAGATCCAGAAATCAGGCTTGATTTTGAGCTGGATTTGGGAAAACCAACATCTTTGGGCAACCCCAGTCATGCCAGCCCATGGAATCATTTCTCCAAAGCACGTAGATCCAGAAACCAGGCTTGATTTTGAGCTGGATTTGGGAAAACTGACATCTTTGGGCAACCCTAGTAATGCCAGCCCATGGAATCATTTCTCCAAAGCACATAGATCCAGAAACCAGGCTTAATTTTGAATTGGGTTTGGGAAAATCAACATCTTTGGGCAACCCCAGTGACACCAGCCCGTGGAATCATTTCTCCAAAGCACATAGATCCAGAAACCAGGCTTAATTTTGAATTGGGTTTGGGAAAATCGACATCTTTGGGCAACCCCAGTGATACCAGCCTGTGGAATCATTTCTCCAAAGCACGTGGATCCAGCAACCAGGCTTGATTTTGAGCTGGATTTGGGAAAACAGACACCTTTGGGCAACCCCAGTGATACCAGCCCACAGAATCATTTCTCCAAAGCACATGGATCCAGAAACCAGGCTTGATTTTGAGCTGGATTTGGGAAAACAGACACCTTTGGGCAACCCCAGTGATACCAGCCCACGGAATCATTTCTCCAAAGCACGTGGAAGCCCAGCCCGCTGTCACTTGCCCCTTGGCCGTGGTTGGCCAGTGCAGCACGTGTGACACAAGCCAGCTGTGGGCTCGTGGAGCCGGGCTGGAAGGAGCAAACAAACCTTGTCACACTCCCCATCCAAGCCCTGGCACGGGGCCACACCTTGCAGTGCCAGCCGTGTTTTTCCTTTTCCATGGGACCAGCCCCGGGGCCATAAACCTGGGGAAGAGCCGAGGTATGGCAGGAGTCTGCTCGCGGCGGTGATGTCACCTCGTCGGGGAACTTGTTCCTCTGCAAATCCCAATCCAGACTGGAGCTGGGCTCTCCCCTGATTCCTCCGAGGGAATCCGCCCACAGGATCATCAGCAGGTGGTAGGGGGTGGGAAAACATATAAAGCTCCCCGGGAGCAGCTCCCTGGAACTGTCCTGGCTGCCTGGATCTGCTCTCAGCATGAAGAAACTCCTGGCTGGACTCCTGCTGGGCCTGGCATTCGTGGGGTTGGGTAAGAGCTCCTCATTCCCAGCACTCCAGGGACCCCCTGGGAAATTCCTGGGAGCGGAGAGAGGGGAAAGGCCTGGCAACCCCCAGGTAAAGGAAATTATGCCTTTTGTATTGAGGAAGGTCCAAGGAGAGGGTGAAATGGGAAAGAGGAGATGCATTCCTGGTGGGGAGAGCTGTGATGCCTGACTGGGAGTGATGGACATCCTTTGGATACCTGTCACCCATACCCAGGGGTGGAGGGGACAACCACAAAGCACAGGGCAGGACCAGCCTGGGAAAGAGCCTGAAGTGCCAGCCTTTACCTGAGCTGCCACCCTCTCCCTTCAGGAATGGGATGGGATATGTTCCTCCCGAGCTCCCACCATCCCTAAAACCTCCCAGCTGGCTGCTGGAAGTGCTGAAAGCCACAAGGTGAAACTTCAATGTAGATAAGGGTGAGGGTATGAGGAATAACTCCAAGGATGCTGGAAAGGGTTATTAAACCCCCAGCTCCAGGATTTTCCCTTGTTTCGGGAGAGAGGTGGAAATGGGGAATTTCCCTGGGTCTGTGATGGGTCTGGATCTTGGGCAAGCTGGCAGCAGGGTTTGGTCATCCCCGTGCCCTTCCTGCATCTGGATGTGACCGACTGCAGCTGCAGCCCTGCCTGGAACAGCCGTTCCAGGGAGGACACAGCCCAGGGGGCCCAGGGATCCTCAGGCTGCTTCCAAGGGACCCTGGANNNCTTCCTGCATCTGGATGTGACCGACTGCAGCTACAGCCCTGCCTGGAGCAGCCGTTCCAGGGATGACACAGCCCAGGGGGGTTTAACCCACAGCCCACGGGCCCCAGGATCCTCAGGCTGCTTCCAAGGGACCCTGGAAGGTCTCAGAGGAAAGGCAGCCTGGGCAGGATCAAACATCCCCACCTGGAGCCTTGCCTTGGATTTAATGGAATTTCTGAGAAACCACTCAAGATCTCAGAGAATTTTATGGAAACAGAGTTGTCAACTCTGTTTGCTTTATAGTTGAAATAAGGCAGAAATAATTTTTTGGGGATCATCCAGAGGGAAGCATCTGGTCTAGGCACCCCTTTGGAGCTAGGGATGCATCTGTGACCATTCATCCTCCCGAGGTTTGATATGAAGGGATGGAAGGTCATGTTGGACAGTGAGGAACGGGGAATTATTGGCTCAGATCAGGACACAGAGCTGTCCCTGTTCAGTTCTCCTGCCCTGGTCCTTATGGATTTGGGCTGTCCTCTTCCATGCAAAGCCTGCGTCCTCTAAATGTCCCACCCAACGTCAGTGAAAGGTGAGGGGGTTGAGGTTTTCCTTCCTTAAACCTGCTCTTAACTGGGATTAACTCCCCCAAAGCACTTCCCTGCTTCTCCATGAAAATTCTGAGGTTTGGAAATGGAAACCGCCTCACCCCGAGGGTTTCAGAGCAGTTTCTCAAGTGCCTTAAGCCAGAACTGCTCCGTCCACCCATCCATCCATCCTACACATCCAAATGATTGTTGATAATTTGTTACCTCTGTTAAAATATAAAACAACCTCTCATGGATCATCGGGAAGGGATCTGGTGAGGTCCTGAGCTGGGATAAACAGGGATGGCTCCACCACCCCTGTTCACAGAATATTGAAATATTCCCATGAAAAAAAAATCCTTTTTACTTCTACAAGGAGACAAAGAAAACTTTCGCACTGTGCAGGCTCTACCCCACAGCCGAATTTTCCAAAGGAGCCGCTACGAGGAGTAGACGCCTTAAAAATTCCTTCTGAAGTCAGGTGTTCAAACAAATGCCTTCGAAAATATTTCTCCTTATCACAAAGCCGCAGAGGTTCCTCCCTGACAGCAGAACGGGAACAAAAACACGGCGCCGGTGTGAATTTTTACCAATAGATGGCACTGGACACTTTCAGGTTGTTTTTCAGCAGGTGGAAGGAGGATAGGCTAGAAAATCTCAAACCAGGCTGGTGTTTGTCATCAAGCCACAGCAGCAGGACTTTGGAAAACCCACGCTCTCATATATGCTGGCTGTGGATGGGCAGGGCTCACACTGAGATTTTTGAGAGCTGCTGTGACCGAGATTTGCGTATTTAGAGATGTTCCTCCCTCAGGTGGCAGCCAGCAAGGGTTTGTGCATCACCTCTTTAAAAAGCAGCAGCAGCCCCTGGTGAGAGTGGCTTTGAGGCCACGCTCAGCCCTCAGGATCTCTGATACGGCTCTGAAACTTAAATCCTGCCCTCAGCGACTGATTCCTGCCGAATTTCCCTTAAACAAGCAGGAAGGAGCTGTCGCTGCGAGGGGAGGGATGGGGGAGCTTTCACAGCTGGGGGACGCTGCTGTGGGCAGAAGGAGCTGGTTTTTACAGTCACAGAACATCCTGATTTGGAAAGGACCCACCAGGAGTATCAAAGTCCAACTCCTGACCCTGCACAGGACAACCCCAACAATCCCACCCTGTCCAAACTCTTCCTAAACTCTGGACACCGTGCCCATTCCCTGGGGAGCCTGTTCAGTGGCTGACCACCCTCTGGGGGAAGAGCCTGTTCCTGCTAACCTGGATTAGGTTCCAGCCTAAACCTCTCCTGACACAGCTTCGGGCCGTTCCCTCGGATCCCGTCACTGGTCACAGAGAGATCAGTGCTGCCCATCTGTGGGAGTCCAGAGTATTCCTCTGGCTGCCCAGCGGGGTCTGGGACCCCGCCAGGGGGATGTGGGACCCTGGCAGAGAGCCCAGGGCTCTGTCTTGGATCTCCGTCCATGGGAAAAACTGCCAACATTGCAGGAGGAACTGCAAGCCACAAGAGTGAAATAGATAGCAGAGTTTATCANTCTTGTTCCCTCTCCTCTCCATTTTCTGCTGTGACGATGGTAGAAATAATTGGTGGAGGGAAACTGAGGTGGAAATGACATGTCTAGAATAGGTAGAAATTAATTGGCAAAAAGTGATAAATAATAATACGTTGTGACAGATGGTTGGGTCAGAGAATGGGTAGAAAAGGTGCGAGACCTCCGAGTTAGGGGCAGTCCCTGCGGTGGTTCGGCTGCCTTCAGTCCCTGTGAGCTCCAGAAACTGAGAGATAAGAAAGAATAAACAACCTTGAACACGGAATCCACAGACTCCTTCATCTTTTCTGACTCTGGCACTGGACTTTTTAAGACTAAGAGCTAGCCAAAAAGAACTGCACATGCCCAGGGGTATAACCCCCTTCGCCCCTCCGCTCCCCCTCACCAGGAAGCTGTAGATCCCAAAAAGTCTCCCCTCAGCCTCCCCTTCTCCAGGCTGAGTTCTTACAAAGGTCGCTCAGAGCTACCAAAACTCCTCAAGGAGCAGATCCCTCTAAATCCCTGCTCTTTTTTGGGCTGCTGAGCCCCCAAAGCCGTGCTCAGGCCCAGCTCCTGCAACACCCCCCTTGTCCTCCAGTGCTGGGGTTTGGTCTTTTCCCCCTGGCATATCTAAACTTTGCCATTGCCTCGGGATGTGCCTGATTTTGGACACCGCTGCATTTGGGTCGGGAAGCTGCAGATTTGGGTCTGTCCTCCCCGCCGTGTCACCTCAGAGCCCTCCTGTCCCCTCTGCAGCCCAGTCCCTGCGATGTTACACGTGCAAGGAGCCCACGGACATTTCCAAGTGCAGGACGGCCATCGTGTGTCCCCCGAAAGCCACCGTGTGCACCACGACGCTGCACTCCGTGGAGACAGGTGAGCCCCAGAGCTCCCCCTGAGGGGTCCCAGGGAGAAATCCGGGAATTCCAGGATGGGCTGGGGGGTTGGAAGGGGGCTTAAAGATCGTTGAATTCCAAACTCCCACATTCCACTATCCCAGGACTCTCCAAATGTCATCCAGCTTGGTCTTGGACATCTCCCAGGGGTGGGGCAGCCACAGCTTCTCTGAGAAACCTGTGCCAGGGCCTCCCCACCCTCACAGCCAAGAATTCCTTCCCAATATCCCACCTAACCCTGCCCTCTGGCAGTGGGAAGCCGTTCCCTGTGTCCTGTCCCTCCATCCCTTGTCCCAAGTCCCTCTCCAGCTCTCCTGGAGCCCCTTCAGGCCCTGGAAGGGGCTCTGAGCTCTCCCTGGATCCTTCCCTTCTCCAGGCTGGACATTCCCAGCTCTCCCAGCCTGGCTCCAGAGCAGAGGGGCTCCAGCCCTTGGAGCATCTCCATGGCCTTCTCTGGATCTGTTCCAACAGATCCATGACTTTCTTCCACTCAGGACCTCAGAGCTGGGGGCAGCCCTGCAGGTGGGATCTCACCTGAGCAGAGCAGAGGGGGAGAATCACCTCCCTCCACCTGCTGGCCACACTTCCCTCTCCCCATCCCAGTCACATTGGATTATCCTTTAATGTG
Organism: Platysteira castanea; assembly: GCA_013397175.1. NCBI lineage: Eukaryota > Metazoa > Chordata > Aves > Passeriformes > Platysteira > Platysteira castanea. Next base: position 39,355 of record VYXC01000266.1, read on the forward strand.
TCTGAAAAAATCCAGGTCAAATTATCCCAGTTTAAAGAGGGAAGGAGAGAAATCCATCGGATTTGGATCCTCACAGTGAAGTATCAGAACTCACTGCACTTACTCCCTCTGCGTTGCCTTTCCTACCCCGATATCTTTATGCACCCTGAATTTATAGATGGTGCAAACATCTACAGGGACTTGTGTCCCTTGTCCGTGCCGGAATGATTTTGGAAGGAGCAGGAGGGCAAGAGAGAGTCAGCACTGAGAACAATTCCAAGGAAAAGTAGCCTGGATCAGAGGCCCCCATGGATTAGGGATGTCCAACACCTCCTCTGCCCGTGTTTCTCGATCCCATTTCCTTTTCCCGTTTCTTCCCCTCTCCTAGGTTATCCCTTTTTTGGCAACATCACCGTGACCAGGGACTGTGAGGAGGAGTGCCTCTCCTACAACGGGATAGGGGCATCCAAGCCCAAATCCTGCTGCTACACCGACCTGTGCACGGATGACACCCGGAGCAGCAGCGGGGTGAGGAGCAGCTCTGCAGCGCTGGGCCTGGTGGCCGTGGTGGCCAGCACGGTGCTCCAGTGCTCCCTGTGAGGTCACAAGTGTCCCAGCTCCAGCCAGAAGCCCACCACTCTCCCTGCCAAGCTGCCTCGTGAGCTCTTAGATGCTTTGGGAATGTCCTTCTTCGCTGAGGTGTGGCTTCACCCCGTCTCCAACGCTGGACTCAAGCCAAGAGCCTGGGCAGCTGGACTTAAACCCCTCAGATCTCCAGTTTCCAGCTGTTCAAGCAGATGCTCCTCACCTTCAGCTGCTTCTGGTCCTCAGGACCTGCAGAGGATGGGTTGGGTTGGAACGGACCTTCAAATCACCCAGTTCCACCCCCCTGCCATGGGCAGGGACACCTTCCACCATCCCAGGCTGCTCCAAGCCCTCTCCAACCTGGCCTGGAACAATTCCAGGGATGGGGCAGCCACCGTTTCAGCTTCTCTGGGCAGCCTGTGCCATGTCCTGAGGGAGAGGAGCAGATGGATCTGGGCCCGGTTACTTCCTGCCCATCAGGGTGTGGGTGGCAGCTGCAGAGAGCTGGGACTTAATTCCAAGGATAAGCGAAGGAGTGAGTTCAGAAGGGCTCAGCTTCCATGTGGGAATGGTGTGGATTTCTGGGAAGCTCAGAGCACTCCCTGGGACTGACAGGCCAGGGTAGGTCAGACCTGCAAGCCCAAATTTCCAAGTTTGGCCAGACAAACATTCCCCCCACCTCAGCTTCTGCCTGAGCTCAGGTTGCAGTCAGAGCTCCCAGATTTCCCTTTCCAGATGTTTTAAAGACTATTCCAAGCAAATTCTTCTGTTACTCTGCCCTCCCTCCATCCCTCCTGAGCAGAAACTGCAGGATAGGAAAAGTAATGGTTATCCCAGACCCTAAACTCTGGGAAAAATCTGTTAAAAGTGCTGGGATCTCAGCTGGGATTTGCTCGGAGTAGCTGTAGGATTGATTCTGATGTAAAATTCCAGCTGGAGTGGAAGCAGATGTGAATGAGCCAGGTGTGCCCAGCTCACAGAGATCCAGAGAATTTGCCATTCCCTCTGTTGCTGTTGCCAGGGACCATCCAGAGGAGGAGGAAGCAAAAGCAGAATGGAGCATGGATGCACCCCCTGCACCATCCTTGTGTGTTCACGGCCCCCTTGTGACCTCCTCTGTGGCAAAGTCTATTTTTCCTCCATTTTTTTCCCTTTTTCCACTCTTTTCCATAAGAAACCGAAGCAGGGGAGCTCTTTTTCCTCCCCGCACAGAGGGAATTGTTTCTCAAGGTCTGTCTCAGTACCCCTCAGAAGAAAACTCGTGACAATTTTGGATTCCCTGGCAGAGGTCCCTGTGAGCTCGGGGGGATGATGAGCCCTTTTTCCTGGAGGTGAAACCCTCAGAGCTCCTCTGAAACACTGACAACTTCCCCGAAACCCCTGGCAATGCTGAGATCCACAGGGCAAAAATGCCACGGAGAGGATAACAATTGGAATTTACTCAAATCTCAGTTCTCCACCCACCCTCACGGACACTGAGCTCCAGCCCCTGCTTCCCCCTCGTCTGTTCTGTTTTTCCCTGCTTTCAAAACCTTTTCAAAACTCTGCTTTCCTTTTTTTATCCTGGCTTCCAGCTCTTTCCATATTTTCTGCAGGATCCTGGGCTCTGCCTTCCACCTGTGGATGAGGCAGGGTCCGGATACAGACGGACTGGGAGGGCGAAGGTTCCCTTCTGGGTGAGAATTCTGTAAATAAAGTTGGAATCTCTGGTTTTCAGCCCGCAGCGTCTTTCTTCCGTGCTCGATGTTCCCATGGGAAGGGAGTGTGGGGCAGCACAGAGCGCAGGGAAGGGGTTTCTGGCTGGTTTTACAGCTCCCAAACCGCCCTGTGCCAGACAGGGGGAAAACCACACGCAGGGATGAGCAAGGGAGTGTAAAAATCCTCCTTGGCAGAGCCAGATTTAAGGCTATCCCTGCCGGAAAATGAGGGGGAGAAGGGTGAAATACAGCCCGGCGGGACATGAGGCTCTTTTGGGATGTGCACTGGGAGAGCTGGGGGGTTTCGTGGAGCAGAAGAGAAAGTGCCAGAGCTCAGCATCGAGCTCAGAAGGCGGGGAGTGAGCGCTCTGTGCCGCAGAGATGCTCGGGGTGGGGACTGTCCCCTTGTGTCCCCAGCGCTGGCTGTGAGCGCCCTGCCCCTCCCGGCCTCCTGCCACCCAGCGCTTACCTGCCCACGAGTTTCTGCTGGAGCCAAAACAGAAACAAAAGCAGGTTTTTATCTTCAAAGCATCTCTCTAATGCATTTCTGGATCGGGAGAGGTGACAAACCCTTCACACGGGGGTACAAAATGCCCTTTTTGGTGCTACAATCACCTGTTCGCACTGTGTCAGCCACGGGGCTGAACAGGCGCCACTGGGAGCACTTGAAAAAAATCGAATTTGCTGCTTCTCTGGTTATTGCTGTTATTTATCCCTCCCTTATTGCTCCTGAGGAGTTAAACCCAGCGAGTGCCACTGCCCCAGGAAAGGCAGGGGATTCAAAGGCCTGGCTGGACTTTTGCGTCACTGGGTCGAGTGGACGCGGGGAGGGAGAAGTTTAAATATAGGCTGGAGAAAATAGAACAGACAAAAACGTGTCTCCAAAGGGCCGGAAAATGACCTGCAACCTCTCAGCCCTGCCGGGTGAGGTCTCACACCGGGCGGAATCCAGCGCTGATGTTGCTCTGCTGATGGATTTTTCCTGTCCCTCTGAGGGTTTGTTCTTCCCAGCACAGCCAGAGATTTTATCTCTGGATTTCAGGGCATTCCTCATCACCTTATGCTCGATCTGGCCAAAAAAATTTGCGTTTTCCGTAATCTTCCAGCCCTTCTGCAAATGTGGGGCAGCCCTGGAGATGTGAATTCCAATCCTGGAATGGTTTGGGTGGGGAGGGAACTTAAATATCATCGAATTCCAGCCCCTTGCCCCAAGCAGGGACACTTTCCACTATCCCAGGGTGATCCAAGCCCTGTCCAGCCTGGACTTGAACTTCCAGGGATGGGGCAGCCCCAAATGCTCTGGGCAGCCCGTGCCAGGGCCTCCCCACCCTCACAGGGAAGGAATTTTTCTGGATCTGCATTTCCTGCTCCCAGTTACAAACCTGAAGGGCTTTTTTCCACCCAGAAATTGGAGAGTAAAGAACAGCAGAGGCTCCTCTGTGAGGATATTCCAGCTGGGATACCCTGTTGAATCCAAGCTCCAGCCAAAATTCAGGGCTAGATCTGTGCCTCGAGCAGCCTTTCCTTGTGGGCTCCACGACTCCTGGAGGTGGAGTGGGCATTCCAAAAGATAATTCCTCCTCTGGAAAGGCACAACGCTCAGCTTGGATTTGAACTGTCGGGGGACCCAGGTTCAATTCTGGCTTGCCCTGAGCAGGATTCCCGGAGAAGCATCACGGGAACAGCAGGATTAATATTTAAAGGGCTGGGTTTTCCAGCAGGGATCATTCCCAGTTGCTTTCCACAGCAGGACACCGGTCAGACCATGAGTGGTGGTTGTTATCACAGCACGCCCTGACTGGAGAGGTGGGAAACACCAGGAGCTGTTTGGCTGCTTCATTCTTTAAAAATTTTGTATATTTTATCATCTTTGGGAGTGACAGAGGGAAAAAAAGCCCCACACAGCCCTCTCGGAACACACATTAAATGTGAAAGAAAGGGAGATGAGACAAGGGCAGAAATCATTGCAACATTCCAAGAGCAGGAAGAAGAAGGGGATATTTTTTGCAGACAGGACATTGCATGTAAAGCAGAGCTCTGATGTCATCAAATACAGAGAGGACTTGTAGTTCTTGCTAAAAATACTTATCTAGAATATAAATATACATTAGAGCGTTGCTGCGAGGCTTCTGGAGAGCTCTGCCACAGCCTTGTATTTACAGAGAGGGATTTAAATGTTTAATTCTGCACCCTCAAAGGAAAGTCACTCCATCTGAAGGAGTTATTAATTATGGAATGCGCCTGGCAGCACTGAAGTACAGCAGCAGTGATATCATTTCCAACATCACTCCCAAATTATTTCTCATCTCAAACCCATCATGTGCGCTTTTTTTCCGGTCTTAAAATAGAGCTATTTTTCCCTATTAGGGTTTGGAGGGCTTAGAGCATCTGCCTCTGACACGGCAGCACATCCTCTCCTGGATATCTTCATTTTTCTCCAGCGTGACTCTCGCATCCCTAATTCCAGAGGAACACAGAAGCCTCTTTCCCTCTTTATTCCGTACAGCCCCAGGCTTGAAAACAAAGCCTAAAAATGAGGTGAAAAGAACCTTTCGGTGTCAGCAGCAGATGTGTGGAGGGGGGAAGGAAGTCGAGCACAGCGTCGTGGTTGGGATCTTAATTTAGAAAAGGCATTTTGGGTCACTGGGATAGGAGAGAGATGCTCAGAGTGTTGGAAAAGGCTGGGGCAGATGGTCTGGGTGTGCTCCACCCCCGGCACAGACCTGGGGCCGCGCTCTGCTCGTTCCCATCAGGTTGGAAAACACACAGGATGTGTTTTAATCCTTCTGTGCCCTGGTCTGCGGCCTGATCCCCTTTCCCCCCTCAGCCCCCGTTGGACAGATGGGAATTGTCACACGTTGGTAGCTCCAGGCGTGGTCCAGCCACACATTTATAGGACTGAGCTTTAAGTTTCTGAATATCCTCAGTAAACGTGGGTGAGGACGTTGTGCCTTGAGGGGAAAAAACTTTGCACCAGTTGGGAAAATCGCTGAAACCCATGAGAGCCAACACATTACAGGGACCTGAAAGCCAAAATATATGAAACCCATGGATCAGAGTCCCAAAAACCTGATCCAGAATCTGAATATGAATGCTACGGGCTTTGGCCAGCAGGTCTCTCAGTGGAATCATGGAATGGTTTGGGTTGGATGAGTCCCCAAAAATCATCAAATTCCAACCTCTCTGCCATGGGACACCTCCCACTATCCCAGGTTGCTCCAAGCCCTGTCCAGCCTGGCCTTGAACACTTCCAGGGATGGGGCAGCCACAGCTTCTCTGGACAACCTGTGCCAGGGCGTCCCCCACCTTCGCAGCCAAGAATTTCTCCCTAATATCCCATTTATCCCTGCCCTCTGTGGGTGGGAAGCCATTCCCTGTGTCCTGGCACTCCAGGCCTGTGTAATACAAGGGGTGAATGTGTTTTCCACGTTTTCAGGTCTTTCCTGCCCATTCCAAGGAGGATTTGATGTGTCCTCAGCCACACCAGCAGTGACACCCCTGTAACTGAGGCACAGTTCAAATCTTGTTTTAATGCACAGCCTTGCCCTGGACTCGTCATCCAGGAGCAGTGGAGTTATTCCTGTCTTGTTGGGAGTGGGACAACCAACCTTGAAATAGAAATTGTTTTCACTCCATAGTCAGGGAAGGAGATATAAAAGGTTTCCTGGAAAAGAAGGTTGCGTGATGCCAAGGAGCTCCAGTGTCGGTGCATTTGCTCCCGCAGTACCTTTGGATTTAGAATCACGGAATCCCAGAATATCCTGAGTTGGAAGGGACCCACGAGGATCATCAAGCCCAGCTCCTGGCCTTGCACAGGACACCTCCAAAAATCCCACCAGACCAGCAGGGTGTGTGTCTGCGGAGACACAATAAAGAGGCTCTTACACCTGCTAGGTTTAGCAGAAAGGAAAGAAAAGACCTTTATTGTTTACATTATCTCATTCTTATACACGTCCCAACTCCACAAGGGATTGGAGGACATGTCACTTCCTTCTCAATTCCACTGGAGAAGAAAGCTGCTCATCAAAGCTCTCTTATCACAAAAGGAATGAAAAACAGAAAATACCATTAAGTAAACACTGGCTATTATTTACATGAAACTGTGTGAGAAAGAATCTGACTCCAAGGTTAAAAACAGAAGGCTTTAGCAAAAACCAGGGCAACAAGGGTGAGGAGCTTGGGATGCTTGGGAGAAGCTCTGCCCCTTCTCCGAGCCCTGCTGCTCCACACATTCCTCGGCTGCTCCCTGGGTTCCCCGGCCGAGGCACAAACACGGGCTGGGGCTCAAGGCTTTGCCTCTGTGAAATCCTGGGGGAGGGTGGAATTCTGCCAGTCGAAACTGCCCTGGGCAGCAGCAGGATTCCAGAGGGATTCCAGAGGGTGGCTGGGAGCCAGCAGGGACGGGAGATGCTTGCAGAGGGATGTGCCACTGCTCCCAGTGAGGAACATCGATCCAAAGTGGGATTCCTGGGAACAGGCTCACCATGAGCTGATTATCAGCTTGCTTTGATGTAATTCTTCATCACGGACCTTCTGAATCCTCAAAAAAGTGTCTTCATTCCCAGTGGAAGCTTCAACAGAACCTTTTCCAACCAAAAATCTGTTTCCTGAAATCCACAGGGCCTTCACAAACTCCTGCCGTGCAGCGAATCCGAAGCAGCAGCTCTGTGCTGTTACCTGCTCATGCACAAAGCCACGACCAGATGAGCCGTGTCCTTACAAAGCCGGGCTGAAAACAAGCCAGACTTTGTTCCTAATCTTTCCTGGCTGCTGCCAATCTCCAGGGAGAGAAGCCACAGGGGGAGAGGTGTTTATAGCATTAAGACAGCTGTCACCGTGTTGGGAGACGCCACCCAAATCTGAAAGAGAAAAAAACACCCGGGAGATGGTGAAAGACTTTGATGCACTCACAGCAGAGCAGGAAAGTCATCCTGGAAAGGAGGGGAGAGGGAATAGCAAAATATCTGATTTTTCCCCACAAAATGGGGGGTTTTAAACAAAATGCCATCATCCACCATCTACGGGCAGCTTGAGAACTTTGGGAAATGCAGCTAGGAAGGGTTTTTTGCCTGCTGGTGCCCTTGGATCACAAAAGGGGTCTCGGAAATCTTATTTCTGCTGTGCCAGCTCTGTGCAAAGATGTCACGGCCTGGTTGGGGTTCCTCAAGCACAGAGAGCCAGTGTTGGTATCTCAAGGGGCTTTTACTACTCAAGGACCACAGGCCAAGGATCTCCTGAGCTTCTAAAGTCAACTCCCACCCTTATTTCTTCTATCATTTCTTTGAAGAGGAAAACTCATCTGAAATCTGTGCATCTTTGTGGCTCATATTCCAAACCATCACCTTTGTGATGGTCAAAAACCACGTGGAGAATAAATTCCTGCTCTTCTTCTCCTTGCTCTTGGATGGTATTTCCATGGGCTCCAGCCTGTTCTGATCTGCCCTTGGGAGGTCAGCACTGCAAGCACAATAATTATCATTATCTGTGACTGTCACCTTGAGAAATCCGAGCTCTGTGCAAGATGTCACCGGTTAGGAGAACGTCACAAAAAGGGTCCTTGGAGGATCTGTTGTTTTCCGTCTCTTGGGTTGGATAAAGGAGCTGAGATGTTTTATTCAGATGATCTCTGAGCTACTATGTCACCTCTTTTTAAAGGTAATTCATGAATCCTTATTCCACAGAAAAACACAGCTGAGGGTCCCACTGGTGTTCCCCCTTTTTTTTTGAAACAAAATGCAATTCCTGACAGGAGGCTGCTTTGAAAAGCCACGAGGTCACTGGGAAAGAAATATCAGGTGTGTGGAGTCAAGCACTCACTTTGTGCTCGAGGGACAATCATTTGGTCACACGAGTGCATCTAAAACCTATAGAAAATTCTGTGTCACACGAGAAATGGCAGCAAAGTAAAAATGGATCTTCATGCATGGAATTTCCTTTTTATCTGGAAATGTCGAGGAG
>VYXC01000266.1:47753-136506 GCA_013397175.1 Platysteira castanea
AGAGAAGAGAAGAGAAGAGAAGAGAAGAGAAGAGAAGAGAAGAGAAGAGAAGAGAAGAGAAGAGAAGAGAAGAGATTTTGACCCCCCTCTCTGAGAAGAAATCCCTCCAAATTTCTAGTCTAAGATGAGGTGTTCAACTTCTCTTTTTCATCCATCCAGGTCTTTTATTCAGTGTCATTTCTCCACTTGCCATGATTCCATGGATTTTTCCAAGCTTTAGAGCTCAACCATCCTCCACCCCGCCAGCAGAAAGCTGGGTCCCCCACACTGAACTGCTCAGGGAAGCTCTGTTCAAGCTGGGAATTCCCAAGGATCTGAGCCAGAGTGATGGAATCCATCGTGATCCATGTCCCAGCCTCTGAACCGTGGTGCCAGCAGTGTTTGGATTAGGAGCCCTGGGGAGTGGCTGGTTTTTTGGGAAGGGCAGGACAGCAGGAGCATGTGCACATGGATGGATGGATGGATGGAGAGATGGATGGATGGATGGATGGAGAGATGGATGGATGGATGGATGGAGAGATGGATGGATGGATGGATGGAGAGATGGATGGATGGATGGATGGAGAGATGGATGGATGGATGGATGGAGAGATGGATGGATGGATGGATGGAGAGATGGATGGATGGATGGATGGAGAGATGGATGGATGGATGGATGGAGAGATGGATGGATGGATGGATGGAGAGATGGATGGATGGATGGATGGGTGGATGGAGGGAGGGAGGGATAGAGCTCTGTTCTCGTTTCTCCCTCGTTGCTCAATAACCTTGTTATTTTGGCAGCCTCTTGCCAGCCCTGGAGGCCAAGGAAGAGTTAATGGGTTTTATGGAACCCTGTAATCATCCAAACTCCAGAACAACATGTGCCAACATTACTGGTTCATTAAGGATTAGGTGCACCTGAGCTTAATGAGGCGTTTAGGAGTTTGTAGGAGTTGACTACAAGCCCCCAGATGTTTGCAGCTGGATTGGCTCCAAGATCCTCATGCTTTGTTTTTAGGGACAAGGAGTGACAAAGTCACCTCCTCCCAGCACTCAGGGAGAAATAACCCAAGGAAATGTCCCTGCCATGTCCTGGGTGCCCTGAATCCCAAGGGAATGAGCACCCATGGGGATGGGTGGCAGCAGGATCCTCTCTGCAGCCCTGGCAGGTCCAGCCCAGAGTTGGGATCATCTTTTCCCCAATCACAGGAGCAGAAATGAGGGTGAACCATTTCTGTTCCTCATTTTATAGCATTGCTTCTCTCCTGGAAACTCAGTGCTCAATCCCTGGGCTGTATCCTGCCATCCTAAAGGTCTGGAAAGATGCATGGAATCAGTCACCACTGGAGTAAACAGCTTTTTAAGGAAAGCAGGCTCATGACACACCTGAGCTGTTGAAATGCAGCGCTGTTATTTCCAGCGTTGTTTTAGTTCCTCACGAGGTTTTATCCCACTCTATTTTTGGGATCCAGATGTAGGTTTTCCTTATAAATAGCTGCATATTCTAATTCTGGCTGATAACTGGGACGAGGATGCACTGGGCATCCAGACCTTGATTTTGGGGGGTGGAGAATGCAACATTTCCAGCCAAGCTTTCTGTGACATCCTTCTCTCAGGAAAACTTTGCACCTGGAAAGCGTCCTGCATTCCCTGGATACAATCAAATGGGAGCACTGGGAAGGATTCATTGCCAAGTTAACAAATTATTGGAACACGGCTCTGAAGCTCTACAGCAACTTTTCCTCTGAGGGGCTCAGAGCCTGAATTTAGACACAAAAACTTCAGCATCAAAGCTGGCTGATAAATATTCCTCTCATTTTAGAGTCAAGGAAGCCATGCCATAAACCTGGGAACTGTCGTGTGGGGCACTGAACCAAAGCCCTTTGCTAAAGTTCATAAAATAAAAAACTCTGTGTGGATTGTCAAGAGATTTAAATGATTAATTACTCCGAAAAATCAGATTGTAAACATGTCCCAGCAAACAGAAACAATTCTGTTTGAAAGGAAGAATAGATTTAGATTCGATTTTGGGAAGAAAATCTTCCCTGTGAGGGTGGGGACGCCCTGGCACAGGTTACCCAGACAAGCTGTGGCTGCCCCATCCCTGGAAGTGTCCAAGGCCAGGTTGGATGGGGCTTGGAGCAACCTGGGATAGGGGAAAAATCCCTGCCCATGGCTGAGAGTTGGAACTGGATGATCTTTCAGGTCCCTTCCAACTCAAACCATCTTATTATTCCATGAAATATTGTTCATCCATGAAATATTGTTCATCCATGAATAAGAGAACTGTGGAGGCTGGCTCAGCTCCCACCCCAACTTCATCTTACTGTAGCCTAAGAAAAGTCTGTAAAACTCCATAATTCACCAAAAATGGGCCTTGGAACAGCACTTCCATCCACATGTTGGGAAGAACAGCTGAATTGTCTCCCAGACAAGCACAGGGGGTTGGACCACAGACTCCAGAGCTGCCTTCCAACCTCATGTGCCATTCCAGATCCCTACTGGAGCTTTAAGCCTTTTATTTCTGCTTCACCCCAAACCACCTCTGATAAGGCCTCAATTGCTGTCACATCCAGCTGGATATTTTTCCAAACATCAGCCAGAGTTTCCATTCTCCCTTGGATACCTGTGCTGGGTCCAAGCCCTTCCCAGTCTGTTTGCAAAGGGGATGGTGGGGTTGCCATGGGGAGCAGGGATTTGCAAATCCGTAACCACGGCCCGGTGACACAGCCCTGCCCTTGAGGGCCTGAGTCACAGCGACACAGCCTTGAAGTCAAAGGCAACCTCTTTATATAACCACAGGAAATCTCCTCGGAGTGAAGGAAGTCATCCAGATTTGTTTTTAAAATCAGTTTTGAAAAGAACTTCCTGGATTTTACGAGCGCACGTTTCTGCTTCCCGGTCTAGGCACACGCACAGCTCTGCTTGCAAACTGGGATGCTCACTCTGGGTACAACTATCCAGGGTTTTTTCTCTTCCAGGAAAGTAAGGTGGCACTGCATGGACAGGCTGGGAGAGATGTATGTGTTCCCATGGAGAAGAGAAAGCTCCAGGGAGACCTTAGAGCTCCTTCCAGTGCCTAAAGGGGCTCCAGGAGAGCTGGAGAGGGATTTTAGGACAAGGGATGGAGGGACAGCACACAGGGAATGGCTTCTCACTGACAGAGGGCAGGGATAAATGGGATATTGGGAAGGAATTCTTCCCTGTGTGGGTGGCACAGGTTTCCCAGAGAAGCTGTGGCTGCCCCATCCCTGGAAGTGTCCAAGGCCAGGTTGGACAGGGCAGGAACAACTTGGTCTCGTGGAAGGTGTCCCTGCCCCAGGGAATTAGAGGGATGCACTTCCAGAGGGAGCAACTCAAGCACTGTTGAAATTCAGACTTCACATTTTCAGCAGCAGCAGCAAAGGGCTTTTTTTATGGAGAGACATAAAAGAAAACCTCGGTGCCTCCTCCTCGGGATGTTACTGAAGGGTTCTGCAATCCCAGCAGGAAATCACAATTGCCTCGGCCTCTTGGAACGCTTCCTCCGAGGAAGAATTAGCAAACACCATGGACTGATTCTATTCTGTGAGGATTGGAAGCACGACACAGATCCCTGTTTTTCTGAGGCAGCAGTGAAACCTTCTCTCAGGGCTGTTTGCAGATTCCCAGATTCCTGTGCTATATCCTGCAGTCACCAAGCTGGATTTTACCCGGAGGGATTCCAAGAGGGAATTAACCTGCCTTTGCCTCTGGGGACAGGGAGAAAGCAAAATCTATTCAGAGAAATACCGTAGGGAGCTTAGCTGTGTGTGCAGCGAGGTTGTGTTTATCTGGAGTCCTGCCTGATTCCTGCTGCTCCCGAGGGAATCTGTTCAGACAGCTCCAGGCCCATGGGAAGGGCTCCCAGGCTGGGAGCTGAAGCAACAAACCAGAGCGAGGTTGTTCAACAAAAATTCACACCTGAGCTGAGCTGGGAGGAAAACACAGATCACTTTATTAATTCCCAGTAACAAAAAATTAGGTGGCAACTCATCCCAGCTCCATACAAGTATCAGGAAGGTGTGGGATGGGTGTCTGCTCCAAAGCCAATCTCCACGGAACAAGCAAAGCCCTGCCTGATTTCCTCAGACAGCTTTTGGACAAGTTATCCATCTCTCCCTGAAGTTCTCCTTGCCTGTTGTCTGAAACATGAACCGTTGTCATCTCCCAGCATTTCAAAGAAGATCTAGAAAAGACGGAGCCGAACTCTTCCAAAGATTCACCGTGACAGGGCAAGAGGCAAACCCAAGGGGTTGGGAGAGCTTGGGAGAAAAATAAAAAAAGGGAGCAAAAGACTCATTCCTAAACAAATGCAGGGAAACCTTCAGGGAGAGCCTCAAACAGCCTCCAGGAGTGAGGAGGATCAGAAAAAACAGATGGACTTGGAGGTCAACGGCATGAGGAGGGAATTAAATTTCAGCAAAAATGAACCAAAAAAAGTCCTTCTGTGGCTACTGGAGGAAAATAAATAGTCAGAGACATTTCCAGAAGCAGGAAGTTGAGAATGGCTTCACACCAAGCAGAATAGAGCTAATATATTAATCAATATATTAATTTTTATATCAGAAAAGATTCAAACCACAGAGAGGTTCAGGTTGGTGCTTAACCATGAAGCATCACCCTGTGCTTGGAGAGCTCAGCTGCCCTCCAGGGAAGCACCTCCAAAGCCTCACCCACACAGATTTTCTGCCTTTCAGACCAGATCTCCCTCCAGAGCTGTGATCCCTGCAGGGAACGGCCGGAATGTGGGAAACACGCTGCCAAACTGGCCGGAGATCAAAGGGGTGAAGCATCCGTGGCCAACGAAGGGAGGGGAGGATCAGCTCCTCCGCACGCGGCTCCTCAAAGCAGTGACAGCTATGGAGCCACTCCAGTTCAGCCACGGAGAGGTGGCTGCAATCAGCTGTGTCTGATGATTTTCAGAGGGTGTGGACCTCAAAAAATATCCTTGGTTCAAGAGAGTCACAAATGGGAGGGTTGAAGGACACGGTGAACGATTTAACCGCTTACCCCGAAAGAGATCGCGGGGCAGTGTTGGGACTTCCCGGTTTTCTCCCAGGTGGCACCTCTTGGGTCAACCCACTTGGCTCCAGGATCTGTGACTTTGGCAGAGCTGGAGAAATCCCCAACACGGAGCTTTAAGAGTTTCACGGAATCATGGAATGGTTTGAGTTGGAAAGAACCTCCAAAACCACCTCATTCCAACCCAAACCATGGGCAGGGACCCCTTCCACTATCCCAGGTTGCTCCAAGCCCCGTCCAACCTGGCCTTGGACACTTCCAGGGATGGGGCAGCCACAGTTTCTCTGGGAAACCTGTGCCAGGGCTTCATCATCCTCCCAGGGAAGAATTTCTTCCCAGTGTATGTCCCTTGTAGAATGCCTGGAAATGTTGTTTGTGTTCCAGCGATCCCAGTGGGTGCATCGTGATTTACAGGGAGCTCAGGTTGGAAAGGCAACCTCAGAATGTTCCTAATCCAAGTTCCTGATCCCAGCTCCCAATTTTGAGGTCAGCCCAGGTTTCTCAGGACTTCACTCATCTAGGCCATGGGAACTTCCCAAGAGTGGGAATTGTACCCCCTCTCTTGGAAACCACACACGCCACATGGAAGACTTTATGTTACATTTGGATTGATTACTCCAAGTATCAGGAGCAGGGTGATAACTGGAGAAGGATATTTTTGCTGGACCCTGGAAAGGGGATTATAGGAAAATGCAGAACCAGACGGGATGGATGAAAATGCAGGAGCCTGGAGCAACACACAAGGAATTGCAGATGATGCTCTGGAGGATTAAAGCAAGGGGGAAAATAATTCCACTGATCTCCAAATTCAGGGAAAAGCCATCGCTCAGTATTCCCAGTAAAGACAGATTTGTACAAGGGGAGTTGGTGGAAGAAATGTTGCTGAAAGGTCACTTCCAGTGAGGGATAATGGGAAATGTCTCACCCATCTGCTGTGCGACTGACCTCAAACCCCAACTCTTTATAAATACTAAAAGATGGAGTTTGGGAACAAAAAAAGAAAACTAAATGTGATTACAACCATTTTAACACAAGATCCTTTTTATTCTGCTCAAAAGGGCACAGAGAACACGAGATTTTAACCTCCCTGGATCAGATCATTGGCATGGGAAATTCAGTCTTCTGCCTCATATTTTGGACACAGAAATGTCTCCTTAATCTTTTTGGTACAAAGAAGGAGATCTAGGAAGAGCAGCAGAAAGGGATGGGGTGGAGAGGACCTGCTTTAAGGAGATATGGAAGGCTCTTCTCAAGGTTTTTAAAATATACTTCACACATTTGAATATTTTACTTCAAACCCAACCAGACCAGCATAGCAAAGAAACTCCGCAATTCATTTTGTGGGAGTTGTTGAAAAATCAATTTAAAAATTGTGTTGGATCTTTCTGAGTTTTGCTTTTCTCTTGATTGTGGGAAAAGTGTGGATATTAAAAAAATCAACAATTTTTGGGAGCTGTTGAGGGTTGTTCTTGAGGCATCCACATGGAAAGCTGGGCTGGTGGGGGGTTATTTTCTTCACAGAATTTTCAGAACGAATGACCCCCGTCATCCCCTCACAGTCTAGTCCAGAAAAGGGCACAGAGGGAACTTGCCAGGATCCCAACTGGCGCCGCGCCGATCCCCAAACTCGCTGCGCCGTCGAAGTTGCACAGGTCAGAGTAACAGCAGGTGACAGGACGTGTCATCCCAATGCCATCCACGTCGGAGGGGACACAGGTGGAGGAGCACATCTTGGTGACAGTTGAGACCCCCGTGAAGGGATAAACTACAGCAGAGAAAAAACACAGGAACAATTAGGACTGGGAAAAACAGGAGAGAGGGACAATCGCCACGCTCTTGTGTCTTCTGATGACCAGGAGTTGGTGCCACAGAATTATAAATGGTTTGGGTTGGAAAGGACCTTCAAGATCATCTCATTCCAACCCCTGCCATGGGCAGGGACACCTTCCACTAGCCCAGGTTGCTCCAAGCCCCATCCAACCTGGCCTTGGACACTTCCAGGGATGGGGCAGCCACAGCTTCTCTGGGCAACCTGTGCCAGGGCCTCACCAACCTCACAGTGAGGAATTTCTTCCTAATATCCAATCTAAACTTACCCTCATTAGGTTTAAAGCCATTCCCTGTTTTCCTATCACCACACGGCCTCGTAAAAAAATTTAAATCTTATTTCTGAGCATTAACCAGGAGCTTGCATTCACCAAATATTCCTTCACACAAACATTGCTTCCCGCAACAGCAGGAGAGCTGGAGCTCCCACGGGAGATCTCTTCCACATTTAGGTGGAAAGAGGAAGTGGTCTCCACAGCAGCACTGTTGAAACACTGATTCCTGTTAAAAGTATGGATAAAGAAGGAATTGTCCTTACCATCCTCCAGGGAATACATCGTAGTCTTGCACATGATCTCAGTCTCTGTGCAGTTCTCAATTGTCTGGCACTTCTCAACTGGGGTCAGCTCCCGGCACGTGTAACACTGCAAGGAGTGTCCTGTGAGGGGGGGAAAACACGAGGATGGAAAACCTCAGGATGGCCTCAGAGTGAATTCTGTCTGTGCCCCTCCAGGTATCTCTCGGGTGGGACTTTCCAAAATAATCATGCTGAGAGCGGGGATGGAATAATAGAATGTGCTTGGACTGATGGGAATGAGAAACACAAAGGTCTGGTGGTCAAAGCACAGCTTCAGGTCAGGTTCAGAGCCCTGGTGATGAGTCAAACAAGACAGAGCCACACACACAGGAAACCCTGGGGCACAGGAGAGAGCTTGGGCTGATCTATTTCTCTGTTTTCTGGATCTACGTCTCTCCTTGACTTTAGCAGAGCATCAGAAAGAGATCCCAGACTCCCAAACTCCCCAGAATCACAGAATGGAGGACGTTGGAAGGTTGGGAGGGGCATCTGGAGCTCCACCAGTCCAATCCCTCCTCTCAAGCAGGACCAGCTAGAGCCTCTTGTCCAGAACTGTCTCCAGATGTGGTTTTAATGTCTCCAGATGTGGTTTTAATATCTCCAAGGATGGAGCTTCTGCAGCTTCCCTGGGAAGCCTCTGCCAGCGCTCAGTCAACCTCACAGTCATAAAGCATTTCCTGATGTCTCTGGTGTTTCAGTTTGTGTCCTTTGTCTGGTCCTGGCACTGGGAATCTCTGAAAGGAGCCTGGCTCTGTCGTCTTTGCTCTCTGCCTTCAGGAATTTATAGGCATTTATAAGATTACCAATTTGAGTCTTTGCTGCTCCAGTCTGAGCAGTCCCAGCTTTTCCCTCCAGCCCATCCCTCAACTGCTTGTCCATGAGGATCTTGGAACAGGTTTCCCAAAGAGGTTGTGGACCCCCCCATCCCTGGAAGTGTCCAAGGCCAGGTTGGACGGGGTTTGGAGCAACCTGGGATAGTGGAAGTTGTCCCTGCCCACAGCAGGGGGTGGAACTGGATGGTCTGCAGGTCCCTTCCAACCCAAATCCTTCCTTGATTCCATGATCCTATAGGAGAAAGCATCAAAGTCCTTCCTGAAGTCCAGGTGGAAAATACCCAAGGTTCATCCCTTGCCTACCAGGTCAGTCACTTTATCACGGAAATCTGTCATCTTGGTCAGGTTTGTCCCCTTGGGGAAGGATCTGGACACACACACGAAAGTCAGACTTGGATGTGAGCTGCAGCAGGGAGAACTTCCTCTGGTGCTGCCCACTCTGCCAGACAGAAGGAATTTGTCTCCTTCAAATTCACTGAGCCACGAGAACAAACTGAACGCCACCTTTCCCCTTGTGCTGAGATTCTGGGTTTGTAAGAAGAATGTGTGAGGGCTTATTTTAAATCATGGAATGGTTTGGGTTGGAAGGGACTTTAAAATCTCCTAGTTCCTCTCCCTGCCGTGGGCAGGGACACCTTCCACTTAGGCCAGGTTGCTCCAAACCCTGTCCAACCTGGCCTTGGACACTCCCAGGGATGGGGCAGCCACAAATTCCCTGGGAAAACCTGGGCCAGGACCTCACCACCCTCACAGAGAAGAATCAAACCTGACAGCAGCACCACGAATGGATTGCACGGGGACACGTCCTGCTCTAGGCAGAGACCACAGGAACAAAAGCTGATAGTCAAGGCTCCAAATCCATCCTGATCCAGCTCCTCCTGCCTTGTCCCTCACCGGTTCAGAGATGTCCCTCATCCCTGTTGAGCTGTAAAGCCCTCGAGAGCCGCAGGTGCCTCTCAGCCCCTACAACCACAGAATGACCACAGCCCAAATCTTTCAGTGCCTGAAGCCTTCGGACATGGAGAAACTTCAGAGAAAACCACTGAAGAGCCCAGATCGTTGTGACACAGAGCACTCCAAGCTATCAAATCAAAACAGTGTCTGGTGCTTCCTACCACCAAAAAAGCCATTTTTCGACAAGTTTTTCAAAACATTTTGCTCTCTGTAGGTTTTTCTGAGGAACCCAACACTTGGTCTGGGTCATCTACTCTGGTTCCCCTCTCCCACCCCCAGCAGGCACCTCAAAGGGTGTGTTACAATCACACTGATGTATTTTGGTGCCATCACAGCCCAGCAGTCCCTCCTTGGTCTGGGAAGCCCTTGTCACCCTGTCTGTGTGACATTCCTGCAGAAATTCCTTTAAACCCCACTGAAAAGGAGAAATTATCCAGCTGCTCCCAGCAGAGCTCCAATGGGATGTCAGCAGGCTCAGGCAAACAAGTCACCCTGTAAAAATAGACACCATGCTAATTAATGAGCCAGAAAAAGACCTTTTTTGAACAAACACGGCAATTTTCCTGCTTTAATTCAAAGCAAACTTTATTATCTTGCTCTGCCCATCGTGACTTGATGCTTTGTTTGCATTAATTCCTCGTCTGACAGTTGTGAAATTCATCTCTAGGAGGAAGCATCGGTTTTTAGTCTCACATTTCGTGATGCTGGACAAATCCAACCCACAGGATTTGTGCTCCTCTCTGAAAAGAAAACCAAACAAGCCACCACCTGTTCCTCCCCTGCAGAATCTGCTCGGCAAGGAGGGAGGAAGGAAAATGTCCTTGCATAAAAAGGAAATAAATAGGAGGTAAAAAATCCTGACACAGCTCCATAGACAGGCACAGATAAAATCAGACCCAGCACTGCCTGGATCTGAGGATATCCCAAGGAACAGTCACAGATCCTGGACTGATCCTGCTCAGGAGTTACCTTGGACATCTGGGAGAACACCAACAGAGCTTGACATCCTCAATTTTCGTCCAAAAAATTGGTGTGGTGGTAGAAACAAAGGACAGAAAGGACGGAGGAAGGCTCATGGAATCATGGAATGGAATCAGAGAACGGTTTGGGTTGGAAAGGAGCTTTATGATCACGGAATTCCACCTCCTGCCAGGGGCAGCAACACCTTCCACTGGACCAGGTTGCTCCAAGCCCTGCCCAGCCTGGCCTTGGACACTTCCAGGAACGGGCATCCACAACTTTTTGGGGTAACTTGTTCCAGTGCCTCACTTTAAGACCCCTCCCAACCCAAACCACTCCATGATTCCATGATAAACACCAACCCTGCAGCACCTGGGTCACCAGCAGTGTCCCAACCCCTCTCTCCCACTTCTAAAGGCTAAAACTGGATAAATCACACATGTAACATTTTTGGAGAGATCCCACACATGCTGCATGGAACTGACTCCCGGGGCTAAGTATCAAAAAAGGTACAGAAAGTTAAAAATAACATTAAAAAAAAAAAAAAGAAGAGTGAGATTGAGTACAAACATGGAAAAAGTGAGAGTGGGAATTTGCATTAAAGGAAGGACACGGTTTAATCACACTCTGCCTTGTGACACTGCCTAAAGAGCCTGACCTGACAATCCCAATGACACCACCACCATCCTGAATATATGGAAATATTCCAAAGACAGATTTTTTTTTTTTTTTGAAAACTGCCTAAACTGGGAGACGTGGCTTTCAGAGGGGACAGGGCACATCCTATCCCACCACACTGCATCTCCTGAGGGAGCCTGGATAAATCCAAGCGGGAACTCACCCAAATTCATGCAAGTGGCAGCAGCCAACAGAAGAGACAGGAACACCTTCATCCTGCACAGCCCTCGTTGTCTGGTCACTGGGTTGTCACCACTCTCCACCAGTGTCACACGTCCTGGTGGTTTGCCATGCACCGGTTCCGTCCCCAGATCCAAATCGACTGGAAAAACGAGTCTCTTTGAGTTATAAATGAACTGAAGAAGCTCCAAAGCATGCCCCACCTCCTGCTACTCCGTCATCTCTTTTCATGTTCTTTGGAGAAGAAAATTCGGCTTCGCGGGGTGGACAATGGCTGGCGTTGCTTAAGCCGGGTGTATTGTGTCCAAGCAGGATGTGGAAGGCCAGGGGTGTTAAACAATCCTGGTGCCCAGGTTTGTCCTGCAGCTTGGGTAAATTTCCTCTCCTTTCTGGAGTTGTCTCAAGAAACCCTGGGGGAAAAAGTGTTGGTTGTGTGAACATCGAGGAATTGAACCTCATGGACTTTTCTCCCCTGTGTTTTTGCCTTCAGTGGGGTGCAGAGTTTATCAGGAGGAGGAGAATCATGGAATGTCTTGGATTCAAAGGGATCATCTCATTCCGAACCCTTTCCATGGGCAGAGAGACCTTCCTTTAGAGCAGGTTGCTCCAAGGCTCATCCAGCCTGGTCCAGAAGTGGAAATCTGACTTTCAATCCCTCACTCACTGGAAAAAGCACGGAGCACTGGGAAAAAAACAGGACCAGGACCTGAAAGTTTGGGCCAAGGGAACCTCTCAGGCTCATTATCCTGAGGAAGGATGGAATGGAGGAGCCCCTCTCCAAGTGCAGATGCAAGCTCATGACTTTTTTTGGTGCCCAGACACTTTTCCCATGCCCAACCCTGGTGCCTCAGGCATCTGCTGGATTGTCCTGCACCTCAGGCCAGCTCCGTGGTAGGAAATTCTCCTCCAACATGGGATGAGCAAGTCTGAGTGTGGAACTGCAAAGACTGGGAAGGAAGAGCTTTTTGGTGGCTGTGCCAGGCACCCTCCCAACAGACCTTAACTAAGGAAGGAGGAAAAGCTGAATTCAAGACACTGTTGGAGATATTCCCACCATCTTCATTATTCCACCATCAAAGGAACTTTATTCAGGGTCATCCGCTTGAACTCTTGGAATCATGGAACCATGAAGGCTGGGAAAGATGTCAGGACCATCCCATTCAAAGTCAAACCAGCACCACCACCATTTTCCCCACTAAACCCTGTCCTCAAGTGCCACATCCACAGGTTTTTCGAGTGTTTCCAGGGATGTGGCTCCATCACTACCCTGGAGCCTGTTCCAATGTCTGACAACCCTTTCTGCGAAGAAATTTTTCCTAATATCCAATCTAAACTTTCCCTGGTGCAACTTGAGGCAAATTTGTCTTGTCCTGCCTCGGAATATTAAAAGTTTTCTAGGAGTGCTGGATAAAAACCCCAATCATCTTCTCTCCAAATCTAAAGCTCCAGAATCAGGGAATGGCTTGGGTTGGAAGGGAATTGAAAGACCCTCCAGTCCCACCCCCTGCCATGGGCAGGGACACCTTCCACTATCCCAGGCTGCTTCAAACCCCATCCAACCTGGCCTTGGACACTTCCAGGGATGGGGCAGCCACAGCTTCTCTCAAATTCGATTTCAGGGCTTCCCCACCCTCCCAGGAAAGAATTTTTCCCTGATATCCAACCTAAAGGCGGTCTCAGCATTTCAGCAATCCCTGCTGCTTTTCCCAACACCACTTCTGGGTGACCTCCATCCTCAGGAATTCCGACGGATTGTTTTCAGCTGTTTCTCTAATGCAGTAATTATGTGGATTACCAGAGCCAAGCAGTTATTTCCAGCCCCAAAAACTACCTAGGGAAAGGCATTTAGGTATATCCCAGGTTTGGCATCCCTCGTGTTCAGCAGAAAATGTTATAATCCTATTAAAAGGGCGAAATCCTCTAATGGTGTTTGCCTTGTTCATAGGGAAAAAAAAAAAAAAAGAAAAGAAAAAACATGTATGGGGTGTGGCTTCTGGTTTCTGGTATTAAGTGGCCTCGAACAATGTGTGTTAAATGACTGGTTTCACCTGCACAGCTGAAATGTGATCTCCCTCGCCTTAGAAAACCTGGGATGGAAGAATCTCCGCCACCACCCTGCTCTAAATCCTGTTCCCTCCTTCGCTCCAGAGGGTGGTTTTGGGGGTTGGGGGGGGGTGTCAACACACCTTGTTTATGGTTTCAGTTGATCTTATCTGAGTCCTGAAATGTTTCCCTCTTTTATTCACACCCTGTGCTGCTGCTGTGCAGAGCTGGCGACTCACCAGCAGAAATAACAAGAGCTGATGAGAACTTTCAAATATTGTTTTGTTGAATTCCTTTTTATTATTTTGTAGCAAACCGCAGCCTTGGGCTGTGGGCTTGTGTTCTTTTGGGGGGGTTCCCACTAATTACAGAAAAAAGATATTAAAAAGACACAGTCTGCATAAATCTGCCTCATCACTAGATGGATTAAAAAAAAAAAGACATTTCTTTAGCGTATCTGTTCAAAGGGAAATTAATACAACAACTCTCCGCATTTCAGCTGAGTTTGTTGTCATAAATAAAAGGGAAAGTTCAGCCAAATGTGTACTTCCAGCCCGGGAATCCTGTGCCAAACCCTTTTCCTGCCCTACCTCGCCAGCTGAGGCAGTCCCAGGGTGGAGGCATCTTCATCAGACCTGCCTCAGCTGCATCCAGCCTGGAAATCTCCACATCCCAAAACCTCCCAGGTCCTATTCCAAGTCCTGAAATTCCTCATCCCCCTCCAGGGCAGAGTTTCAGGGACCAAGGCCTGCAGGCACTGAGAGCTTTCTTGACTTAATTATTTCGAACTCCCCATATTCATTATTCTGATTAGCTCTGGATGTATCTCCTATGAATCTCAAATTTCCAGAGCAGGAAGATGCGGGAGCAAAAGATGGGATTGGATTTAAGGGTGGAGGGGTGCTGACCTTACACTGCCATATCCTAGTGCTAAACTTTTGTGGGAAGAGGGTTTAAAGATCATCCCATTCCATCCCCTGCCATGGGTGGAGACACCTTCCACTATCCCAGGTTGCTCCAAGGCCCATCCAACCTGGCCTTGGACACTTCCAGGGATGGGGCAGCCACAACTTCTCTGGGAATTCCATTCCAGGGCCTCACCACCCACACAGGGAAGGATTTCTTCCCAATATCCCATCTAACCCTGCCCTCTGGCAGTGGGAAGCCGTTCCCTGTGTCCTGTCCCTCCATCCCTTGTCCCAAGTCCCTCTCCAGCTCTCCTGGAGCCCCTTTAGGCTCTGGAAGGGGCTCTGAGCTCTCCCTGGATCCTTCCCTTCTCCAGGCTGGACATTCCCAGCTCTCCCAGCCTGGCTCCAGAGCAGAGGGGCTCCAGCCCTTGGAGCATCTCCGTGGCCTCCTCTGGACTCATTCCAGCAGCTCCACAGGTCGGGGATGAAAGGCACTCACAGAAGCAGCAAGGATGGGCTACTCTGAGCACTGAACTGCTGCTGGGCAGGTGCTAGGGGTTAAATCACCCCAGATTTCACCTCTGGGACATCACGGTCCCCTCCTGTCCCTCACAGAAATCAAAGTTCTCCGGAGATGAGATTCTTGCACCAGACAGAAAGGAATTAAAGAGGTATCCCTGCCCTTCTCCATCTCCTCCTTTGATGAGGAACACCTTTAAAAGCTAAAGAGAAAGCTGGAAAAGCAAAGTAAATAATAAAGAATGCCAAGCCTGACTCTGGCCTATCCCTGTGAATAACAAGTCAGGACTCCAACCCTGCAGCTCTTTCAGAGCCATTCTCGCTAAGGCACCACTCATTAGCTCATTAGTCACAGCAGCCTAATTGATTTTACTACAGTTCCCTACAATGTATGGCCGGGATCCAACATGTCTCTGCCTGGCTCGAAGCTTTGGAGAGAACTCATCCCTCTCCCAAGCCTCTGGAGCATGTGAAGGCCGGGTGATTCCCGTAACTGAGCTTCTGGAAGGTGCCCTCGGGGACAGGACGTGTGTCCCCTCGGTGGGACGAGCCACAGGCCCAAAGGACCCAGCTGAGCAGAGAGCTGTGGCTTTCCCACCTGGGAGCAGGTGGGTCTGGCACGGATTGGAGCTGCAGATGGACGCAGGGAGCTCGGCAGCTCTCTCCACACCAGTTTCCACCTCGGCACTGAAATGGGACAAGGAATCGTGGGATGGTTTGGGTTGGAAGGGACCTTCAAGATTATCCAGTTCCAAATCCCTGCCATGGGCAGGGACACCTCCCACTCTCCCAGGTTGCTCCAAGTCCCATCCAACCTGGTCTTGAAGGGATGGGGCAGCCACAGCTTCTCTGGGAATTCCATTCCAGGGCCTCACCACCCTCACAGGGAAGAATTCCTTCCCAAATCCCATCTAGCCCTGCCCTCTGGCAGTGGGAAGCCATTCCCTGTGTCCTGTCCCTCCATCCCTTGTCCCGAGTCCCTCTCCAGCTCTCCTGGAGCCCCTTCAGGCCCTGGAAGGGGCTCTGAGGTCTCCTTGGATCCTTCCCTTCTCCAGGCTGGACATTCCCAGCTCTCCCAGCCTGGCTCCAGAGCAGAGGGGCTCCAGCCCTTGGAGCATCTCCATGGCCTCCTCTGGACTTGCTCCAGCAGATCCACATCCTTGTGCTGAGGCCCTCAGAGCCCACAGAACTCAGGTGGGATCTACAGGGAGCAGAGCAGAGGGAAGGAATCCCACCCCTGGGCCTGCTGGTCACTCCTCTGGATGCATCCCGGGGTTCTGTTGTCTCCTGGCTCCCACAGAGACCTGAGGGAATGTGATTAAAGCCAGACCCAGGGCAGACAGGTCAGACCACCCCACAAAGGGTTCCTAAACTGTGCTCCTTGTCCCAGATTGCCACCAGACCTCACCGTACCCCCCTCTCTGCCCTGTGAGCTGCACCTGAGGCTCAGTGATGCTCAGTGATGCTCTGGATGTTCCCCAGGACAGGAAGGCAGGAACAAGATGATTTATTTTTTATAAGGAGTCCTGTTCCCTCCAGGTAATCATTCACCCACCTTTTTTATTTTTTTTCCCAACCTGTTTTTCTCCCTCTCTGAATTCCATGCAGGTACCTCTTATCTCCAGGTTATTATTTGGATTAACCTCTGTGTAGCTCTAAACTCTTTCTGGGCGAGACCTTCACGTCCAGCACATGGATACAGTAATCCCACAGGGGAATCCTGGGCGAGTTAATAATTCCTAAAGTGTGTTTATAATGTGCGTAGAAAGGATTGATCATATATTTATAACTAGTGGGAATTTTAATTCCTTCCCTATCAGTTCTTTTCTAGCTCTCTTTTGTTCTTTTTGCTCCCAAGCTGAGAAATTCTGCCTTTCTGCCAACTCTGACTGAGGCAGCAACCACTTGTTTGGAGATTATTTGCTCCATCCAGCCTTTCCAAGGCATTGTTAATGATGCAGGAATGTAAATCACTCGCTCAGTGTAGCTGTCACCTGCCTTAATTATCCCCTGCCTTCGTTCCAGGCCTAATCCAAGGAACAGGAGATACTTTCCTACTTGAGTCACTTCTCGCTGACCCAGAAGGGAAGAACAAGGACAACACGTGTAAAACACCAATTAACCCAACTGAAAAGTACCAGCTTCGCCTCCAGGCCCTTTTCATCTCCCTCTAATCCTGCAGAGCTTGTCATTAGAGCTGGAAATATCCACGTTTTCAGCTGCTGGGAGCTGCCCAAACCAGGAGAAAACTTAAATGAAGATTCCACTGCCCAGGTGAGAGGCTCAGTGTGTCCCGCACCAAAAAACAGACCAGGTTTGGTCTCCAGATGCTTGAAGATTTCAGGAAGATGTTTCTGATCCCAAAGCTTGTGGCTCTCAGAGTATTTCTCCCTGGGAAAGGTGGGGAAAACAACACCTCTCTGTTGCTCTGGTTTTTGCTAAGCCTTCTGTTTTTAACCTTGGAGTCAGATTCTTTCTCCCAGTTTCATGTAAATAATAGCCAATGTTTACTTAATGGTATTTTCTGTTTTTCATTCCTTTTGTGATAAGAGAAGTTTGATGAACATCTTTTTTCTCCAGTGGAATTGGAAAGAAAGTGACATGTCCTCCAGTCCCTTGTGGAGTTAGGAATTGTATAAAAATGTGAAATATGTCAATAATAAAGTCTTTTCCCTCCTTTCTGCTAAACCTAGCAGGTGTAAAAGTGTCTTATTGTGTCTTCCCAGACACACCTCTCCTATGAGGAAAGGCTGAATTAGGATTATTCTGGCTGGAGAAGAGAAGGCTCTGGGGAGACCTCAGAGCCCCTTCCAGGGTCTAAAGGGGCTTCAGGAGAGCTGGAGAGGGACTTTGGATAAGGGATGGAGTGGCAGGACAGGAGGGAATGGCTTCACAACAAAAAAAGGCTGTTGGGAATGTGGAGCTTGTTCCAGACGTCTGGAAAAGGCCTTATCTACCTCCATCTGATCGGGCTGTTATCAGGTACCCATCACTGCCCTGATCTACCTCCTCTCCTCCCCAACCAGAGCCCAGCCATGGCAGAGCTCAGTTCTCCGAGCTATCCCACCATGTCCCAGCGATCCCAACGTTTCATGTGGTTTGGAACACGGATTTAACCCCCGGCAACACGAGGGGTTACGAGACAGACGGATTTGTCCAGCCTGGAAAACAGGCTGGGAAGGGGGGCTCAGGGGGCCCCACAGCATCTGCCGTGGAAAAGGGTCACAGAGAGGTCTGGGCGGGATTTATTCCTCACCCACAGGTTCCAAATGAGCTCCTTTCTCCATCATGTCCCTGAGGAGAAGGGGATTGTGGTCCTGGAGCGGCAACACTCCCATCCCAGTACATCCCAAGGGAGCGCACTGGCAGAACTGGGACCTGCCGCTGCCACCTCCTGACAAGAGACGAAAATGCAAATCCCTCCTCCCGGCCCGTTTCCCAAGGAGGGAAGGAATTTTCAGGATAATTTTGGTATTTTTACATTCTCACTGTTCCCAAAATTCATGGTTTGCAGTCACTTGGCTCTAACCAGCTCGAGGGCGAGGAACCTCCAGGTGAAAATAAAATCGGGGGGAAATTCAGTTTATTTAAATCACCCTGAACAAACCAAGAGTCAAATTCCAACAGGAGTAGCTCCACCTTGTTCTTATAAAGAACCTGAGTGGCCACATACAAGGTGCCACCATCCTTTACCCACTGACTGCACTGAACTTTAATTTTTTTGGCGTCTTTCCTTTCACGGTTTCGCGCTAAATGTTGGAACCAGCAGGTTTAACTGGTCTGAGCTCAGGCGCAGAACTCAACCTCCGGAGCAACAACGGGTGAGTGAATGGCCACAATCTGAGCAATGAGAGGTGGAATCTGAGCCGGGAGCACTCAGCACCTGTGGAAAACACCTGATTTAGCTCTGGGTGGCAAAGCGTGACAAGAATCCGCGTGACGTTCCATCCACCCAGCTGTTGGTGTTGATTGGAGTGGAGCAGAGAGCACGGAGCTGCTCTCACCCCTTCCCCCATGAGTTTGGTGCTGTTTATGTTACATTTCTGTGCAACTTTAACCCCTACGCAAAGAACAAGTTATTAATGTCTGCTCAGGTGGCCGAGTGTTCCCTGAGTCCCAGGAAAAGATCCAGATCATGGAGACACCGTGAAACATCTTAAATCTCTTTTTCTTGGGATGTGATAAGCGGGAAGGTTGGAACGTGTTCCCACAGCCAGGTAAAGCACTTCCCACCTTTCCAGCCTCCTGCAGCCTGGAGGTTGTTGCCCTGGTTTTTGCTAAAGCCTTCTGTTTTTAACCTTGGAGTCAGGAATTCTTTCTCACACAGTTTCATGTAAATAATGGCCAATGTTTACTTAACGGTATTTTCTGGTTTTCATTCCTTTTGTGATAAGAAAACTTTCATGAGCATCTTTTTTCTCCAGTGGGATTGAGAAGGAAGTGACATGTCCTCCAATCCCTTGTGGAGTTGAGAATTCTATAAGATATGACATATGTAAATAAAGTCGCCTTTTCCCCTCCTTTCTGCTGAACCTGGCAGGTGTGAGAGCGTCTTTATTGTGTTTTCCCAGACACAGAGGTGCCATTCCTCCCTTGCCCCCTCCATGATCTCTCAAAATCCATGGAATGGGGAGAAAAGGAAGCAGGTGGAAAGGAGGTGGAGAGGGTCAGCACTGGCAGGAAGGTGGAGCTCTTGATTCAGTCATTTTTTTGCCTTCCTTTAGCACCGCTCTGATTTTAAATTCCAAATTCTCTCCCTACACACCTTTCTTGACTCCTCCATGTCCAAACTCCCAAATGAATCAGCTTCTTGGGGACTCCTCTTCAGCTCCAGAGCTTTGTCCTCCTCCAAAACCTGTATTTGCCCTGGGTAGAGGGGAGGCCTGTCCAGACAGACAGAAAAGGGTGGGATATGACCCCTCTACTCTGCCCTCATGAGATCCCACCAGGAATACTGCATCCAGCTCTGGAGTCATAAGCACATGGATGACAGGAACCTGCTGGAGCAGGTCCAGAGGAGGCCACGGAGATGCTCCAAGGGCTGGAGCCCCTCTGCTCTGGAGCCAGGCTGGGAGAGCTGGGAAGTTCCAGCCTGGAGAAGGGAAGGCTCCAGGGAGAGCTCAGAGCCCCTTCCAGGGCCTAAAGGGGCTCCAGGAGAGCTGGAGAGGGACTTGGGGCAAGGGATGGAGGGATAGGACACAGGGAATGGCTCCCCACTTCTGGAGGGAAGAGTTAGAGGGGATATTGGGAAGAAATTCTTCCCTGGGAGGGTGGTGAGGCCCTGGCACAGGTTTCCCAGAGAAGCTGTGGCTGCCCCATCCCTGGAAGTGTCCAAGGCCAGGTTGGATGGGCCTTGGAGCAACCTGGGATAGTGGAAGGTGTCCCTGCCCATGGCAGGGGGTTGGAATGAAATGATCCTGAAGGTCCCTTCCAACCCAAACCATTCCAGGATCCTGTGATGGGGAGGCCGGAATTCTCCCACCTCAGACCCATTTGGTGTCTCCCACCTCGGGATGATGAGGACAACCTTGGGGTGCCAGTGAGGAACACCTGCAGAGCAAACAGGAGATGTGGCACCATCTCCCTCAACTTTCCAAACAACTGAAATACGGAAAAGCCCAGCCTGGGCCTGTGCAGGGACAGGCAGATCCCTAGGGAAGAGCAGGAGATGGGACGTGGGTGACAATGGGAGGAGAAATGGTGGGAATGCCAGGCAGGAGGGAGGTGCAGGTTTCTTTCGTGACCCTCGGCTGTGTAATATCCCCCAGCCCCCAAAATACTCCCAGTCCCAAAAATCACTTGCAAGCCACGCTGAAAAACAGGGGTTGCAAGGAAGGAGGGCAGTGAAAATGACCCTTTCCCAGGAAGGATATAGTCCAGGCTGGGCTTTTCCAGAGAAAAGGAAAGATATTTTTGTGTCTTTATTTCAAAAAACTCCCAAGCCCATCGCTGTTATCCCACATTCATCTCACATTCCCCAGGGAATACAATCCCCTTCTCCCACGGGATCCAGCTGGGATCCCCAAAAAACCCTTTAAACAAAAATCAGGATGACACAACTGTGCCGAGGGGAATGTCGGGAGAGCAGGGGGGAGCCTCCAGAGCACCCAGCCCTGTGTCCGTGTGTCCACGTGTCCGTGTGTCCGTGTGTCCGTGTGTCCGTGTGTCCGCAGGCAGGAGTGGGGTGGGACCCCTGGGAGTGCAGGAAGAGGAGCAGCTGCCCACGGACCCCCAGACAAGGCCCTTTCTATGCCCAAAATAGCCGCCCTCTCCCACGGGGAAGAGCAGAGGCTCCAAGGCCGAATCCCATCCCCATTCCCAGCAGGGTCACGGGCAAGTCAAGGATATTTATGAGCTATTGAAGGCAAAGACAATCCCCGCTCTTTATCCATCCCCGGGAAGAGATTCCAATGGCCTTGAGATGAAATGTAGGAATTTAACCCTCCTCCAGTCCCTAAATTGAGTCCGTCCTTTTATCCAGCCCACAACCCCCAGCCCTGAGCTTGGAATCCAATCCAGGCTCTTTCCTTCCACACAAAACAAGAGTTAATATCTGGAATATCTGCAGAACCACCCAAAAATCTCCTTCCAAGTGTTTGTTGTTTTTTTTTTTAATTAATTCTGTATATTTTTTATTAGAGTATAAGAAACAAGATGGAACATACACTTCACTTATACGTAGGTTAATATATTTAAAGGGATGGATGCTTCTTTATCCCGCTTATCCCGTTACAGTAAAGATAATACACAGTTACAAATCTCACAGATAGGGATTAGTAAAATCAACATTTCAGGGAAACCAACTCGGATCACCCCAACGAAGCTGAAATAAAACCTGCCAACATTTTTTTTTTCCCTGCAACATTTTATTGGCTTCATATATTTTTATTTGATGAAACAGGAGGATTAGGGCTGGGCAAGAAAAGTGCTCCCATGGAAAATGTTGGAGCTGGGAAGCCTCTTAAGCCTTTTATTTCTCAATTTCCACAATCAGAGCAAAGCTGGACAAATTAAAACCTTCAATCTGTCTCTGCTGCTGCTGATTCCCTGCTTTGGGTGCAGTTATTTGACTCGAGGCAGCTCATCCTCCTTGGTTTCGGGGATCTGGGCTTCAAGGTTCCTCCACCAAGTCTGGCAAAAGCCAGCAGGTGGCAGGACCAACCCAGAGCTTCGCTTCCCTGGGCTCCATGGGCATTCCCAAAACACAAAATTGGGCGTTTCTGTTCCCATTCCCGTTCCCCAGCCTCAGACAGGGGTGAAATAATTCCTTTGGGATCAAGGATCCAGAGTCACCGTCATCCCAAACAGAGACCCACAGGAGAAAGAGACTTGGGATAGGGCCCTAAACCTCCAGGCATCCAAGCGTGCACCACATCTGCTTCTTCCAGAGGGCCTGGATCCTGGAACTCATCCCATGGACACACAGACACCCCCACCAGAGCTCCCCACGGGGGTGGTGGGACCACAGCCTCCCTTTTTCGTGGCAAATAAAGTCCCTGGGAGAGAAATCCCTTCCAAAAAAACCCCAATTTGAGTAAATCAACACCAATCCAGGACATCCTTGGAGCAGCAAAGTGGATCCTTGGAGTAATAATTAAGCAACTGATCATTTGTCCTGTTGGAGCAAGGAAGTCACGTCAAGTTTGTGGTTTCCAAAAGAAATTTTGCAATTAAAAATAAAAAAACCAAACCAATTCTCAAAACCAGCTGGAAGAACCGTGCTCAATTTGAAGTCCTTCTCTCGGGCAATCAGCAAACCCCCCAGATCCTGGGTGGGAAGAGCTGATGCCACGATGGATTTTGAGCATTTTTAGACAATCCACAAAAATTCGAGCCCTTGGTGGGGTAGTGGGAGATGGCAGCAGCTGCTGGTGAATTACAGCCATTTCCAGGATGGAAGCACTGAAACCATTTTCTCGGGAACATGCTCCAGTGTGGGCAGGTATTTCACTTTAGCTCTTCATTTTCATTAAAAACTCTTCCAGGATATTTTATGCTTCTAGGGAGCCAAACCTCCTCCCCTCATAACCTCCTCTCTCGTCAGAACAGGTGAATAGCTGAGTTTTCTGCTCAGATTTTGATCTCTTAACTCCACAGAAACACATCCAAAGCACTTCCCAGCCCTCAAATTCCAAATCCAGCATATGGTTTAACAACCCATCAGTCTGAACACTTCGTGAATCTCATGTTTTTCCAACTTATTGTCTTATTATTCATGGTTTTAATTACTTCACCCACCCATTTTTAGGCCTGGGTTTTACAACAGATGAGGTTCTCACCAGATTTGTCATTCTGGGGATTTGGGGGCAAAAATAAACCTAGAGTAGGACCAGGAATAGTGAGAGTTGGCACAAATGATGAGAAAGTGCTTGGGATTCAACTGTGACAAGCTGTCACCCCCTCCCCCTCTCAAACACACATAGATCTACCCAGGAGATCTTTGCCAGGAAAGGAAAAACTGAAAATATCCCTTTTTTCCATATTCTAGGCTGGAGCACGGGGGAAGGAAGAGGCCAAAAGAGAGCGAGGAGGAAAAACAAATCTCCGTGTGAAATTTACCCAGCCAACCCTCAGCTCAGTCCCCTGGCAGTTCCACAAATATAATTTGTTATTTATCGGGATAAACCGCCTCTGGATGCTCCTCCCACCGGCCTTCACAACCCAATCCCTGGCGCCAGCCAAGAAATAGGAAGGAGATGGCCCTTGGAGGAGACAGCCAGGTCTTTGGCCTGAGGGGTTGTCCACCGTGGCATCCTCAGGATCCTCATAAAGCCACGGATGGACACCAGGACACAGCTGATGGCTTTGAAGTTCAGCTCCTTGCTGAAGGTAATTGAGTCCCAAACCAAGCCCAGAACCTTTTTCCAGGTGGCCAGAAAAGACAGAGCCCCCTAAATTCAAGGCAGAGCGCTCTGGGTGCCACCTCAGTGTCACAGCGAGTGCTGAGGGACAGGTGAACCCAAAACCAGAGGTTTTGAACCCTCTTGGGAGGAAGGCTGAGGCACAGGGAAGCTGGGGGATATTCACCTCAGGTGAGGAAGCTTTTCCCCAGTTTTCCCTGTGCTCCACGTGCATAGCAGAGGTTTGTGGGGCACCTCGGGCCCCGAGGTCCCAGGAGGATGCATTATCCAAAGGAAGGCACATCCAAGGACCAACACAAGTGATGCATTCTTCCCAAATTACCCACTAAATTGCAGGTCACATCCCGCTGACCCACCCCTCCTGCTGGAAAAGCTGTCATTAACACCTGTGTCACTTTAATTAAAAGAGGGGGAGAACAAAGAGGGGAAAAAAACCCATAAAACCACTTTTGTTACAAATATGTACAACTGCAACCACCTTTCATTTATCACTCCTGGAAGAGGTGGAACTGAAGGTTTGTGGAGCTTTCATTTGGGTTTTGACACAAAATAGGAGAAGCAGGTACAAAGCATGGCTAAAATGTGCCAACACCTGGGCTGTGCTGCTGGAAATAGAAAAAAAAAGCCCAGTGCACCTCTGATCCATCAGTGGGAGTGACAAAAAGCTTGAACTTGGTGGTTTAAGGCTGAATTTTGGCTTGGTTTGTGTCGAGCAGGTCCACAGGCAAGCAGAGTAGGCAGGACAGATGACACAGAGGGCGGGAGGACACATCTCCCATGGGACAGCTGAGAACTTCTAGGACAAACCTTGCCAAAACACCTGGGAAGATCCTGGGAGCTGAGGGACAGCAGATGTGGAAGGTTGGGTGGCGAAAGTCACCTTCAGCAGTCCTCGGGCACCATCAGGCATTGAAGGCTGGACCTAAAGATCTGGGTGTTGACATCTTCTCCTCTCACCTCACCAAACTTTTCAGACCCGTTGTCCTTGGTCTTTCAGGTATCGCCGTCATTGTGCTCACCACGACAAGTCCAAAGTGGGGAAACTGAGGCACCAAGTCTTTGTAAAACGCAGATTCGCTTTTAGAAGTCCTGCTCCCAGGGTGATTGCTCCTTTAGGGTTGACTCAGACCCCAAAACCTGGAATTTATCACTAAAATGCACCTGGAAAAAGTCATTCCCAAGGGAGGTGGAACAAGCTGGCCCAGAGGGGTTTATCAGGAAGGACCCCAACGGGGAGGAGATGGATTTGCTGCTCACAGCTGGAAAGGATGTGGAGGTGAAGCACCCAAAAGCTGCTCGAGAGGGTGAGGGACCCTCATGCTGGGTACAGTGTTGGGATTTTCCATAAAAGAGTTCCTAATCCCTGGAGCAAGGAAACACACACACGTCCCACCTCAGGTAACAACAGGAGCAAGTTTATTCAGGCCTGGCACTTACAGAACTCGGAAGGACAAGGTACACGGCATTGGTTTTCCAGAAAAGTCAGCCCAGGATCGGAAGAAATGAGATTATTTTATAAAAAGAGACTGCAGCTGCGAGGGGCCGGGAATGTGTCTCCCTTTGGATCCCGCATTCCCGCTGCCCGTGCCACCCAAGTGCCAGAGGACACCTGGTGGTGCCTGGGGTGAATCTGTTCTCAGCGAGTCCCAGCCTGGTTTTAACCAACCTTAGAAATGAGGGGGGGTGGGTTATTAATAGGTAGAAAAAGCAGAAACCCTTCCAAAATTATCCGCCTCAGCCAAGGAGGAGTGAGAGCGCAGCGGGAGACGTCCACAGGAGGAAGAGAACAGCTCGGCCACACCGCCCAGGTCTCCAACGCTTGGAAGAGCAAAAAGTCTGGGAAACAACCACCTTGGAAGCCTGCTGAGAAGTAGAGGATCTCCTTGCAGACAGCAACAGAGAAGATACCGGCTAACGAGACCCGTGGGAGGCGGCTCTTCCTCGGGCAGCGCCGTCACTCGCGGGCCCGGAGGATGTAGACGAGGCTGACGAGCATTCCCAAGGCCAGGATCGTGTAACTGGCTCGGACGCTGCTGGAACCGCTGATGTTGCAGAGGAAGGAGTCACAGCAGTGCACGGAGGCGGCCGCTATTCCCAGGTTGATCCCGGCGCTGGGGCAGATGGGGGCACATCCCTTCGAGATGGACTGGCCGGATTTGCCGCCTGGATACGGGGTTGGGGCGGAGAGGAAGGGAAAGAGACAGGTTTAGGATGGATTTTTGGGTTTCTGATCACCTGCTCTGCAAAGGAATTACAGCACTGGAAGAGTCGGAGCGGAGCAGGCGGCACGGGGAGGATGAAGTGCTCTGGAGAGGATGAAGTGGTTCTTGGGAGGCAGGAATGCCAGCCAGCCCATCTTATCAAGGATCACCCGAGATAAGCTCCCACAAACACCCCAGAGACCGCACAACACCCCAGGGACTCTGCTTTGGATCAGCCAATGTTCAGCCGCAACAGCTCCGGTGAGGAATCCCAAAAATCCCTCCTGAGCTTTACTCTGGGCCTCCTCGAGGGAGACAGGGAGCACTAGGGAGACACTCGGGAGCCAAGTCTGCACTTCCAGAGAAGCACAGCCCACGTTAAGAGGCAGGAAAGAGGAAACCATTAGCCCTGGGCGTTATAAAAGCTCCCAGCGTCTGTTTGTGCACATCTGACCCACCCACGCTGCAGACTCGGGCACTAAACTCCCCCTCCTCCTGCCCGGGAAAACCACGATGGGCTCTGGCTCCTGCAAAGGCACCAGGAGATCTGCCAGAGCATCCTGCCTCCCTCAGAGCAGCAGCTGGGAAGCACAAAACCCCCTCGTATCTTTCCAGGCACTCAGGAAGGAAACCCGCAACCCTCCCTTCCCGCCTCGTCCGCGGAAAGCAAAGGAAAGGTGGGACTCAGGGACGAAGAACCCAAACAGCAGGCAAAAGAATCAGCAGGAATAGCAAACCCTGGAGCTTCCCACACAGGGAGCCTGCAGCATCCTCCACGCTTTCACTTATTCATCAGCAAACTCCCCGCCCCCGGCCTGAAATTCCCCCCGGACTGGCGGGCATCGGTGCAGGCATGTGGGCTTTAACGTGACTCCTCCTGGCAGCGCGTCCCTCGTACGGATTCCCGTGGGATGGTCCGACGCTCAGTTGCTAAGCAGAACTTTCCCTTCTTTCCCCCTCCCCGCAGCCAGAGGAAGGCAGAGCCTCGCTGCAGCCCCGCGGGTGAGCCAGGAGAGCAGCCCGGAGGGGCAGGAGGAGGTGCTGCCAGCACTCACCGAGCCCCACGCCGACGTACGTCGTCACGCAGTGGTTCTCATTCTCGCCGCACTTGACGGGCGTCAGGCAGGCCCAGTTGGAGGAGGCATCCGAGCAGGAAAAGCAGACGAGAGTGTGGGCTGCAAGAGAAAGGCAAACCTCGTTTAGGGGCTGGTGGGAAGATCTCCTCATGTGGAGGTCCCCACCTCTGTCACACAGGATGTCTCGCGTCTGCCCACGGCCACACTTTGTGTTGCAGTTTTATCAACCTGCAATATGGGAGGTTTTTCCCCAAAAAAATGGCCAAGTGAATGGTTCAAGCCTAAGGGATGCATTCCAAGCTCTTATCAGCTAAAGCTGGTACAACCACAGCCTGGCACCTTCTATCACCCTCCCGTTTATGCCAAGAACGTGTTCCAGCTGCAGCTGCCAACTTGAAACCCAACTCCAGAGGTGAATTTTTGAGGTTTGGGCTCGTTCAGCTCAGGTCCACTCCAAGCGAAACAGTTCTGATTTTATGATCCTGTGACACTGATGGGAAACGCTCCAGGTGTGACCATG
This sequence comes from Platysteira castanea, assembly GCA_013397175.1. Classification (NCBI taxonomy): domain Eukaryota; kingdom Metazoa; phylum Chordata; class Aves; order Passeriformes; genus Platysteira; species Platysteira castanea. Next base: position 74,916 of record VYXC01000266.1, read on the forward strand.
GGTTCAAACTTCCCATCACCTGTCTTTGGGCACCAAGATCTGGCCGTGCTTGAGCTGGAGCACGTGGTGGAAATGATTTCTCAGCTGCAGAAAGCTCAAGATCTGCAAGGACTTGCGCTGTCCCACTCCTCAGGGAGTCACAGCTCTATAAAGGCAGCTTATTCATCCCATCTTTTTAATTTGGAGCAGGAGCATTAATTTGCATGTTTTCCTCCACAGCAGGTCCCCTAAAATTATAGAATCATGGAATCACTTCAGTTGGAAAAGACCTTTGACTCCAACCATTAATCCAGCACTGCCAAATTCACCACTAAACCAAGTCTTTAAGCCACACAGGTGCACGTTTTTTGAACACTTTCAGGAATGGTGATTCCACCACTGTTCCAATATTTGACCGCCCTCCCAGTGAAGAAATTTTTCCTCATTTCCGAACTAAACCTCCCCTGGAGCAACTTGAGGCCATTTATGGCTTATCCCACACCAGCAGGATGGCCTAGCTCACTCTCATCCCTCATCCTTCACAAAGAGGAACGATTGGAAAACAGCATTTGGGGTGGGAATTGGCTGTGGGGACAGCCCAGACCAGTCACTCAGCAGGGCCACGGGCACTTTGATCTCTGTATTTCACACACAAGAGCATCACAGCCACGCCGCAGTTGCTGACCTACATATGCAGACAGATCAGGTCTGCTCCCAGTGTTCCGTGGACTCGGGATTTTGGAGCTCCCAGGCTCCTCCCACGAGGCACCGCCTTGCCCCTTCTGTGTTTACGGGATGAAAAACGGAGCGGGGGCTGGTTCAGGGTGGGAAGTGCGAGGCAGCGCCGTCCCTGCTCCCACCTCCTCCAGCCCCTCCACAAATGGATTATCAAAGAATCACGGAGTGGTTTGGGATGGAAGGAACCTTCAGGGTCATCTTGTTCCACCCCCCTATCTCCTACTATCTCCTACTACACCTCCCACTATCCCAGGGTGCTCCAAGCCCTGTCCAGCCTGGCCTTGGACACGTCCAGGGATGGGGCAGCCACAGCTTCTCTGGGAATTCTATTCCAGGGCCTCTCCACCTTCACAGGGAAGAATTTCTCCCCAATATCCAACCTAAACCTAGTCTCAGTTTGAAGCCACTCCTGCTCGTCCTATCCCTGTAAAAAATATCCCTCTCCAGCTTTCTTGTAGGCCCCCTTGGAATATTTTCCTAAGGAAGTGGAGCAGGGGAAGCCCTGGGATGGGCTCCTTGAGGCTCAGCAGTTCCTGTCATGGATATTTTGAAGAATTATTATTTGGACAAATATTGCTCAGCATCTGCCCCACTCTGCCACGGGACTGCACGTATCTCGAGGTTCTTCTCATTCCCATTTCTCTGAGGAAAATAAAAGGTTTCTACAAGAAAAATGAGGAAAAAAAAATAACAATTGCTCTCAGAGGAATGACTTTTGAGCAGCCACAGGCGAGGAGGGGAAAAAAACCCCAAAACATAATCTCAGAGAAACAGATTAAAGTGGGTTAGTGGGAGATCCTGAACGTCACAGCAGAGCAGCCAAACCTCTGCTTTGGAGTGGAAGCCAACACCACAACCCCCCAAGCAGGAATTTCCTGGGCTGGCTCAGGAATCCTCCAAGGATCCTCACTCTGGCAACGCCCCCCACAGCAAACCCGAGTTACCTGAGCACGCCAACGCAGCCGCCACAACCGACAGCACCGGGACTGCAGGGCCACCAGCTGAGTCAAAACCCCCGGGAGAGATTCCTCAGTGGATCTCCGGATTTGGGAGAGGGGGAGGAGGATGGGACCAGCCATTGAGTCACTGCTGAGCCCATCCGAGGGGTGGCCACAACTCAGTGTGGGACCTCGGAGGGAAGCCCAGGTCTGCTGCCAAGTCTCAGGTGACCTGTCCCAAACCCTTCACCCCACAACCACCCCGAGGAGGCGAACTGACTCATCCTAGGAATTTTCTGCAATCAGGAATGAAGTGGATTACAGGCTTCCTGTGGGGATTCGGGCAGGACAGATGTCCCCATATGTATTTGCTCGCTGCGCTGAAGGCACGAGTGGTGCAATGCTGCTCATTAAAGGTTCCAGGAACGAAACACACCAGAAATCTTTGGACATGACACAAAAGTGCTGTTGGGCATGAAATTCTCCGCCACGTGACTCAATCCATGCTCCTGCCACAGCATCTCCTACCTGTCCCCGTGTTTTTTCATTGTCACACCTACCCATTACCCCTTGTCTTAACAGAAAAAAAAAAAATCCTTCCAGGAGAGGCAGAGTTTAAGAACGGAAATATTCAGTCACTTTCTGCCCCCAAAAACCACCAGAGTTATGAGAGCACAAACAGGATGAGCGGTTTAGACAACAGGCACAAGAGGGGTGGCAGAATTAATTTCATGCAGCTGCAGATGGAGCAAAGAGTTGGAGCTCAAGGTTACAAGAGAAGAAAAAAAAAGGAAAAAAAAATCCCAGGACTGAACAATGCAAAAGAGAAGCCTTGTTTTCAACCAGTGGGAGAATTTAAGTGTTTATTTGTTTGCCGCTCGGCTTCTCAGAGGAACAAAGAGCTCCCAAAACAGAGCAGGGCATTTGGGGGAATTCCTTCAGATAAGGGGTTGAATCATTCTTGCAAAGACAGGGGGAAAAAATGCCTTTAAAAGCCCACTCTGGAGCTCGGCAGCACCAGGAAAATGCTGTTGCTTCAGCAGCTTTTCCACTCAGCCCCGATGCTGCTTTTCCATTCTCTTAGGCAAAATCCTTATCAAGATCCACAGGCAAGATCTTCGAGCAGGGGGTAAAGCTCTTCTGCAAAATCCCGCCTGGATATGCTGGAAGTGTTTGGGGATAAAACCACCTGCAACGAACCCTTCTGCCTGGATAAAAACTTACTTGTAAAGCCGAAAGGGTTGTGGGGTTTTTCTTTTTCTTTTTTTTTTTTTTTTGGGTGGGGGGGTAGTGAGGAAGGGGTGAAACCTTTCACTGCCTTGGCCTGGCCAGCCCATCCTCCCAGCTGGAACCGAGCACAAGCCAGCTGGGCTCTGCCCGAGACTCCACGCTTCAATTGCCAGTTCCTTCCCGGATCCCACCGGGAAGGGGGAATGAGAAGGGCATTAAGCAGCCAGTTTCTTCTCAGCGGTGCGCTCAGAAAACAAGAAGGGACCCCGTTTGCTGAGCAGGGGGCTGGGAGAGCTCAGAACTCTGCCGTTCGCTCTTTGTTTGGCTTCCCCAAGCAGCGACACAGATGGGAGCAATGCGCGGTTTCGCATGGCCCCATGGAGTTTGGACGGTCAGGAATGGAGCCGGTGGGGAAGGAGGGGAAGGCAGGCCCCGCGACTTGGGCAACTTGGCAGGGTCACACACAGCAACAGGAACCGCGTTCTGCCCAGGCTCAGTGGCAGCCCCAGGATGCGCCCCACAGGGCATTGTCCCTTAGGGGTCACCGCGCCACGCACCGGCCACCGCAGCCCGCCCCGAAGGATGCTCGGAGCGGGCAGCAGGAGCCAGAATCACGAGCGGCTCTGCCCTGCCTTTGCTCCATCAGCCATTGCCGGGGCTGGGCTGCCTCTCCCCTCCACCCTCCTTCCCCTCGGCTGCATCTCAGCCCATCCCAGCGCCGTTATCCCGGCTGGCTGCGCCGAAAATGGGGAGCGGAGCCGGCCCTGCTCTTTGTTCGAGCTGCAACTGGGAAAAGCTCCAGGATATCCACCCGCACAGCCGGAGGTGCTCACCTATTCATACAGGCGGGGAAACCCCGAAGTTCCTGCTTCAGGAGGGACACTGCTGCGAGGCAGATTTTGGAAAGACACCCCCGCATCCCNGCCACGCCTGGTTTCGTTTCCCCGCTCGGGAGAACCGAGGCCGGGAAGGGGGCAGTGGGGAGAGCGTGTTGGAGTGGCAGCGGTTGGCCGAGGGGGAACAGAGTCAGCTTTCCCCTAGCCGTGCCCCAAAAGGCTTTTTCCAGCCCCCTTTCGGGTCCCCTCTGTTTCCCTGAAGGAAGAGACAGGAGCAGGGGGGCTGCCTGTATGCCGGACCCCACTCATCCAAGCGCAATCCTTGCAACTCAGCTTTTTCTGGGATTCTGTGATTCTCTGACTCCCTCTACCCACAGGACTTGCTGATTTCCTGCCTCCCTCCCCTCCTCCGTGCATCTCCTCTCACAGATCCCCTGAGCACACACCCACCCTCCTCCACACACTCCCAAACCACCCTGTACATACACATTCCCCATATCCAGGGCTCCCAGCATGGATCTCCAGCAGGCAAGATTCCCCCGAAAACAGAACCCGTCCGTGCATGCAACACCCCCTCTTCGTGTCTGACCCATCTGCATGCACAGCCCCCACTGAAGATCCAAGCACATAACGAACCAACTCCCCCATCTGTTTACCAGAGCCTAAATTGGATTAGANCCACAGGGCATTGTCCCTTAGGGGTCACCGCGCCACGCACCGGCCACCGCAGCCGGCCCCGAAGGATGCTCGGAGCGGGCAGCAGGAGCCAGAATCACGAGCGGCTCTGCCCTGACTTTGCTCCATCAGCCATTGCCGGGGCTGGGCTGCCTCTCCCCTCCACCCTCCTTCCCCTCGGCTGCATCTCAGCCCATCCCAGCGCCGTTATCCCGGCTGGCTGCGCCGAAAATGGGGAGCGGAGCCGGCCCTGCTCTTTGTTCGAGCTGCAACTGGGAAAAGCTCCAGGATATCCACCCGCACAGCCGGAGGTGCTCACCTATTCATACAGGCGGGGAAACCCCGAAGTTCCTGCTTCAGGAGGGACACTGCTGCGAGGCAGATTTTGGAAAGACACCCCCGCATCCCTCTCTGAACCACACCGCGGCTCAGCGCTCTACCCCCAACCCCTTTTCAACCCTTATATCTTTCAGCCCTACAATCCTCCAACTTCCACAGCCCACCCTGCCATACGCATCACTCCCCCACTCCCCCACCCCCCCAATTTGCTCCCAAAGGCAGGGCTGGCGAGGGACCGGGGGACCTGGGGGGGAGGCGATGGTGGTGGGGGCATCTCCTTCCCTTACCTCTCTCCACGCACAGCACCGCGGCCAGCACTGCGAGCAGGAGCGCCTTCATGGTGCGGACGATGTGGCCGGAGAGATGCGCAGGGCGGCTGGAGGAGCNCCTCTACCCACAGGACTTGCTGATTTCCTGCCTCCCTCCCCTCCTCCGTGCATCTCCTCTCACAGATCCCCTGAGCACACACCCACCCTCCTCCACACACTCCCAAACCACCCTGTACATACACATTCCCCATATCCAGGGCTCCCAGCATGGATCTCCAGCAGGCAAGATTCCCCCGAAAACAGAACCCGTCCGTGCATGCAACACCCCCTCTTCGTGTCTGACCCATCTGCATGCACAGCCCCCACTGAAGATCCAAGCACATAACGAACCAACTCCCCCATCTGTTTACCAGAGCCTAAATTGGATTAGACATACAGGATTGGGAAGCTTGAAGAGCCCAGCAGCTGGGGTGGTATGGGACAGCCTGGGCTGCTTGGCAGGATGAGTCTTCAGAGTGTAAATAAGTCCCCTGATGTTGGAGTGTCCCAAATTCGGGAGGTCCCATGGAAATAACGAAATCCTCTAGGAAACGAGCTGCTGGAGGGGCGGTGGGGGAGGAGGGCCCCTGCGGAGCTGGCTGTCAGGAAAGCCTGGGAATGGAGGAGATGGCTGGTGAGCCAGCAGGAAACAAGCAGGCTTGACAAACTCTGTGCCACAGACGGGTTTAATTCTGCAGAGTCAGCATTTCTTGGCAAATGCATCTGTCAGAAGAAATTCCAGCTCCTGTCTTGTCGGAGGCATTCAGAGCACTCTGCTTGGGAAGCAAACGCATGCCTGCAAACCCCTGCTTCCCTTTTCTTTCCTGTGGCTCAGTTTTGTTTGTCACTGCCAGGTATTCTAGCAGGAACTGACTTCCGAGAAGTTTCTGTGGGCTCATATCTTCCACTAGAACCGGCTGCTGGGACAAACCAAATAGTAAAAAAAAAAAAGGGAAGTTTTAGCTTTGTGGTAATTTGAGAAATTATAATTCAGACACATTTACAAAACCCCTGTCTCATACAGACGAAAGAAGTAGATTTTGGTTGGATAGTGGGAAGAAATTCTTCCCTGTGAGGGTGGTGAGGCCCTGGCACAGGGTACCCAGAGAAGCTGTGGCTGCCCCATCCCTGAAAGTGTCCAAGGCCAGGTTGGATGGGGCTTGGAGCAACCTGTGATAGTGGAAGGTGTCCCTGCCCATGGCAGGGAGCTGGAACTGGATGATCTTTAAGGTCTTTTCCAACCCAGATTTGGGATTTTATGATACACCCCCCTCATCCCCAGGAGAAGAGTACAAGGATCTGCAGTTTCCTGGATTTCTCCCACACATAAATTTAATCCTACCAGCCCCATTTTTTCCTGGAGAGGGCCTGTCTGCTGATAAGAAGGAAGAGACAGGACCTGAGAGTCACAGAGGTCACAACCCAGCACGGGACCTGGAGTCATCCCGATACTACTGGAATGGTTGGGTGGGACCAGCATTAATGACAGGATGCTGCAAAAGGAAGAGGTGACCAGGGACCAGTTTTCTGTGGTGGAAATTACGCCAGGAAAGGAAGGAAGCAAAGGCAAAGTCCTCCTTCTGAGGACTCAATGATCCTTTTGGGTCCCTTCTGTTGCCCGGGTTTTTGCTAAAGCCTTCTGTTTTAAACTTGGAGTCGGAATTCTTTCTCACACAGTTTCATGTAAATAATAGCCGATGTTTACTTAATGGTATTTTCTGTTTTTCATTCCTTTTGTGATAAGAGAACTTTGATGAGCATCTTTTTTCTCCAGTTGGACTGAGAAGGAAGTGACATGTCCTCCAATCCCTTGTGGAGTTGGGAATTGTATAAGACAATTGTTGAGAATTGTATATGTAAATAACGTGGGTCTTTCCCCTCCTTTCTGCTGAACCTGGCAGGTGTGAGAGCATCTTTACTGTGTTTTCCCAAACCCACCCTTCTAACTGGGGATATTTTGTACTCTGTGCCCTAAACTCATCTCCCACCTCCTGCCCAAGGCTGCCGTGTGGGACTGACTGCAGAGCTCAACACAGCAACTCTGCTGGCAGAAATTTCTGCTCTAGACCAGCCCACAAAACACTGCCCCGAGTGCTCCAGCCTCTTCTTGCAGGTTTGGAGGTCACTGGAGGACTTTAGTGAACCATTGGCTTCGTATTGTGAGTGCTAGGCCAAAAAGTATTTCTTCACAAAAAGAGGGGTGAAGCAAGAGAGGCAGCAGGGGTAGAGTCCAGCACCAGGAATGTGGCCTGTGCTGGGGAAAGGTGGAGACAGCTCCAAAAACACACTCAGAGGAAAAGGAGATAAGGAAGTGGCTGGATCAGGGAGCAAGCTGGTGCTAGGGTAAATATTTCACAGCTGTGGCACGCTGGGGAGGAATGGGGATGGTTAAATTCAGGAGATAATGAGTGTGACAGGTCCCTTGATGGGTCAGGGCAGCAGAGACGGTGCAGAAATTAAACCTAGACTAACTGGGCCTGCAAGGCTTCGGTGCTGCACGGGCACTTGGGGAGTTCAGGCTTGAAATTCAGGGTCAGTAAAAGCTTGCTCAGCTTCTGTGGAGCCAGGTGGGACACAGAGAGGTTCCTTCCCCACCACGCTTCTGTTTCAGGGTTTGTGTGAGACTTCCTGGGCCCGGCTGTGCACGTGAGGCACCTAAACCCCACAGGAATTTGCAAATGAGACGTTTCCCCTCTTAGTGGAGCAGAACTGCTCAAACCGCTTTGCTCTGATGACACAGGAAGGAGACAAAGTCCTTTTTTTCAGTAATTGCGTCATCCTCTGGAGCTGGGAATTGTTCAGATTTTTTCCGGAGAGGGTTAGAACTGCTCTGTGGGAGATTTCTGCGCCACCTGGCAAAACGTGGAGAATCATTTTGGCAGAGGACTGGGAGGCCGTGACAGAGCAGGAATCCGGGATCTCCATCCTCGCTGCTCCCTCTCATCCCCAAAATTCTCTTTGTCCGGAGCACTTTGCTGCAACACGGTCTTGCCATGAAGGTCCTCCTTGCCCAGGTGCTGGCACAGCCCCTGACACTCCGTGGAATGCTGGAGCTGGGATGCACCATCCCTGGAATCCCTGCTCACACCATCCCGCTCCGCCTGGCTGAGCGAGAGGCCTGGCTCCATTTCCCAGCCCTTCCTCACCATCCCACCCTGGATGTTCCTCCTCCTAAAGTCCCTCCTGGTTGTTCTGCATCAGCGTGGCCCGGGAGACCCTCAGGATCATATTTGGAGCATCCTAGGATGGTCCAGACGTAGATTTTCCGTGGGCAAACCAAGCTGCAGGTTATTCTTTGGTTGGGTGCCCAGCAGCTCACCGTCCTCCACCACCTCTGCTGCATCCCGTGGGGAAAGACCTGGGGTTGCTCTCAAGCAGCTGCTGAGATTCCTGAAAATTCCTGAAAAAAAGGGTGCCCAACCAGATGCATCTTTGGGCCGTGCCAAATATTATGTTTTTTTATAGGTGAAGGAATAAAACTTTTATCTGCTCCCTCCAGCCACAACCCGCAGTCAGGATCTGATGGATGAACTTTCACTCCTGGCTGCCATCCACATTTCCTTTTCCCTTCTCCCCCCCAGATTAAGATGAAAGTGGATTGCTGGCTGGAATTCTCACTCTTCCTCCTTCCAAAGCCTGCATGACTCATCCTCAGCCGTGCTTGTTTTCGGCTTTTGACAGGAAAACAACTGTGATGATTTAAGAAGAGCTCATTACTCAGGCAAAAACCTTAATTTCCCTGAGCAGTCTCAGCAGGGCCCTGCTCAGACTGTGCCCATGGCTCCAGGGACCCCCTTTAAGCTCAAGCCTTACCCTTTAGGCCCTGTTCTAAGTGTCCCTGTCTCCGGCCATGTCCTGGATGGACCTTGGCCATGTGCTGTGGTTTTGTCTCCATCTGTTTCTGACTTCTGGTTGTGACTTTTAGGGTTGGAACTGATGATCCTTTTTGTCCCTAACACAGGATATTCCGTGATTCTCCTCTCCAACACTGTGTGGTGGATGATCCTTAACTATTTAGTGTCTCTCCCTGTCTCCAGGCCTAATTCTGTCTCCTGGGTGAACTGTGGACTCATTTTGTAGCTTTTTTCCCAGTCCTGGACTTTTTTGTGCCATCAGCGCTTCTGGACCACCTGCAAAGGTTGCTGTGCCTGGGGGCATCTCCTCTCCTGCAACAGGGGCCTCATCTTGGGGGTTTTTTGGGGAAGGAAGAGGCTTTTCAGTCCTTTCCCCACCCCTTCCACCAAAAAATGCACCTCTCTGTGAAAAAGGAATTCACCAGACCCCGTGGAGGTGGCACAAAATGTGCTGAAGCTGCAGGAAGGTGCTGGAAATGTTGAACTTGGTGTAAAAAAAAAATAGGAATGGGAATGTTCCAGGGTGTGGAAGAACCACAAGAACCAGCAGAGCAAGGGTTAAAAGGAAAGGTGGTTGTTGATTGCCGTAAAGCAGATGAAGAACAAGCTGACCCAAAATAAGAAATTCCAGGGAACTAGAGCAGGGTGGGAGCCATAAAACACCCACATAAAGTAAACAAAAGGGCTGGAATAGTCAGGAATTTCACCTGAAAGGGGAGAAACGAAAGAGAAAGCGAGCAGAGAGAACATCCTCTCGCTAAAAGTTGTCAAAAACAAGTCCAAATTTGGTTTTCTGGTGCTCTGCCTTTCTCCTTTTACCTTCACCTTGTGCTCAACCTTAAAGGCACGAGGAGAACTGCAGGGCTTTTATCTTTTGGCTGCTGGTGGCGCAGAAGTGACACGGGCCGGGTGATCTGGGCACACCCACATTGGCTCTTGTGATCCAATTAAATCCATAAGGAAGAGCGTGAAAGGCAAAATCCACTTTCCCCAAGGTTTTCGTGTCACCAAATCGCTCTCTTCTCCCTGAAGATCTCTCAGGGAGTTTTATCCCTCCAGTTTCCTGTGACTGCAGAAGGGAGTTTCTCATTCCCAGGAGAGGGGTTTGCTCGTTATCTAATTGCTGATTAACGCCTAATTCTGCGTCCTGGAGCTGCAGGCAGGTCCCAGTTGAGCTGTTGTGAGCGCTGGGCGCAGAGCCAGGGCCTGTTCCTGCCTCTCCTGGACCACGGAAAATTGTACCCTCAGCACCCCCAAGGCTTTGTGTGGAATTTAGGGACTTGCCTGAGTAAGGAACCAGCTGGAAAATGGGAAAACTATGATTCCTGTGCAGAGCTTTAATGTTGACTGAAGTCCTGGGAGCTCTGGAGTCAAACATCCTTTGGAGTGGAAGTTCCTACATGGAAGTTCTTTCCAAGCCACAGGAAGAGCTTTGGGTCCCTTTTGCTGTTCTGCCTGTGTCTTGGAGCAACCTGATCTCGTGGGAGCTGTCCCTGCTCGTTGCCAGAGTGGCTGGAACGAGATCTTTTAGGTCCCTTCCGACCCAAAACCTTCCGTGGTTCTGTGATAGAGCAAAGCCAACCCTGAGCACCACAATTCTGCTCCGGTGAAGGGAACCAGCCCCACGTGGGAACAGCAGGAAGGGGACAGAGAGAAGCAGGAATGGGAATGACCAGGAATGAGTTCACTCTCCCATCCCCAGGGAGAGGCTGAGGCCTAAGTTCTTCCCATGCTTTGATGAATCCTGATTGTGGTGCTAAAGCTGCGGTTTCTGGAGGCAGTTTTCCAGCTCTTCACCCTACTTTGGATGCCAGGAATCCCTTCTGATCCATCTAAAATCCTCTTTGCTGCTGTGTGAACGCCAGCACAGCAACTGGGAAGAACAAAGCGGCCCAAGCCTTCCGTTTGGCGGGTCTGGAAGGTTCTCATCCCATCCCACACCAGTGGAATGTTTAAGATTTTTCCATGGAGCGCAGAGTTCCAACAAGGCTTTGTTTCACATTTTTTTTCCCCAAAGTTTGACACGTGTTAAACTTGTGATCCAGCACAACCTCTTTTCCTGCCAGATTGCTGCCAGGGAGATTCCGTCACCTCATATTTGTGCTGCACCAGCCAGAGAGCTCTGTGCTTCTCCTTCCTAAATTACACCCTCTTTTCTCGGCCTACCACTTAAATTTACTGGAATCACCCAGACTCCTCCTGTTTGCAGATCCTCTCGGCTTGTCCCCCGTGAGCTCAGGGAATTTATTGTCTAATCCGTCATCCAAACCAGCAATTAAAACTTTGCGTCATCCCAGAGCCAAGAGGAGCCTTTTAATGGATCGTTCCAGCCTGACAGCAAATTGCTGGCTGTGATTTGCTCGTGATTTCAGCCCGGCTGGGTTTTCTTGGTCGTGCTTCTGAGCCCATCACGTGACACGGTGGCAAAAGCTTTATTAAGGCTGAGCTGTGTGACAGGTACCACTTTTACCCGCACAGATTCTGTTATCTTGTCACAGGTGGGGTTATCACCCACCTCTCACAAAATTCTTGCTGCTCATCCCCGCCTCCGTGATGGGCCCTACACCACTGTTTGATGATCTGTTTCAGAGCTTTTTTCCAAGTCTTTTTCCAGCACTGTGTGTCCCCAGAGTTTCCCCTATGCCCTTTAATGATGGATTATTTCCACATTTCATCGTGGAAAGTCTGTGGGCGTGGAGCTCAGTGCTCTGGGCTGGTTGACAAGGTGGGCATCGGTCACAGGTTGGACTCGATGATCTTGGAGGTCTTTTCTGACCTAAACGAGCCTGTGATTGGTTGATTTCCAGTCTCCCAAAACACCCAGATCTCCCTGTTGCGAAGGAACAGGAGCAGGAGAAACAGGCTGTGTTTGGTAGCTGTGATGGATTTCATTCCCCAATTTTCCTGGACACCACTTCGGCTGACAACCCTCACTGATTTGCATATTCATGTTGAAAACACTAATTTTATTCACTTTTGATGTGTTAATTAGTTCATCTCATTAATATCTGTGGCAGCAAAATGCTTCTTGCTCTCGTGTTTGATGTGGTTGTGTCTCCACACCTGTTTTCCCTCTCGCTCCACGTGTGGAAGCACAAACTCATCTCCTGACGCTGCAAGTGCGGCTCAGAGGGATTGGAAAACAAATCCTACACTGAAGTGGCAGCTCCAAGAATTACCTGAGTTTCTCCTCCCAGACAGCTCAGCCTGGAGAACACCAGCACCCAAACCTCACACTGGAAAAGGGAAATGGGACTGGTTCAATCCATGTGGGGAAAGGAGATTTAGGCTTTGCCTAAAGCTGAGCCACGGAAGCCTCGATCTTCTACCTGCACCTTCCTCCAGCCCAGGGGAGGGAGGAACCGGAGTGGAAAAGGAGCTATGACCTCATAATCAGCCCATTCCTCACCTCCAATGAAGAAGGAGAGTTTCAAATTGTCCCTCTTCCTTCTTTATTTGAAATAGTTCCAGCGATTTTCCACTCAGAGGATCAGCACTGGCAAAGTCCATTCGGAATTCCCACCTCCAGATTTCCTTTTCCATGACCTTCAGCTCCCACAGCCGGGAGCTTTCCGTCCAGGAACCAGGTGGGTGGACAAGGCACCGGTAAATCCTGTTAAAAACAATCCCTTCACCTCCAGAGAATCAGTCAGGATAATCCTGGCTAATTCAGCTGCTTTGGCATCCAAAAATTTCAGGGAAAGAAAGGGTTCCTCTGAATTTGTAGACAATTCTAGGACACCCCTCTGTCGTTTGATCTTCTGGCAGCACTCAAACTGCTGTGGGGAAAGGTGGGGGAGGAGCTGGGCATGAGGGTCTGCAGAAGATCTGGATAAGGTTTGCTCTCCCTCCTTAACTCTGCCCATCCTCCGCCCAAACCCTCGCTGGACTTCTCCGAACTTGTTCCTTCCCCTCCAGATGGTCTCTCCCACCAAGTTTTTGCTTTCTCATGTCCAGCGAAACTGACTGAGATAAAAATGGCTCCTTCCATTTCCTCTCTCTCCTGCTGGCGTGACAGGTGGTAAAACAGCAACGGCTTTGGCCCGGAGCCCAACTTTGCTGGAGTTTTTCGAAAGCACCCGAGGTCCTGCAGGGAAAAACTGTGCAGGGTGTGGAGGACTGGCTCCTGGAGGACCTGCTGCTGGAACTGGGATGCAGCACAGCCACCACGGCCCTGCCGGTGCTGCCAGGCCTGCCCTGAGCAGCTGGACATCTCTTCCTGCTTTTTGGTTTAAAAACTTGCTCTTCCCCTTCTCCGTCCTAATTTTCCTTCCCTTTTGAGGTTGTCTCTGGTGAGAGAAAATTAACAGCAGGTTCTGCTGTTAATTTGGCCTTTTGACATCTGCCATCTCCAGGCATAGCTCCCCAGCCTGCTCGGTGGGATGTCAGCGTCCTCTCGTCCGTGCCCACCACTGTGGTGTCACCTCCTTCACTTCCTTCATTTCCTTCATTTCCCCTCCATCCATTACACAAAATGTTAAAAACCCGTCACCAGATCCAGAGGTCACAGCACAAAACGTGAAGCTGATGTGGAATCTTTTTATCCTCTTGGAAAACCAGTGGCTCTGAAATCCAGGCACCATGAAATGCCTCAAAAATCCCCGTCCTTCCACACGTGCAACCAAAACCCAGCAAAGTTCCAGGGTAGTGCTTCAGAAAAAGCAAAGATCTCATTTAACCATCAAACACACGACATGAAAACCGACACCCTTCAATTGTTTGGGCCAGCTCTGGTTTCTCCCTGGACACAGCTGAGCTCGGGATGCTGCCAGCTTTTCCTTTTCTTTTTTATTTTTTTTTGTGTGTTTTCCAGGAACGGGAGCTTGCAGCCGGGGCTGTGACCCAAGAAGCTCCGAGCTGTTTGTGTGAGTCCCTGGCTGGCTGCCCCTTCTTCCTCTCGGTGACACCCCCAGGCCTCCTACAGAGCTTTTCTGTCTCCCCTCAGCTGCAGCTCCCGCGGGGAGAGGAGGGAGCAGAGAGCTTGGAGGGCACAACCAAACAAAGCTCCACACAATCGATGGTTTCTCTGCCAGGAACGTGGGTCTGTAGAGAGCCTCTCACAATCCCTGAATGGCAGGGGTTGGCAACAGCTGTGTGAGGTTGTTTTGGCCCTGGAAATAAAGAGGGGAATGGATACGGGGATGTCTTTTCCAGCTGGATGAGGTCCATGAGGAGGCAGCGTGAGGGCAGCTCCCAGCTCAGCGGGCTGCCCCCATTCCTTCCCTTCTCTCTCCCACCTTCCCACTGCTTTTCCTCTCTCAGCCACGTTTTCCCCTCTTTGCCTTTCCCCCCTTTTCTCCGATAAGGGAAGCTCATTTCAAAATGTGAACCACGAGAGCAAAGAGCGTGAGGAGCAGGAAATTGCTCCCCAGCGAGGCTGAAGAAATGTCCACAGCGCTGCCAGAAATCAGCTTCACGTCCACCTGCTTGTTTATAAACAGATGTTTGATAACCAAACTCACTGTGAGCAAATTCACGGATCATCCCCTGCGCTGACAGAACTGTGGAGCCATTCCCTGTGTTTCAGGCAGGGTGGGATGTTACTCCTCACAGAGCTTTGAAAGTAAGAGACAAAACTACGCCTTCAAGGATCTCCTTGGAGCAATAATGATTTGAGGCTTGAACATGTCAAAAAGGCCATTTTTTAATGTGTTTTCTTAGGCGAGTCGGATGCCTGGGGACACTTTGGATTCAAGTAGGCTCAGGAAATCAATGGGAGTTCAGCACCTGACTTATCCAGGCTCTCCCGAAAATCCCAGGGGAAGCTCTACCACAAAACATGAATCTCTGAGAGCAGAAATGATCTCAGAACAGCACTTTTATTTCAGCCGTCATGGGGGAGCTCTTCAAACCCATCCCAATCCACGTGCAAAGATGTAAGTGACGCTGGCCAGGACACCCAGGGACATCACTCCGTGGCCGCTCTGCTGGCTGCTGACTCCGTTCACGTTGCACAAGGGTTTCTCACAGCAGGAAACATTGTAGGGGCCTTGGATTTGTTGCTGGCCTGTTGCTGGACACGTTGGAGAGCACATCTTGGAGATGATGTATTTAGGCTTGTTGGGCTCTTGCGCAGGAAAAAAAAAAGGGGGCAGGGGAAGAAAAAAGGAGGATGAAAAAGCACTGTTTAAATATTTTTGTGGCTAAATCTGTTTTGGACAGTAAAGGAAGGCCAGGCAGTAATCCTCAAGGCAAATTTCATGGAGTTAATCATGGAATCATGGAGAGGTTTGGGTTGGAAGGGAGCTTCAAGATCATCCATAGGCAGGGACACCTCCCACCAGCCCAGGTTGCTCCGAGCCCCATCCAACCTGGCCTTGGACACTGCCAGGGATGGGGCATCCACAGTGTCAAAGAATCCCAGAACTGGGAAGGTTGGAAAAGGCCTTTAAGGTCACCGAGTCCAACCAGGACTTCTCAGGACTCCATGTTTTGTCAGTCCTAAAGTGGAATTAGCACCTGTGGGTGGCTGTCAGTTCCAGCTGCCTGAAGTGATGCTCAGGCTGGGTCGTTCCCACCAGGATGGTTTTTCCTGCAACATAAACCCAAGGGGAATGTTCTGCATGACCTGAGATTCGGGATAAGAGCACGTGGAGGTCTTTGAGGGCGCAGAGCCCCCAGGACAGACCTGAGGGATTCTGCTTGGCCCAGGGAGTCAGCCCTGGTGAGGTTCGGCCAAAACCCTTCTCAGAACAACTCTGGGAGCGGAGCATGCACAGCTCCAGGTGTGAATGCACTCCCTGGTGCTGCTCTGTGTGTCCCCAGCATTTCCCCAGCTCCTAGCAGGAGTACCAAGTGTGTCTGGACGCTGCAGGAGGGAACCACAAGGTCAATGCCTCCTAAAAGCTGGCCAGCAAGGCCTGTTGTTGTTCCCATACTGGGGTGAAATCCCGTTCCTGGGGCTGCTCTCCTACAAAACAAACAAGGTGCTGTTCTCCAACCTACTTGTCCCAACGTCCTTCTGGATGGTCACGCAGTGTTTGTCCTCGTCGGCACACATGGAAATGGTCAAACAGCCCTCGTTGGACTCCTGTTCTTGGCAGGTGTAGCACATGAATGGATAAACTAGGAGGGGGGAAAAAGTGGGGAAAAGCGCGTTACAAGGTTTAAAAACCACAAAATCTCCAGTGCAGAGCTCTCCATTTCCCTCGTTACAGCCTGAGGAATGTTTCTGTGGGAATGACCGGTGACTTTCCTTATTCCCTGACCCGAGGCAGCGGCGCTAAATCCCTCTCTGTCTCCTCTGGCTCGGGCTGCGAGGTGTTATCGATCTGTTTGCAACCCCTGGGAGCAGGAGATGTGAGTGGAATTCAGGGATTTGGGGGCTTTGTGATGGAGATGATTGCTGAGCCACGGCGGCTCCGTCCTGAGGGCTCGGCCACGGGAATGGCCAATTACTGCTCAGGGTTTCTCCCGGGCAGGGCTTGGCAGGGAGAATTTAAAGATGCCTGGAGCATTTCGAGGAGGTGGACAATACCCAGTGTCCTACTTCTCTTTCATCTGGCTCAGAGACTGCTGTCACATCTCTTTTTTTGTGCTCGAAGATCACTGAACTGGCCTAACCTCGGTTCTAGGAAGCCTGGTGAGAGCCCTCAGATGCCCTGTAAAACTCCTGTTTTTAGCATAAAATCAGGAATGAATGGAAAATCTTAACCAAAAGCTTGGTTGAAGTGCTAAAGGCAGATTTGGTGGGGTAATTCCTACACCTGCAACAGTGGCAGATGATTGGCAGGAAGGTCGAGCAGTGATGAGTTGTGTTTCCTGCCAAAAATGTCTGCACCTGCCCCCAAAACCAGAATGTGGTAGGAAAGACCTCTGGAAAGCCTCTGGGGAGTAGTAAAAAGAGGAAGAAGAGGAAAACCACAGCCTGGGTGACAAAACACCCCAAAATATATGCAGAGCACTCCCCAGCCAGGCAGACTGAAAGGTTTTACAGTGGTGGTTGGATCCTGAATTTGTGAAATCACCCAGAACGAAGTGTGGGGGGGTTGTGATTGGGTTCCTTTAAAAACACAGCTAATTTTTGGAGGGAAACAAACCCGAGCGCTGACTGAGTTCCTGCCAAGTCTGGAGCCAGTCTGTCAAGGGTGGGGGGGCAAAAGCAGCTAAAGGACACGTCCCTGTAGGTGCAGCTTTGTCTGATAAGAGGTTGGCCGTGAGAAAGTGGAAGGACAGCGGGGGCCGCACCAGGAAACAAGAACTCTCAGATAGAAGGGAAGGAAAAAGTCATCCACTGTTGATCCTGTGCAGCTTTTTTTGCCTCGTTCACCTCTAAAAGAAGTTGGATTTTCATGCAGAGAGTAGAGGAGATTCAGTGAGGTTTTAATGAATTTTTGGCACGACCTTGAAAGGTGTTACTCACGAGCAAGCCCAGAACACACGAGCTGGTGAAAATGCCAGGGAATGGGTGCAAAGGCAGGCACGAAAACACCCTCAGAGGGTAATTCCCAAGGATTATTGGTCAAACCAACTGGAGCAGTGGAAGGAATTCCTCCCTGTGAGGGTGGGGAGGCCCTGGCACAGGGTGCCCAGAGAAGCTGTGGCTGCCCCATCCCTGGAAGTGTCCAAGACCAGGCTGGACAGGGCTTGGAGCAACCTGGGATAGTGGAAGGTGTCCCTGCCCACAGCAGGGAGGTGGAATGAGCTGATCTTTAAGATCCCTTCCAAACCACTCCACGGTCCTGTGATTTTACGCGATTTTGACGCACGGATGCAATAAAAGAGTGAAAAAAGAAGAGTGGATGCAATTAACTAAAGAGAAACAAACCACAAGAGATAAAACTGAGAGACTTAAATGTAGGGTGACGAACAACTGGTTCGGTTAGAGCTCACAGCCACAGGGACAACAGCAGGAGTCGACAGCGTCACATCCCAGCCGTGGAAGCAGACATCACCCAGAGGGACATGGGCAGAAATGTCATGTGAGAGATATGCAAAGTGGCCTTTCCAGCCTGGCAAGGCCTCCACTTTGTGCCTCCCCGCTGCCCAAATCTCTGCAAGGCACTTCCAGAACTATGCAGAGCATTTGGAGAGCGACCAGAGGAGAGCGAGGAGAAAAGGTCAGAGATGTGGGAAATGCGACCTTGTGGAAAAGGTTGGAAGGGTTTTGTTTGTTTGTTGGAAGTGAGAATATGCTGAGGAAAGGCACAGGAATCTTCTTCATGCAAGAAAAAAGAAGCAGCAAAGAAGAAAGTAATAAAATATTTTATGTGTCCCGGGGTGGAAATATGGGAGAGCAGTACAAAAAGAGATGCTAAGAGATATTAAAACTAAACTCCTAAAGGGATGAGAGTCTCTGAGCAGTTCCAGGCCGTGGAATCTTCCTTGTTGGGAACTCTCAGGGCCACCTTAAACAGACATCTGCCTGGTTTTGTCCAACATTGCAGCAAGGACTTGATGATCTTAGAGGTCCTTTCCAACCTTAATGATTCTGTGATTCTATGGAAAGGATCATGACCCTTTAGGATTTTTGCTGGACACAAAATATCCATAACAGTGAGTTCATGGATGGAAAAGATGAAAGACCCTCTTTGGCTGGCTGAGAGATCAAGAGTTTTGACCAAAATTTGGTCATTAGGGCCTTGGATGGGACCCAGCATACCTGAGAAGGGTCAAAAGACAGTTTCTATATTTTCCTTTGTCCCAGTTTGAGGCCAGAAAGCTGAAATCTCTTATTCTTGATCTAGGCTGGGCCACAGAAAGGTGCTGTGTAAAAGCCTGTCCTTAAATCCATCGGGAATCTGATGCCAGTATAAGGAGTCACCAGTAAGGAATCCCACCATGAACCTGTGGCTCTGGATCTCTGTGAGCTTTCCACTTCATCCTGGGTCACACTGAGAACTCTGCCGTTGAAAATTCTCCTCTTCTGTCCGTGTTATGTCGCTTCAGTTAGGAATTGTGGGCACTAAATCCATTTTTTTTTTAGGATCAAATAGTCCTTCTCCCACCCCAAAACTGGCCGAAGCTCCTGCTCGTACAGGCACGCTGGAGAACCATCCCAAAGAATGTAGGAGGAGGGGGTTGATACATCAGTGATGGTTGATTAATTAGATGCCTCTTTCTCAACCAGATTCATATCATGGTTTCTGGGAAACCGTCAGGTGTGGGGAAAATCTTGGCACTCTGGTCATCATTCCCACGTGCCGGGAGCGGTGGAGCAACACGTGTGCCTCACTCCCAGAAGGAGGACAACGCTCGGCCTTCCCTTTGGGGGCGGGATGCCTTTAACATGAAAAGTTCTTTCGCTGCTGTCGCTGATTTAATCTACAGAAATTCCCACTGTGGCATTTCCTAGGAAGACACACGGCAAACCACTACAAGGGATGGAGCAGCAGAGCAGAAAAGTCTCCAAAATGCTCAAAAACTCGAATTATTAAGAAAAAAACCCCATTTTGTTATGCTTTCTGTCCCTCCTAACTTGCCTTCTTTTGGAAGATCCCAAACACCTCCGTGTGGATTCAACCTGGCATCCAGCACCACCAGAGCTCTACCACTGGAAAGAAGAATTAATCCCTCGGGTTCTCATTTCTGCATCAAATCACCGACTGAGGTGCAAAAGGTGACACCATCACCACCCTGCCGAGTTGGTGGCAGCCCCCTAAAGTTCTGCCACGTGGGAAATTGTCACCATCTTCCCCCTAACCCTTGTCTAAAGCAGGAACAGCAGCAGAGGCTCACCTCGTTCCACACACAGGACAGCAGCCAGCAAGGTGACCAGAGGAGCCCTCATCTCCAGCAGATCCTCCCAGCAGGACTGGGAAGCTGTTTGGAGGGCAGGTTTTATACCCCAGCCCAACAGCAGCAGTTTTACAGGTTTCCGAGGGCTCGCGTGTGGACATGAAATCAACCCAAGGGTGTGGAGTGTTCATGTGGGAGTTTTCCTTGCTGGAGCCCTCAGAACGGGCTGGCACCGTGGGCAAAAGCCCTTTCAGCCACGCGTTTCTTGCTCTTCCGGTCGTGTGGGTGACGGGAAGTCGGGATCTGCTCTCTCCTCCTCCGAATTTCTTCCTTTCCTTCCTTCCAGAGCCGCCGCTCTGATGAAAGCAGAGCCTGGAGGCACGGGGAGATAGTCCTAGGAATGAATTTTTCTAATCCCTTGGCACAGACAGCACGTGGTGTTCCAGGGTTTGTACCGTTCATTGGCTTTAATTATTCAACAGCACCAGACTCAGCCTCTGAGCTGGCCTAAGCTGGTTTACCTCAAATAAAATCAGTGTGTTTTACACAAAATTAAATTAGCTAATGGTTGGTTAAACAGAAGATTTTCCTTGAATTTTCATGTCAGTCTTCATTTCTTTATCAATTTTCCTCTGGTTAATCCCTCCACTTGCTCTTTTCCCGCTTGTAATCCTCAAATACCTTGTACAATTTTGATTTAATGAAGTTTTGCTGCTATCCAGGGATTCTTTAGAGGAGCTGCTTTTCTCTACGCCCAACAGTTTCTCAAAATCAGGCCTCTGTTTCCGAGCCCACAAATTGGCACCCTGGAATTGCAGCTCTGCTCTGGAAAGAGCCATCCCTCAAAGTGTCATTTTCTAAAACCTCTTCTCTTAAATCAATCCTTTTGCTTTTATTCCTCTGCATTGCTCCTCTCCTCTGAATTCCTTAGAATCTGTTTCTGACAGTCTGGCATAGAGACCCTCGTTCAAGATGCATCTTACAAGAGCTCGAGCTGCCAGACCCACAGAGCTTCTTCTAAAACAAGATTAGTCCTGGGCAGCAGAAAGAAAATATTGTCAAACCCCGCTTTTTCTGGCAACTGTGGAATAGCTTCACAGGCTGATGTAGCCACCAGCAGGGTATTTCTGTCTGTTTGTGACATGAATCATTCCAAGGGTGGATGATTTCCCGATCCATGTGATTGTCTGACACTTTTGTCAGTTCCTCCTGATCTCCTCCTGGGATGACGTCATCAGGTGGTGAATTCCAGAGTTGCTCCAGCCCCGTGTCCTAACAGCCATTCCCTTGGAATGGTTTGGAGGTTGGTGAGGTCAGCGGGGTCGTGGCGATGATCAAATCGAGCCTTGTGCTTCACACGGGACGACTTGGTCTTCTGCCCCAGTGTTTTATAAACAGGTTTTTCTTCCTAATTAGTGGGTGTGGCTCCTTGCTGGCATTTTGCAATGAGGGTGAAAGGAAAGAACCATTTTTTTCCCCCCTTTTTTGGTCTTACTTATCCCGCAGACTTGTCATGTTTATTCCTTTCCCCTGTCAGATCCCTGCTCACGTTGATTTCCAAGGAATCATAGACTGGGTTGGTTGGAAGGGACCTTAAAAATCATCTTGTCCCATGGACAGGGACATCTTCCACTATCCCAGGTTGCTCCAAGACCCATCCAGCCTGGCTTTGTTGGCTTTTCCAACACCCATTTTATTCCCACATGAACCTTCTGGGAATAGGATCAGCACAAGTCAGCTTGGACTTGGACTTGGACTTGGACTTTGAAGGAGCAGCAAGGCTAAAACATTCCCAGCACATCCAACAAATATGCACTAGGGAGAGAAGTTTGGGCTGGAAATGGGATTGTCTGTGTTTTCTGGGAGCTGTCTCCAGGACACGAATGTCTTCCTTAGCACCGTGGTTCTAAGGTACCTTGGAGTGCTGGATCACTCCCTCTTCCCGGTGCACGGAGAGCTGGAAAAGAGATTTATTTCCCAACAGGACGTATTACAAAACTCAAAAGCACTCAGAGGCATCACTCAAGGACCCAGCATGGAGAGGGTGTCTCCTGCTGCCCAGGATCCCAGCCCAGAGGAGGGCCTGGAGCAGGGACACCAAGTGAGGAGTGAGATTGAGGAAGACTGGGGAAAAAAAAAAATCCCCAAGGAAGCTGAGTCACCTCTCTGGAGTAATCTTATCATTATCCATTCAGGAAAATTAAAAGTGGATCTCAAATTGGAGCTGTGAGTTGGCAATGGACTCGAACTGGAGCCATGAGCTGGTTCCATGACAAGAGAGCAGCAGTCAGCTTTGGGAAAAGGGTTGCTTTTGTTCCTTTCCATGGCTTCCAGAAGATTTTTAGACCAGGTGGGGGCCTTGCTTTGATCTCTTGCATCCATCCTGTCTCTTGCTTTGGCATAGATGGCACTGTGTTAGCTCTGGGCAAATAAACAGGGAAAAGGGAGAGAAATTTCATGTCGTGAAGGAAAAGGGAGGGGAATTATTCAAGGAAGGCAGAAGGCAGCACAGATCCTTCAAAACCAATGGTGGTAAAGCCCTGAGAGAGGGAAAAGAAGGGCCAAAGTTGAAGCACCTCCTGCAGATGCCTCACGTAGGCAGGGAAAGGCCTCCTGGGCTGATCCAGGCCCTGGTGCAGTGACTCAGAGCTCTGAAAAAGGAGTTTTATATAACCCACAGGGAGGGAGAGGCCGTTACCTCCCAGGAGCAATCCCAGCTGTCGGAATGAGACTCCCATCTCCTTCCCAAAAGCCCTCCAGGCATCGCAGATGTCTCTGCTCATGGGGCAGCTCAGCGCTCCCGCGTGAGGAGTGTGCAGCCATGGGAGGCACCAGAAACCCGGGGTGAGGGGAGGATTTGGAATTAGGGAGCAGCACCCGCGTGGGAGGTGCCAATCAGGGTTTCTCGGGAAGGCTGGCAGAGTCTCCTCTTACACAACATTCCGAGGGGAGGGTTCACTACGGGAGCTCTCGTGATTTTAGGACCTCCTGTGCCTCAGGGCAGTTGCTGCTCCCACCTCCGGATGAGGACTTCGGGATGTGGGTCAGTTTTGGAGCACATGGATGAGTTTTGTTGGGCACAAGGGAGAAACCTATGGGATCTGGGGGAAATCGGGCAAGAAGGAGCCAGCCAGGATGGAGCTGCATCCCTTAGGGATGGCACTTCTGGATTCCCAGAGCTGTTTATAACTTTTCCGTGCAACAGCCGTAACCAGAGCATGAAACCCTCCAGGGGTGTCCCACCTGCTTCCATCCCCTTTGCCGTGCCAGGATCCTTCCCATCCCAAAACAGAGGCACCTGCCAAGTTCAGGCAGCTCAAAACATGACCTTATTTTAAACCTGGCTGCCAAGGGCAGGTCTGGACTCCCAAGCTCAGCAGAACAAGACCTGAGGCTGTACCAGCCCCATCCTGGCCTTTCCCTGTGCCAACCATTGTCCCTAAGGAATCCTAAACCTGTGGACAGCACAGGATGAAGATTATTCCAAGTAGTTCAGTTGTTACCACGTTATCATCAGGGCGTGGGGCAGAATATGGCCAGGCAAGGTCACAGAATCAGCTTGTTTGGGATTTTTGGATCTGTGTCACTTGAATATCCCTAAATTTGGCAGGAAGGGACGCAGGGTGAGGAGAATAAATAGTGCAGATGGATGGAGCCAGCTCAGTTGGGATAGGCAATGAAATCCATGGGAAGAATAGAGAGACTCATGGCCAAAATCATTGTTTCCTTGGCCAACCTTGCATTTACACCGAGGAGGAAACGATGAGGTGAGGCAAGGAAATAGCATTTGGGTGGAAAAACCCAGAGTAGCACTGGAGGAAGAAGCCAGTGAGGAAGTCTGGGAGAGAAAAAAAGCCAGGGAATGCAGAGCTGGGGCTGAGTGTGGGTGGGAAGAAGGTGGGCGGGAAGGGGTAAGAGCAGATCGGGAGGAGCTGGAGCCATGAGCCCACATCTCCTCTGCAAAGCTGTTGTAAAGAATAAAGAGGTGGCTGTTCCCGAGCGCTGTTTTTCTTCTGCTCCTGGAAAATACCCGTCGGAATGAGCAGAACATGGAGCTGTGCAAGGAGTCTACAGAGGGAAAACCAGCGGGGCGAGCTGCACCCAACTCATTACCCTGGGAGATCTGCCTCGGGATGATCCTTGTGGAGAGCTCCTTCATCCCAGGAGAAAGCAGCTCAGCCTCCCTGGAAGGGTCGGAGTGAGCGAAGCTCTCATTCCTAAGACTGTCCACAAGGAGAGTCAGAGCAGGGTAATGAGTCCCTTCAATTTAACTTGAGGAGCTACAATAAAAGATTTATTTGCAGTGTTAATGTTTCTTCATAGATGAATCCGGAAGATTCCAGGTTTCTTTGCAGAAACCATCTGTCTTTTCCTACGGTTTTCCTTTAAGCGCCATGCAAAATACTTCTCTCCCTTTTCTGAATAATCCTAATGCTTCCAAAGGAATTTCCACTGGAGGATCTTAAACCAGTTTAAGGAAAATTCTCAACATCCCTGCCCGTCAGGCCCTGCCTTGCCCCTTCTGTTTCCTGGAAAGCTCAAGAGCCATTTCCTTCCAGGCAGCTGCTCCAGGAGAGGAACTGAAAGGAAGTTAAATAGAACTCAGTTTATTCTGGAATGGAGTCACAAAAACGCCATTTCTGCCAGTGCAGGGAAATAAAATCTGGGGAGAGGCTTCCTGAAGTGAATACAAAGTAATTTTAATATATTTCAGCATTATTCCCATTCAACTTGCAGGCGAACGCCTCCGCTTTTATCCCATAACATGGATACATCCAGCAGCTACGCCCAATGTGCCACACCACGCAGCCACACAATAGAATAAAATAACACTTTATTGTGCCAGGTTTCTGTTTAACAACTGGGATATTAAAGGCTTTCTCAGAGCAAAACGATACAGGCCGGAAAATGGGGGAAAAAATGGCACAAGAGAATGGCGGGGATAAAATGAAAGGCGAAAAATGCACGGAGTTATAAATGCCAAGAGCAGGAGAGGCGGTGACCACATGGTGCCATTCTGCACGTGCAGGGCTCCATTCCATCCCTTTCTCTCCCAAACATCATTTGGAGCTGTCATCAGAGCATGGAAAGAGCAAAAATGTCTCCTGATGGGACCTTCCAGGTAGGAGGCGCAGGGCAGCATTCCCACCTTACGGACCACAGCTTGAACCATGCCATGCAAAGCCAAGCAGCTCATTCCCCCCAGAAACCCCTCAAAAACCCATCCTGAGGATGCAGGCGAGACTGGCCAGGACCCCCAGGGTGAGGATGGCGGAGCTGGTTCTCACGCTGCTGGCCCCGCTGATGTTGCACAAGGAGGTCTCGCAGCAGCTGGTGGCGACTCCGGCTATGCCGATGTTCAGGTCGATTGTTGGGCAGAAGGCAGAACATTTCTTGGTGATTCGCTGGCTCAGGTCACTGCCTGGAGTGGGAGGGAGAGAAAACAACAGGAAAAGTCCGGTTTTTCATCTTGGATTTTTTTTTTTAGGTTTCAGTCACAGCCTGGATGTGCAGTTCCGTGGGGAATTTGTTATTCTGCACTTGATGCCGTTGGGTTTTCCCTTGGGTCTCATCACGTTGTGTCATTATTTGTGTGTGTGGGACCTATGGACACCATCTCCAGGCCTTACAAATCCTCTGCTGGTTCCAGGGCCAGCTGAGGGCAAGAATTTGGGACTTATTTGTACAATGTGAGATTGCAGAACATCAGCACCGTGCCTCGGGATTGCTCCTTCCACCCAGGAGCACCCAACCCTTTCTATTTCCACCACCTCATGGGCATAAAATTGAGTTGAGACAATGGGCTTGTGCAGGGATAATAAAAATAACTATTTTTATTCCAACATCTCCCTGTCCTGAGAGTGTTTAATCATCAGTATTTAATTTTAATTGAGTTTAATCAGTATTTTTACCATGTGTTGCAACAGACCCAGGCTATGCCAAGATCCCACCTTCCCAAGATTTGCTCTCTGCCTGCTAAAATCCTCTTTAATTCCTCCTCCGCAATTCCTGGTGGGAGGAGGCTCAGCTGTCAGCCCCACCTGGGCTCCACCTCGTCCCCAGAGCCTCGGGAAAGCTCCACACTCACCGGTTCCTGCGGTGGTGTAGCTTGTCAGACAATACTTCTCGTTCTCCGCGCATTTGGTGGTGCTGAGGCAGTGGAGGTTGGAAGTTGCATCTTTGCACGAGAAGCAGGTCAGGGAGGAAGCTGCAAAAGAAGCACAAAAACATCCATCAGTCGCCTCTGGGGATATCCCTGGGAGCACAAAACTGGGGGTGGGTGGAAGATCAAGCCCAGCGGCCACAGGCAAAAAATTGCAGCATGGGTTAAACTTGGCCCCGAGATCTCTCCAGGAGCCAGATTAAGCTGAAATTGCTGCCACAGCTGTGGTTTGCCCATTTAGGAACCCTCAGGGATCTTCCTTCTGGATATTTAGCTAACTGTCTCTTGAATCCATTAAAACATCTGGCATCTCCACCGTGTTTTTGGGAGGAGCAGCCCAGTCTCCCACCACTTGTAGAGTGAAACTCTTGGGTTTTCTTTCCAACCTGGCTCCTCCAAGCCTCAGTTTCTGGTCACTGGTTCTTGTATGGAGACACTGGACCAGGGCATCTGTGGCTGCCCCATCCCTGGAAGTGTCCAAGGCCAGGTTGGATGAGGCTTGGAGCAACCTGGGACAGTGGAAGGTGTCCCTGCCCATGGCAGGGGGTTGGAACGAGATGGTTTTTAAGATCCCTTCCAACCCGAACCTTTCTATGATTTGGGTTGATTTTCAGAGCTCTCCTGTACCAGGAGGAAAATCTTGGATCTGCAGAAGGCCGGGCTCAGCAAATCCCTGCCTTGGCTGCAGCAGATTCCTTTTTTCCAGCCATCCACGGGCGATAACCTCGCTCCACAAAACCTGCACAGCTGGAACGCTCTGCATCTGCAAAGTGCTTTGCTAAAATCAGTGAATGAGAACAGCTGGCACTCGACGAGGCTGAAGCATCACTGAGAGCAAAGAGATCCTTGGGGAAGGGTTCTTTGCATGATAAGGGGAATTTCCTCCTCATCTCTTTATCTGGCTGCCAGGTCACCCTCCAGGGATTAAACTCATCCTCATGTCCAGGCTATCCCTGGCTACAGGAAGTTAATGCCCAGCTAATTCTTGCAGCAGCTTTGTCCTTTAGCTTTGCCTTCCTTGTTCTTCATCGTCCTCACTCCTCTCCCTTGCCCGGGCTCCTTTGTCAGCAATGTCCCAGCCTTGCCACTGCCCTTGTTTGACCTTGGACAAGTCCTTCTGGCCCAAACAGGCTCCTTAAGTGTCCTGCCAGCCCGGATCTGGCTCCAGCTCAGCGCGTGACCCCAGAACCGCCGTTTTCATTTTCGGTCTCAATTCCTCCTCTGTCTCTGTGGAAACTCTGAGTTCTTTTCCCACTCCAGCCAACACCCCATTCTTTTCCACGGCCTTTCCTCTTGTGGTCCACAGCCCTCACATTCCTGAGCCTTCCTCTGTTGTCCCTCACTGAGCAGAGGCCACCAGACAACTCCAATCCCATCTCCCACCATCCCCGTGGTCATTCCAAAGGCCTCAGACTTGGCACCCGCCTCCCTTTGACTTCCCATCATGGTCACTCCCATCTCCAGAACCTCCACTTGTCCTGCCTGGCTCTTGCCTTTTGTGTTGTCCTGACCCCGCAGAATAAATTTAAATTTTCAAGTCTGGGACCCTCCTTTAGATTGTCCCTGTCCAAATTATCTTTTCTGGTGCAAATTCTATACGGGAATATTTTAGCTCCACCCCACTGGGAGCCACCCTTTCCACTCAGTCCCCAGACTGGATTTTCCAGACACAGAGCTCACTTTAATCCTTAATAAATGCAGCATCTTTAATCCAAGCCCATTCCCAGAAAAACTTCCTGAATCAGTGCAGGAAGCAGTGGAGCTGGTTATGTGCCCAATTCCTGATTCATCCCAACCTCCCAAACCTTCTAATTTCAGACTCCAGTTGCCCTGGGAGCCTTCTTGGCCGGAGAAGGGGAAGATTCACGATCTAAGGGTGAATTTTCCAACCTCTCTCTGTGCTCCAGAGGTTTCTGACTCACCATTTAATCCAGGACTCTGGGATTGGCTCTTAAACTGGCACACCCTGAAGTCAGGGAGGACAATTTTGGTCAAACTGCTGAAAAACACTTTAATTTTATTTAATTTCTTGAGGTATCTGTTGCAACGAGAGCTGAGAGGGGAAGGGAATTTTATTTCTTCCAGATGCAAACCTGGAGTTAATC
Source organism: Platysteira castanea (assembly GCA_013397175.1). NCBI lineage: Eukaryota > Metazoa > Chordata > Aves > Passeriformes > Platysteira > Platysteira castanea. The sequence continues at coordinate 102,758 of VYXC01000266.1, forward strand.
CAGGCTGTCTTTGGATGCCACCACACCCACCAAGATTTCTGCTCTAACTGAAGAGATATATTCCTCAAAGAATTTGCTGTCTCATTCCGTGATCTTTTTATAAAAATGGAAGTAAAGCTGCAGGAAAAGATCCTTTTATTGGCCTTAACATCCTCAACTGAGTACAATTCCAAGTTTCAAGCCTGTGAATATGGAATATTTCCATCCTCAAATTAAGTGGGAGCCAAAGAGGTCTGTTAGCCCAGGGCCAGAATGGCCAGGAATTTGCAGGTCAAATCCCAGGAAAAATTCGGTTTGCAAACAGGCAAAAGCCCCCCGAGCTGAGGGAATCAACCATTCCCCTAAAACAGAGGGATTTTCCCGGCTGCACCCTCTGCTCCCTGCCCGACCCAGAGCTCAGGGTGTGGTCCTCGGCACAGTCCAGCCGGGGAAACTGAGGTGCAGGTTCCCAGAGCTCTCCCAAAAAAAAACCCCGGACAATTATCAGAACGAGAATGTGACTCTGCACCTCCATCCCAAACCTGGGATCAGCTGGGAATCGTGGAATCATTAAGGCTGGAAAGGACCTCGAAGATCATCGGGTCCAGGTTCTAAACCCTGGCTCTGAGCACCACGTCCACGCATTTTCTGAACACTTCCACGGATGTGATTCCACTGCTCCCCTGGGCAGCCTGGATGCTTGACTGCCCTTTCAGGGATGAAATTTTTCCTGATAGATCAGATTCCATGATCTTAGAGGTCTTTTCCAGCCTTAGGGATTCTGTGATCAGCAGAGTTGCACCTGGAAGCAGCAAGGAAGAGCTGGGAGCTGGAATTGCACCTTCCTGTGGCTCAACCATCTCTGTTAATTCCGGTAATGAGGGTTTGAGGTGCAACCAATAAAAAGCGAGTTAAAAAATAAATAAATCAGGCTGTAATGTCAAATCCGGGGTTTTAATGCACATCTGGCCCCCTGCCCTGCCCTGGATATCCCTCATGGATATCCCTATTCCCATGGAGCTGCCCCGAGGGCTCTCAGCTGCCACTGAGCCATTCCAGGGGCTGGGTCTGCAGGAATCACCCGAGGCAGGAATCTCACCCCCCACTCCTCATCATCCCTCCAACTTCAGGTTGGGATAAACCCCCTGTCTCCTTATCCTGGAAAAACTTCCTCCATGACCCTTCAGCTTCACCATCCGTGCTGCAAAATCCTGGGATACCAAAGCCGTGCCCCAGCTCCGGGAGGGTTCAGCGCAAAGCGATCCTTTCGGGACTCACCGCTTTCCGTGCACAGGGCCACGCCGAGCACGACCAGGAGGAAAAGCTTCATCCTTTAAGAGGTCTGGCAGCCTCCAAAACAAGCAGGACTCGGGCAGGGCAGGTTTTATACCTCCGCAGTGTTTGCTTTGATCCCGAGGTAACAACCGCAGGCTGCTGTGCCGGGTGATGGATAACTGGGAGCAGCGTGTCCGGGCTTGTACGGGGAAGGGCGTTTTGTTGGAAATCCGGAGGAGGGGTGTGTTTTTCCCCAGAACTTCTCCCTTCCTGGTTGTTTCACAAGGCAGCTGCTCCAGCTGACGTGAACTCTGCAACTGTTTCTAATTCTGGAGGAGCGAGGGGGAGAGCAAAAGGCAAAAACAAAGCAATTTCCCTGGAAAGGGAGGTTTTACTTTCCAGGTCTCAGAGAAGGCTGCGTGCTCTGAGATCGTGCCCTTGCACGTATGGAAATGGGGGGAATTTGAATTTAAAATTGAATTTGGGATGGGAATTTCTCCCCGCTGTCTCCCAGGATTGTCAAGACAGGGAGATCAGAGGAGCAGAATCCTTCCACTGCTTTTCATAGGGGACCAGGCATCATTTTCTGCCTCCCTTTAAAGGCAGCAGAAGTGGTTCTGGGATGTTTTTTTTGTGAGGAGAAAATGTTATCTTATTAGAAAATAAATTCCACTGAGCAAAGAAAAATGATCGTTTATGTTAAAAAGTAGAAATAACACCCACTCCCATGGCATGGAACAAGCTGGGAATTTTTTCACAAATTCACCAAAAAAAAAAATAAATGTCAGGGAGAAAAACACAAACCAATTAAAGCACGGAGAAGGTGGGGTTGGCTGATCAATGATCTCAACTCATTAAGTCTTCAGAGAGAGAAAATTTGTGAAATGCCAAACAGGAATATTCCATCAGATTCCCAGACTGCGCTCTTTATCCCTCCTTTTTTTTTTTTTCCTTTAAATTGTGTTTAATCCAATCCCCCTGTATAAAATCAGAACCTTTCCCATCTTCTTGGGATCGTTGTTGTTTTTCCTTCCCACTGCTGCCTTTCTGCCATCAAGCCACGGGAGCAGAGGCAGCAATCCCAGGAAAGGTCCAGCTGGATCCCTGTTGCCCTGGTTTTTGTAAGCCTTCTGTTTTTAACCTTGGAGTCAGATTCTTTTCACACAAATTCATGTAAATAATAGCCAGTGTTTACTTAACGGTATTTTCTGGTTTTCATTCCTTTTGTGATATAACAACTTTGATGAGCATCTTTCTTCTCCAGTGGGATTGAGAAGGAAGTGACATGCTCTCCAATCCCTTGTGGAGTTGGGACGTGTATAAGAATGAGATAATGTAAATAAATCCATTCCATTTCCTCCTTTCTGCTGAACCTGGCAAGTGTAAAAGCGTCTTTATTGTGTCTCCGCAGACACAGATCCCCTCACATGACCCTCGGAGCTGTGGGAGATGCCCCAAAGCCTCTGCCCCTTGCTGCTCTCCATCTGCTTTATTCCCTTTTTTTTTCCTATCTCCAACTTGCTCGGATTCCCATCTCCCGTGGAATATTTTGGGCTTCCAACCTGACCCACCTCCCGCCACTGCCTCAGCGGGAAACACGCCGGGTTCCTGGCGGGATGTCAGTTTTTCCAACACCTCCAAGCTGGACTCATAAACAGCGTCCCTCTGGAGCCCTGCATGAGCCAGGTGAGGAAATTTTGGCTTTCCCAGCAGGCAGAGCGTGCAACTCAGTTGGAGCAGAGGTGGCGATCACCCAAAAAAGCTCCGAGGAGGGGCGAGGTTTGGCTCCCTCGGCCTCCTCAAGGCACCCAGCAGGGGGAAAACAAAGCTCCCCCGTGCCAGCGCAAAATATTGCGAAATGTTTTATTTTCCCCGAGCCAGAATAGATTTAATGAGTTTTTTAGTGGTAAATCCATGTTTATTGGGGCCTGTCTGGAGGGCTCCAATCCCGAGGAGATGCCATTCCTTTCCAGAGCCAGCCCACGCTGGGATTTGTCTCCAAAAGCATCCCCTGGCAGGTTCAGAAATAGCAGCTCAGGCGCTGCTTTATTTTTCCTCTTCCCTCAAAATCTCATCCATGCCAAGCCCCAAAATACCTCCCGTCTCCTGCAAGCTGCTGAGATTTGGAGAAGGCAAGGCTGGATTTCTTAAAGGCTTTATTGCAGGATTCCTGACAGATTTTCCGTGAGATATTCCTGAAATCTTCCAGCTGGTCCCATATGGCCCTCTTGATATTTTGTCCCTTGCCAGGGCCAGGTGACAGAATGAAAGGAGCCCATGTGGGCAGGAAGGACACGGAGGACACGAGAAGAACCAAAGATAAAATCCCAGTTTGCAAGAATTTGGAATTCATGAAATTCAGTAAGATTTTGTGAAGAGGAGCAGGGGATTTCACTGGAGGTGAAAGTGGAAGGTGAGGTGGAAAGATTTATTTCCCTTGACAGTGAAGCGGAGAAGGAAAAGAGGAGAATTTTTTGCTTATTTTGTTCTAAACATGGTTGAAATCATCACATGAGAAGGGCAAACAATTGTTTATTTTGGGGGAAAAATGCAATTTTCATCAAACAAGTGCTGTAATGCAAAAGTAGCTGTGAAATTCAGATGTTGTTACTAAATGTGGAATTTTGAGTTGGCTCAAAGCTTTGAGAAGCATCTCAGAAATTATTGTGATTAACGCAAAGTGATGGGAAAAGTGGTTAAAAAAAAATGCAAAGCCCCAAGTTTCTGGGGAAATATTCCCCACAGAAATTCTACAACACTTTCACTTCGGTTATCCCACTGAAATGAATTCCACAACACCCTTCTTGACCAGAAATTAAATCTTTATAGGATGACTAAACCTAATCCCATCTTTACAACCTTGACCCAGCACTGCGGTTTCTCCCCGTTGCATGGGAACACATGGAATTTGCAGTGCTGGTGCAGGAGGATTCCCCTCAAATCCAGCGCAGGATTGCCCTCAAATCTATCACAGGATTGCCCTCAAATCCAGCACAAGATTCCCCTCAAATCCAGCACAGGATTCCTCTCGAATCCAGAGTAGGATTCCTCTCAAATCCAGAGTAGGATTCCTCTTGAATCCAGAGCACGATTCCCCTCAAATAAAACTGGGCTGGAGGCCTTTTTTCCAGGTGCCACTATAAAAACCCTCCCAAAATTCAGTGCTGCACTTTTAAGATGGGAATCCCGCACTCTCCAGCTCCAAGATTATTTTATTTGCCTGTTTTAACTGCAGTTCTGCTCCTCCAAGAGCAGAAGGGAATCTCAACTCCGAGAGCAGAAGGGAATTTCCATCCCAAGAGCTGCAGGGGATCTCCACCCCATCTCCTCCATCCCCAAGCCTGGAAATGCAGCAGAAACCCTGGAAAGGGACAGAGCAGAGACCTCCCCATCAACTCAGACATCATCTCCATTCCCAGGCTCTTCCTGCCCGTTTCCCACAGGAAAATCAGGAGCAATCCCTCGGCAGCATCTCCAGGCGGGCACGGGGGTCTCCTTTCCATGAGGACGGATTCCAGCAGCGTTTTCCTTACCTTGGACATCTCCAGCATCTTGGGGTGGGACCTTTACCTGTTGTAAAAGCTGGAACAACCCACCTTGCAGGGATCGCAGGAGAACTTCCCAGTGCAAATTCCTGCAGGGCCAAATTCCCGGTCCTGTCTCAGCACCTACAAAACAACTCCCGCTGTTGTTTGCAGTGGGAACAACGCAAACAGCTCTGACCTTTCCAGACTGACACCGTTCCTTATCTCTGAGGGATCTGGGAAACCATCTGGCTCTGTGGAGTGTCTGGAGCTGCTGGATGGAAGAAAGTTGGGAAAGGCAGCCTGGAGAAGACTCCCAAATGCTAAAAAGAGGAATTCAGTGAGAAGCCAAGCTGATTTCTCAGGCCGGTCTTGGTGTGGATACAACAAACACATTCTAGAATAACACAAATCTTTATTTTGCCCCACAATTATCACACGCGTGCTATCAAAAGAGCTTTTCCAGGGAAAAATTAATATAAAACAACAGGGGGAGGAATAGGAGCTACACTGCCGAGCCGTGTTGGGATCCAAACGTCTTGGAACAACACAGGGTCACTGCTGGAAACACTCGGCTGGGGTGTCTCACTTGGGGAGTACCTTGTGGCTTCTCGGGTGGTCACATCTGCCACCACCCCTGATCACAATCCTGCCCTGAGGACACAGATCAAGCTCCCCACGATGCCCAGCAGGACCACGGCGTGGTTGATGCGGATGCTGTTGGCGCCGCTGAAGTTGCACAGGGAGGTGCTGCAGCACTTGGTGGAGTAAGCGGCCACCCCGAAGTTCACGTTGGTCTCCGGGCAGTCCACGGAGCATTTCTTGGTGATGCGGTGTCCCACGTCCTTGCCTGGGTGGGGAAGGGATGAGAAAGGAGAGCTGGGGTTTAGGATTCTTCTGGAAGAGCTGGGAGGAGGAGGTGGATTTGCAATTTGCCTGGTTTTCCACCCAGCAATCAAAGCTCACGGGGGGTTTGACAGGGCTGGGTGTGAATCCACAATCAGTCCTAGATCGAATGTGGGACACTGGAAAATCCTGGATGGAAACCCACACCGGCCTAAATCTCGGGTCTGGTTGCCCAGGTGGTGGCCAGTCAAAAGTTGGCCTTGAGATCTTGGAGGTCTTTCCCGACCTAAATGATTCTGTGATTCCTGTAGGACAGCAATTCCAGTGCATTCCCAGCTTTTAAAACCCTGTTGCTGACACCCAACCCCTCCCCATTCTCCATCCTGAAACATCTCAGATCAAACAACAGAGGCTGCTCCTGAAATCCGGGTGTTCCAGCCAGCCCTTCCACGAGCTGGTGAGGCCCTGGCACAGGTTTTCCAGAGAAACTGTGGCTGCCCCATCCCTGGAAGTGTCCAAGGCCAGGTTGAAGCAACCTGGGATAGTGGGAGGCACCCCTGGAAGGAGATGACCCTGAAGGTCCCTTCTGCCTCAAAGCACCACCGAGGGATTCACACTCGTCACGTTGGGACCCTTAAACCTCAAAATCATTCTTTCCAGCAAAAGCAATCAATTCCCTGTAAAAAGTTCTCCAGCAATGTCTCTAGAGGGAAAAAACCCGATTTCTGGGACTCACCAAAGCCAGCAGTGCTGTACGTGGTCATGCAGTATTTCTCGTGGTCCTCACACCTGTAGGTTTTCATGCAGTTCCAGTTGGAATGTTCGTTGTCACAGATGTAGCAAAACAGGGAGGAAGCTGCAAAAAACACCCACGACACGGATTAGTGGTCCCCAGCAACTGCCTCCTGGGGAAAAAGGTGCCAAAAGCCTTGGAAAATACAAGGGGAAGAGTCTGATGTGAACAACTTTCCACAGCGAGTGAAATAAGTTTGGGTTCAATTAATGGAGCTGAGGAAACAAATATAGAGAACAAACCAAGTTTTCTTCCTGGGCTGGAGATTTTAGGAGGTTAAATTTCCATTTTTCAGCCTGAGCAGCATTTTCAGGTGATTTTTTTTCTTCTCTCCATGACCCACGTTGGCCTCGTTGAAAACCAACCTCCAAAAGCAAAGTCCAGCAAGGAGAGGAGGAACTGGCCCAGTTCTAGAGCTCAGTTTTAAATCTTTTCACTCTACACCCGCAAAACCCTGCCCAGACACGAATTAGTCAATGCCTAATGACAGCCCTGGGAGCCAAATTACTGAGGCACCACAATAGAGGGAGTTCCCTGGCAGAGGTTGCCCTGGACAATGGATGGATTATTCCTATCAGCACCTGGAACAAGGCATTCTCCGTGGTATTTTCTCCTCAGTGCCGAGCCAGGTTTATCACAGGGCCAGAAAAGAGTGGGATATTATTGGGCACAGCTGAAGTAAATGGAGTCAAACTTCCAGGCTGCCCATCAGAGCACAGATGTGCCTTCTCGCTCCCTGGAGGTGGATTCACAGTGGGTGGAAATTATTTCTCTTTTGCCCAAAATGCTCCTCGTTTTGGGGCAGGGGTGACAGAGGCAGCCGGGCTGCTCTCAGGAAATCCTGCGCCGTTGAGATGGAGCACACGGGGCACCAAAATTGTTGAATTTGAAGAGCCCTTGGTTGAAGGTGAACAAAAATTATAAGCCAGCGAGGGGTCTCCATGAGGCTGAGATTTCCCTGGTTCTGTTTTTCCCGACTTTCTCAGCCCGGGAAGGCTCTTTTTGCACAGAACAGCCCCTTCCAACCGAACTTGGACTTGTTTTTAGCAAGGAATCCCCTCCCACTTCTGGATTCAAGCTCTGGTCTCGTCATTGCCCATGACAATTGGTTAAGCAATTCCAGCAGCAGTTTCAAAAGAGAGTTGAAAGCCCTTTTAGTCTCTAGCTATCCCAAGGAGGGGAAGAAAAGGCCTCCCCTCTGTGATCTGGAGAGGTCTGGGTGTCTCAGCACAGGGCTGACTTGCTCTGAAACCTTCCCAGATGCTTCAAGGGAAGTTGGACAGGGCTTGGAACAACCTGGGGTAGTGGAAAGTGCCCTGCCCGTGGCAGGGGTGGAACAGGATGGTCTTTAAGGTCCTTTCCAATCCAAACCATTTTAGCATTTGCTGATTCTCTGCTCCTTTCCAGTGCCAGGTGTTGCAAGCTCGGGTGTTCTCCGTAGCAGGAGGTAAAAATCAGCCTTGCTGAAAGCTGGGTTTAAGTTCTCCTTTTCATCTCTCACTATTTCTCCATCACTTGGGAATTTTCAGCCTCCCACCTCTCCTCTGGAGGTTCCCCAGCCCGAGCTGGGGGCTTCTGTCCTTTTGCAGGCAAAGCAAAACCCAGACCTGGCAAGAATTACTGCGTTTTACAGACCCTGGAGCTCTCCCTGATCTGCTTTTCTGCCAAATCTCCCAAACCACTTCCTGCTGCAGACAGAGCCGAGTCCTCAGCACGTGCCTGAGAGCAACTGAAGGCACTGATGTTCCCTGAGTGATCCAAGGAAAATCCCTTCCAGCCAGGAAGCAATAACAGCTCGAGCCATTAGAGCTGCTCCAAAGCCTTTCCCGCGTCTGCCCTCCACCCTCCATTAGCTGGAGTTTTGCAAATGCAGCCAGAAATAACCCTAACGGTGCAAATCGTGCTCCTCAGGCTGGCAAATCCATGCCCAGAGCCAGTATTTCCCAACTGGATATTCCCCCACAATTATCCAGGTAGGCCCGCGCCTCCTTTCAAAGAGGACAGGAGCAGAGCGCTGTGCATCCATTCCAAACACTCCCAGGCACTTAACAGCTCCTCCAATTTAGGAGCAAAGAGCTCTGAGGCTTCCAAAGGTCTGCCAGCAGCCTTTTTACCTAATTTGCTTAAGTGACTTAATGGGAACTGTGGGCAAGGCAGTGAAACGCTGGCGGGAGGTGTGGTGCCAAGACCAGCCACGCTTTCGTCCACAGCAGCTCCTCGAGTTTCATTCAGGAACAGAAATCAGGCCAAGGGCAAAGCTCCGAGCCCTGCTCGGTTCCTGTCAGCATTTTTCGGGTCGTGTCTTCAGCTGTGAGTGGTTGGAGCTGGATGCGTGAGGGTGTGAGAAACCAGAATTCGTCTCCTCTGGGTTGCAGAGAACCCACCCAGGAGCGGAGACTCAACCACACCAAGTATCTCTCGCCGTGGCTGACGCCAAAAAAACCCCACCAAGACCTCAGCGGCTGCAGCGAAAGCTGCCAAACCCTCTTGGCCCTCATTTATCTCCTTGGTTTTCCTCTCCTCTGGCTCTCCCAGCCTCCGGAGCTCCTTACCTTGCTGGGCACACAGGACTGCAGCCAGCAGGGCGACCAGAAAAGCCTTCATGGTTGGTCCTTGTGCCCTCGGAGCCGGAGCAGTGTGGGAAGATGCGCCCCGGGAAGGTTTTATACCAGCACCACCTCGTCTCTGGCTTCCTCTGATTGCAATAATTTGAGGTTTGAGCAGTGCCAGCAGCCGAGATGTGATCAGGGCTGGGTGTGTTTGCGCGTAGGAACCTGTTATGAGCCTGCAGATAGCGATGTTTTCTTACCCGTCCTTCTCATCCAATCTTTTTTTCCGAGGCCTACTCCTGTCTGAGTTGCTAATTTGGGGAGCAATTTCGCTGATCCAAACACGCGAGTCCCTTCTTGGGCTGAGCCACAGAACCTGGGGTGAGCCAGGGGCGGCTGTGCCCAGCTGGGGCGGCTCCTTGCTTGCTGGCACCCTCCATCCTTCCTCTCTGCCATGGAACAGGAGCTTAATATCCCTGGGAAGTGGGAGAGGAGGCAAGGGAAGATTTCTGGGTTGTCCAGAGCCATTGGGAATTATCTCAGTTGTACAAAATGCTTTAAGCAGGAAACAGCAGCGTTCCTACAATCACGGAATGGTGGAAAGGTCTGGGCTGAGAGGGACCTTAAAGATCCTCCTGTTCCACCCCTGATCCCACTGTTTGTGCTGGAGATGTCACTCGGAGGCTCCCATGGTCCGGACAGGGATGGGATCCCTGCTTTGTTCTCCTGTCCTCCACAACCATCCAGGGTTTCCAGGTGACAATGTTTGTTGCTCCCTGGAGACCAGCTCTGGATTCCGTCAGGTTTTTCCAGTCCCCTGTGACCTTTCCAGTCTTTCTGGGCTCCCTCCTCCTGCTCCCACAACACCTCTTGACTCAGGGTGCAGAGGAGCCAAGTGACTCAGGGTGCAGGAGAGGCACAAAGTGCATGGAAGCACCTGCAGGAGTTAAAAATCGACAAATGGGAGTGAAAATGGCCGAGAAATAAAAGAAATCCTGGTCAAAAAGTCTTGGCAGGACCCTCTGGAGAGAGGAATGACCAAGGGGAGCTCAGGGCCAAGGTTTGTAAGGTCCCAAATGGTGTGGAAACAGAAGAAAGGACATCCAGGTGCTCTCTGTTTTCCCCAAATTAATCACAGAGTCATGGGATACCTTGAGCTGGGAGGGACCCGAAAGGATCAGTGAGTCCAACTCCTGGCCCTGCACAGGACGCCCCAAAAAATCCCACTGAGGGCTTTTTCCGAGCTCTTCTGGAACTCTGGGAGTCTTGGGGTGGTGATCACTTCCCTGGGGAACCTGGGGGAGTCTCTCCATAATCTTTTCCTCTGCCCACCTGCCTGCAAAATCCTGGGAAGCCGGACCCATTCCCAACCCCTGTTAGGAGTTTTTTGCTTCCAATCCTTTGCCCAATTCCTCCTTTTCTGCAGCAGCTTCAGCCCTCAGTGATTCTGCCTCGGTGTCCAGAGGGTGGAGGGGGTGAGCCCCCAGTTTTCCAAGTTTTCCATTCCACTCTCTGCTCCGACCTTGAGCAAGAATCTTGAACTGTTTCATCCTTTGGGGAGGTTGTGAAAGGCCCACGTGACAGATAATGCAGCAACAATATTTCAGAAATAATCTGGGGGAAAAAAAAAACCATTCTCTCTGAGCAAGATTCTTTATAAATACAGGCGTGAAAAACATCAGGCAGGAAACAGGATCCTCTGGAGCAGGGAGGGAAAAAACAGGTATTAATCCACGTGTTTGTTTAATGTATAACACCAGGGTTGTCTCAGACAGCTGGAAAAATGGAAAATGAGACTTCTTTCCCTTCCATCCCATCAAAAACCCCAAAATGAAAATGAATTATCGCCCCAAATCCAGCTCATCTCGGAGCCAATCGAGCAGAAAAATGCAGCTCCTCAGCGGGAAGAGGGAACAGGGCTCGAACACAGCCCCCAGTAAGCGAGAAGAAAAGCTTTGGAATTAAAACAAATAAATGAGCAGTAAATAAATGAGGCTGTTAAAGCAAAGTGCAGCTGAATAGAAAAAAAAAGTCGAGTGAGAAATGGGCTGTGGGGAGTGGGAATGTGAGAAAGCTTTTAAATAGATTAGAGAGAGGGGAGGTTAATAATAATAATAATAAACAAGATTAATATTTCACACAGAAGTGGAAAGAGAGAAGGAGGGAGAGGAGAAATATCAGTGCAAAGCAAAATAAGTCAAGGCAAACACACAAAGCTTGGGGTGGGGGGAAATAATTAAGGACAGGCAGAGAGAGGGAAAGGAATAAGGTGGGATGGGAGGGAAGTCCCTCCCGTGTGGAAAATGTGCATTTTATTCTGTGCAGGTGCTAAAAACAGCCCTTCAAAGGGCTGGGAAGCCGCAGAATTCCCCAAATCCCAGTTTCACCAGCCCAGGGATGGGGAAAGCACCCAGGGCATCACCCTGTGACCCTGGAGGAGGTTTTGGGAGGCATCCCAGGCTCTGGCCAGGCCCCAAATCCCCGCTATTCTCGGGCCCTGTTGGCATTGCACTCACGCCCAGGGCCACTGCAAGGGCTCTGGGCTCCAACCAGCGCCACGGCACCGGGGGGAGCGGTGCCTTTGGAAGCAGAACCCAGCTTTCCCAAGCAAGGGGTGAAAAGAGATGGAAGAAAATCCAGGGCAGAGACAACGGAGGGAGTGGGAGTGCAGATGGTGCCGGGAGAACGCAGCGGGGAGGTGTCAAAGCCATTTCCCAGGGACGTGAAAAAAGCAGAGTGAGGGGAGGGCAGCAGGGTGGCTCTTGCAGCAGGAACTGGGCCAGGTGGGTGTCACAAAGGGAGTTAAAAGGGTTAACAGGGCCCGGGAGTTTTAGGAAAAAAGAAACCCTCACCCACTTGGGGCTTGGCAGGCACAGAGGGTGTTTGTGCCAGACTTTGGGAATGCCTTGTGCAAGGCCAGGCCTTTTTGTGTAGCCGGAGTCAGACAAAGCCTGGTTTCAACCCGGGATGGAGGGGTGGGATGGAGCCAGAGCCAGGGATGTTTAAATGCCAACGCTTCCCACTTTCTCCCCTTTTTTCTGTCCGGAGGATGGCTCCAGTCTCAGCTCCCCTCAGTGGTGCAGGGAGGAATCTCTGTTTCAGCGCAGGGTTGGGAAGTGCAGCCTCGAGAGGGAAGGGAGAGGCCATGGATAAGGTGGGAAGACGTCGATGGTGCTCCTCATGCCCCTGAGTCACGCAGATGGGGCAAGAGGTCCAGCCTGACTCCAGACAACACCGGGCTGATCGGGTTGTGTCCCCTCCTCCTTCCGTGGAGGCTCAGGGAGGGCTGGGCTCCTTCATCTGGACGTGCAATGGGTTTGGTGAAGAAGGAGGAGGGGGAAATCACAGGATCCAGAAACACCTGGAAAAAAGGAAAAGCCGAGTGTGACATTTTGCATTTTCCACTGCTGTTGCAGGCAGCCTGGTCTATTCCTCCCTTTCCCAAAGCACATCTGGCACAGCTGTTCTGGCGGGCTCCAAACAGCAGGACACTGTTGCCCTGGTTTTTGCTAAAGCCTTCTGTTTTAAACTTGGAGTCGGAATTCTTTCTCACACAGTTTCATGTAAACAATAGCCGATGTTTATTTAACCATCTATTCTGTTTTTCATTCCTTTTGTGATAAGAGAACTTTGATGAGCATCCCTTTTCTCCAGTGGGATTGAGGAGGAAGTGACATGTCCTCCAATCCCTTGTGGAGTTGAGAATTCTATATGATGTGACATATGTAAATAAAGTTGCTTTTTTCCCTCCTTTCTGCTGAACCCAGCAGGTGTGAGAGCATCTTTATTGTGTTTTCCCAGACACAGGACACAGCTCCTCAGGTCATTCCCATGGCAGGTGGCAGAGGCCACCAAACTTCCAGCTGGGAAGGACAGGAGTAGCCCAAATCCACCACGTGTGGCTGAAATACAAAGTGATCCAGGTGGGATTCAAGGCTGGATGGAGCTTGGAGCACCATGAGGTAGTGGGAAACATCCCTGCCCACGGCTGGGGTTGGAATGAGAAGATCTTCAAGATTCCTTCCTGTTGTCCTGTTTTTTGCTAAGCCTTCTGTTGTAACCTTGGAGTCAGAGAATTTTCACACAGTTTTATGTAAATAATAGCCAATGTTTACTTATCTGTCTTTTCTGTTTTCCATTCCTTTTGTGATAAGAGAAAGTTTGATGAGCATCCTTTTTCTCCAGTGGGATTGAAGAGTTCCTTGTGGAATTGAGGAACCTATGAAGTACGAGAAATGTAAATAAAGCTGCTTCTTTTTCCTCTTTCTGCTGAACCTAGCAGGTGTCAGAGTCTCGTTTCTTGTGTCCTCTACCGACACACCTTCCCACCCAAACCATTCCATGATTCTGTGACTTCCAACCCAACAGCTGTGACGGTCACCAGGAGCCTTCCTGTTGATCCCAAGAGTTGAGGAACTTGAGTCTTTTGGGGCTGCAGCCAACAGGGAACCGAAGCCATTCCCTCAGCCTCCAAGATCCTGAGGGACATTCCAGCCCCATCAGCTTGGAGCGACATCAATCAGCACCATCATGCCCGGAGCCAACCTCCATGATTCACATCCCCACCAAAATCCTGACGGAAAGGCCGGATCCAGGCTCTGTCATCAAACTGGGCACCAATGCCACCCAAGCCATCGGGCCACCAACGCGGCTTGGGCACACCCCAGCCTGGACGGTGCCTGGCGTGGGGCTGCTCCTTGGAAGCTGGTTNGTCATTCCCATGGCAGGTGGCAGAGGCCACCAAACTTCCAGCTGGGAAGGACAGGAGTAGCCCAAATCCACCACGTGTGGCTGAAATACAAAGTGATCCAGGTGGGATTCAAGGCTGGATNAAACTGGGCACCAATGCCACCCAAGCCATCGGGCCACCAACGCGGCTTGGGCACACCCCAGCCTGGACGGTGCCTGGCGTGGGGCTGCTCCTTGGAAGCTGGTTGGATTTAACCACCCTGTCTGAGGAGGAAAGGGAGTCATGGATGTGAATCACGCTCCTTGGAGCCCGGGCCGAGGTTTGTGATCCACCTCTCCACAGCCTGGAGTGGGAATGTTGGAGCCCTGCGGGGTCTGAGGGGAAAGGGGCAGTGAAGGGGGTGGTTGGGAATAGAAAGAAAAGAAAAGAGGGGTAAAAAATCCAGTATCCTGTCCGAACTTCCCGAAAATAATTAATTCCAGTCCCCCTCAAGGAAAGCACCGCTGGCTGCAACCGTACTTGGGAAGAAATAACCCCTCTCCCTGACAAATCCCAATCTGCCATTGTTTTTTCACCAGAGGTGGGAATTCCCTCTTGTCCAAGCCCAACGCTCCTGATCCTGTTTCATAACACGAGGAGTCAACGCGCAGGAGCTAAAACGGGATCATCCCCTGCACCACATGATCCCACAGGCCCTGACAAGCTCCGATCCCTCTTTGGAAATCTTGGCCTGTGACAGGAATCTCAACCATGCCAGGACAAATATTTACAGAAAGACGACCAAAATCTTTGCCACAGAATATTTTGGCCGGGGTTTGGGGAAGACAAGTAGGTGACAGCTGCCGTGTTTGTCTTCTCAGCATCTCTGCGAGCGCTGCGGGGGTTCTGTGTTCATTCTGTGGGTGTTTTTAAATTGAACTTTTAAGATCCAGAGTGGTGTAGGGAGCTGTCACTGGAACCTGCCAGGCTGGTGTGACACAGCTCTGGTGGCATTTTGAGGGCATCTCCAGGTGTCTGCAGGGCCACCAAGACAGCTTCAGTTCTGCGTTTTGGGTCATCTTCCGTAAGAACACAAATTTTCCATGCCTGTCCTTTTAATGTGCTTTGGGTTCTTGACTCGTCTCTTCCATGGTGGGCGTTCCAGGCATGGAAGTGATCCTCTGCACTGGAGCCAAGAGCTGGAATTTCCAAGCTTAGGTGAAAGCTGGGAATCAAAAGAGATAAATAAGGTGGGTTTTTTGTCTGTTGAAAATATGGGATGAGCTCCATAGAAAATCTGTCTGCTCTTCTTGGAATCACAGAATTGTTTGGATTGGAAGGGAACTTAAAGATCATTGAATTCCAGCTCCCTGCCACAGGCAGGGACACGTTCCACTATCCCAGGTTGCTCCAAGCCCCATCCAACCTGGCCTGGAACACTTCCAGGAATGGGGCGGCCACAGCTTCTCTGGGAAACCTGTGCCAGGGCCTCCCCACCCTCCCAGGGAAGAATTCCCTCCCAATATCCCATCTAAATCCAGTTTTAATCCATCCCCCCTCACCCTACCACTACTCCTCATTCATTTTAACTTCCCTGGGTCGGGTTTTTTCACAGGAAGATCCCAACCGAGAGCAGAAAAACTCAGTGAGAATGGAAAAACTCAGCCCACGTGTGGGAAGTGGATGCTCCAGTTTCTCTCCTGCCTCGCTCCTACCACCACAGCCGGGCATGGCATCAAAAGCCCGGCTGGGCGGTGAGAACAAGAGCTTGGGCTGGTCCTTGTTACGTCCAGAAACTTGTCACACCTCCTGTAATGACCCTGCTGAAACCTCCCCAGCCAGGCACAGCAAGGCTGTCCCCAGGGAGAGCCCACGCTGGCGGAGGAGCTCCAGAGCTGGAAAAAAATCCCGGTTGAAACCATCCCAGCCCCACGGGTGTGGCCACCCGGGCACAGAAACAAACAGTGCTATCTGAGAACTCCATCGTGTCCTTCACTGGAAGAGCTGATGGGCATTTTCCCAGGAGGGTTGGCCAAAAATTCAAAGCTGTGTTGTTGTTTGGGTTTGGGGTTTTTTTAAATTATTATTATTTTGGGAAGGCAGGGAATGGCTTTGTTGGGGTGGGACAGAAGGAGGGAGAGGAATTAGTCCAGCTCAGGTGCATCCCTGCACATTTCAGCTGGGTTTGGCTCCATCCCATCACCCCTGGGGCTCGGTGAGAGCAGCTCAAGAGCCAAAATCAAATCCATCCGCTGGCAGAGCATCCCCTCCAAGCCCAGCTTGCAAACCTCATGGATGGCAGCCTGGGAGGGGCATGGGAATCACAATCCACCCACATGATCCTGGGAGCAACAGAAGGGTTGAAAATCCACCCTGGCACGGTGGGAACAGCTCGCCCCGTGTGGATTGTGCACATCGCGTTCCGGGCTTTGGCTCGTCCCCAAATTATCAACCTCTCAGGGAAAGGACAACCAGGTCTTGAGGGGACTTCAGAAATGTTTCAGCAAAGAATTCCGGAGCCTTAAAACCGAGTCTGAGCAGGGAGAGGCATTCCCAAAGTCACAGGCACGGGAGCGTGGTGGTTTGGGCTCCTCAGTCTCCCTCCTCTCAAGGAGCGGGGGAGGAGGATCTCCAATGGAAAAAGAAGTCCATGAAAATTTCCAGAAACTTATCCTTCCATTTGTGGAACAACATTCTGGAATGCCATTTCCTGGCATCAGGCCCTGGTTTTGCTCCCTGCCTCCCCCCATGGAAGAAAATCCACTTTCCTTCAGGCTGAGAGGGAGATGGGATGAAGGAAGTGCCAACAAACTAATTTGGGATTGGCCGAGCACCTGGAGACCAAAAGCTGTGCCCTTGCTCCCTGGGCATGGCTTTCACAGCGACATCCTGGGAATCTCCTCTCTCTCCACAGCACCGAGCAGAGCCTCTGGTGACACTTCCAGAGCCCAAATCCAGCTGGGAGATCCCCTCTGTCCTCCCTGCCACCTGGTCCTGGCGGTGGGATGGGTCCTGCCCACCCCCTCGGATCCGTCTCACTCCCCTGGGGAAGGGTGGCCAGAAAAGTGGGGGATGCACCACGCCGTCCTCAGGAATCCTCAGGAATCCTCAGGAATTGCTTCCTTTGGGCTTCTCAGCCCCTTGGGGGTCCTGGGCAGGCTCACAAAGTGCTCTGGTAATGAGGAAGAGCTGTGAGTCAACTTCTACACCAGTAAATCTGTCAAAACCTTGGCATTTTCCCACCATCAGCACCCCCATGCCAAGAAACTCCTCCCAGTCCATGCCCAGGGGACGGATTTGGATGTGTTTTGGGGATGGAAAGGGTGCCACACGCACGCTGTGCCACATGTCCTCGCAGCCTGGGGACATCCCCTGCCCTGTGCTGTTCATTGGCCTGGACGGAGCCTCTCCCCTTAGGGTTTAACCTCGGGATCCTTCACGTGTTTGCTTCTCCCCGTTCCTGAGGTGCCGAATTTAGGGTGGAGGATCTGGGGTGGGAGGTGACAGCCTCCAACCCAGCTGCCTCTCGCTGTGGAGAAGAGGAAAAACCATTTCAGGAATGCCTGAGCACCACTCCCGCCGGTTTCCTTGGAAGCAGGACGGCATCCAGGGGGAGCTCCGCCACCAAGCCTTGGGGACTGGGGGTGTTTTGGGGGATAAAATGTGGTTAAATGTAGAAAACCTCCAGGCTCTGCTTCCCTGGAAGCCGTCAGCCCCAGGACAGGCAGCAAACCTTGGGAAGAGCATCTGCCTGCAGATAATCCAACCCTGCAGCAAGGACCGTGTGTCCAGGGAAAGCTTTGAATTATAAGTATAGGGAAAAGAGAAACGTTTTTAAACTAAGAGAGGAGATTTGGTTCAGATATTAGGAATAAATTCCTCCCTGGGAGGGTGGTGAGGCCCTGGCACAGGTTTTCCAGAGAATCTGTGGCTGCCCCATCTCTGGAAGTGTCCAAGGTCTGATTGGAAGGGACTTGGAGCAACCTGGGATAGAGGAAGGTTAGGGGGTGGAATGGGATGAGCTTTAAGGTCCCTTCCAACCCAAACCATTCTGGGATTCTTTGGGGTTTTTCTGCTGTGGGGAGGGGGTGAAGCCCCACCTCCCTAGCTCCCTGCTGGGAGCTGGCTGATGAGCAGACAAACCAGTCACCAATTTTCTGGGGGGAGCTCATCCCTGAGCTCCTCCTTGCTCTCCTGGGTGCTGTGGCAGAGCTGTGACAGTGCTGGGGAGGAGGCAGCTGCTGGAGGGGGAGGCTTTCCAAGGTTTTCTGAGGACACAGGGCTCTGCATCCCATCCTGGAGCCCACCTCGTTCCAGGGACCAAACCCTGCTCTCAGACCTCCTCTGAGACCCTCATCAGGACCCTCCAGGTTGAACACGGGGTCCTGGATCCCCCCAGACCTGCTGGGCAGCCCCAACCCAGCGTGTTGTCACCCTGGTGACACCAAACCAGGCAGCAGCCGAGTGACCGAGGTCCTGAGCGATGGCCACACCCTCATCTTCACCTCTGTGTCCACATCGAGCTCTTTCGTGACAGGGAAGAGGGCAGGGATGTCTGTCTGCAGCGTTTGCGGGCCTGGTTCTTAAGAGAACTCCCAAAAAAAGCTTTCCAGTGAGTCAAGGAGCAGCAGATCTGGAGGAGGGAGAGACGTGGGAGCAGCCCCGGCGTTGCCTCGGCAGGGTGTGGGAAGGAGGAGTTGGAGCAGCACGGAGCTGCAAGGACCTGGGAGAGGCACAGAGGCCGTGGGTGGGCACCTGACGCTCCCGATCCTGCTCCAAGGTCATCCCTGGGCCAGCTGGATCAAACATTCCCAAGGGACTGCGATCCAAAGAGCCCCAAGGTCACCGGGAGTTGTTATCTCCGTTTTTATCTCATGAGTCAGACACCGGGTGACTCTCCCGAGGTCAGGCACAGGGAAGTGGTGGAAAAGCTTGGTTTGAAGTCCCACTTGGACCACCCTCTCCCAAAAAAAACCTCTGAGAACTTCTTCCCTGCTCCACTTCCCTGGAACTGCTGGAGGAATCAGGTTGAAGACAGGGTGAAAGCTCAGGGAAGAGGAGGAAAAAGGTGGAATTTCCATTATTAGTCCAAGTGCTGGCCCCGTGTTTTGGCTGTGACCATTCCTGCAGGGAGCCAGCGGAATTTAGAGGGGCAGCAAGATGCTCAAGGAGCCACTGCAAAGAGGGAATGTGTAGGAAAATCAGGAAAAGTCACCCAGAACGGGGCAAAACTCCACAGCCCCATCTGATCTGATCCCCTCCTTACTCCCCAAAACTCCCTGGGTGCCAAGAAAATAAAGTTCCCTTCATGCTGCCAGGCCCATCCCAACAATTTTGGGGATTCCCAGGAGTGGGACAGAGGGTCACGTCCCCTTCCAAGCTGCCCATGGTTACAAGCTCTGGATTAAAACCCTGCGGGGCTTCGGGATTCGGATGGAAATGCCCCGTTCTAGCACAGGGTGTTGGATGCTCCAGGGTTATCCCAGACTCCAAAGCAAGGCACATCCCAGATTGCTGATGGCATGGGACAGAGCAGACACTGGAGAGCGGCCAGGACCTGGAATGAGCAGGATGGACCCATCCATCCTTCCCGGGGCTGCTCCCAACCCAGCCGGCCCATCCCTCTCACGGCTGCTCGCTGTTTTCCCGGGAAATTTCTCCAGGATCAGCGGCTTTCCATGGGCTGGGAGCGTTCAGTGGCCCGGGACAGAGGCAGCAGCTCCCTCTCGTGGGCTTTGTCCGGCTCTCCCTGCTGGAAACCAGCCAGGATTTCCCGGGAAAAGTGGGGTTTTTTATTGTTGTGCCTCCCCCTCGCGCAATTCAGAACATTCAGTAGTGCCCCAGACATGGAAATTTTATGGAAAAGCGCCAGCTTCCATCAAATCGCACCTCGTAGGCGGGTGGGGTTTTTTATGGTTTTGCCCCCTTTTTTTTTTTTTTTTTTATTTGGTTTTTTTTTTCTCCCCGAGTCTGGGATTCGAAACAACTCATTTAGGCATGGATCCTTCGGATTCATGTGCCCAGGGCCTCTGGCAAGATTTGGGGGTCTCCAGGGAGCCATTGAGGTGGTGTCCTGGCAGGGGAAAGTCACCCCAAAATCGGCAGTTTGGGGGGCAGACACAGACTGAGGTATCCAGCATTTAGATAAGGCCAGGACACAAATCCCCAAAAGTTATTTCAGTTCAGAATGCTGGAAATCCAATGTGTTTCATGAAGTCAAAAGTTTAAAAAAAAAGGAAAATTAAAACTTTAAAAACCACAATTTAGATTTTTTTGTTGTTGTTTCATTCCATCTTGAATCCCAAACAGCTCCAGGGATTTCGGCTTCCAGCTTTTGGTTTGGAGCCCACCTGGTTTCCCCCAAAAGCTGGAATTTCCCCCCGAAGCTGCATTCCCTGCAGCTTTCCCACCCAAACTCCCAGCAGGACACTGTCCCCAGCTCAGGGATGTGTTTGTCCATCCCCGGTGCCCGCTGGGAGCAGCCAGGTCACTCCTCCCCTCCCCATCTCCCCTGGTGTCCATGCCCCAGCCGGTCACTCCGGAATCCCAGTCACGCCGGTCACCCCCCAAACCCAAACCCAAACCCAACGAGGACCTCACCCCCTTCCCCGAACCCTACCAAGAGTTAGGAAACAGCTCTGGGCTTGCTGTGCCTCGGGGAGGAGGTTTGGGGTTTTCCTGCCTGGCCCAACACTCACCTCACGGTGGAGGTGGCAGGGGGACAGTGGGGTGACCACTGGTCACATGTCACTGTCTGATGTCCCCTCTTCCATGGATTCCTGCCTCGGGAATTCTTATCCTTCTTTTTCAAGGTTTGCTGGCTCTGTCCCATTCCCCCCTCCCTCCTGGCGCTCCTCAGCCTTGCCCACACCCGTGGGTTGGCACGGGGATAAATTTCTCCACGGGATTTGGCTGTCGGAGGCTCTGATAGCAAAGGTGAAGGGTGACAACTGTCCTGGGCCCGGAGGAACCATGTCACAACTCCATCCAGCACCTCCCTGAGGTATTGAAACTGGTTATTATCCACAGCCAGGCATTTATTATTCCCTTTGGAATTGTTGCTCCATCTCAATTCCACGTGACCCTGCCGGCTCCAGCCGCTGAAAGGGCTCTGTGTCTGCTTTGTGCTGCCCCTTTCAGTGCCAAGCTCAGGGAATTCTGCCTCCAAGGAGCTTTTTCCATGCCTTGGAGGACAGTATCTCCCTCCCCGCTCTGTCCCCATGTTCGTCAGGTTGGGTATTCCCTCCCCAAATTCCTGCAGTAGCGCCGGGATGAGCCTCTGGAGCACCCTCACCTCTGTCCAAGCCTTCAGATGGGGTCAGAGAAGCTCAGAGTGGGCTGGAGTGAAGAGAAAACGATTTTTCCAACCCCTTTTTGTTTAGGATCCACCTTCCCAACCCAAGGGGTGGGTGTTGGCTTGCAGGACACAGCTCAGGGTCATTTTCCGGGCAGCCTCATCCGTGCATTAATGACTCCCATCTTTCCGTGGTCCCTAATTCCCGGTCAAAATTAGGGGTTGGGAATCACACCCTCCTCTCCTTCCTGCACATCTCGGATGTCTTGGAGAGGAGTAATTGCCACCAGGGTTGACTGGTGCTCCGGGAGGAGGGATTTCCAGCTCCTTGAGCTGCAGTGGGAATTGCAGGATCATGGAATGGTTTGGGTTGGAAGGAACCTTCAAGGAACCATCTCATTCCAAACCCCTGCCATGGGAACATCTTCCACTTTCCCAGGCTGCTCCAAGCCCCATCCAACCCGGCCTTGGACACTTCCAGGGATGGGGCAGCCACAGCTTCCCTGGGAAATCCATTCCAGGGCCTCACCTCCTTCCCAATAAAGATCTTCTTCCCAATATCCCATCTAAACCTCTTCTATTTTATTTTTTATATTGAAAAAAATTAGCCCTTTGCTCTTCAACCATGCCCAGGATGATTTATTTTCCCTTTCTATTACCCATGGATACAAGGAAGCTTTTCTGCAGCAAAGGCACAGCAAATGGAGCAAAAAAACCCAGCCAGTTTTGCTTTAAAGCAGCAAAAAAAAAATTCCCGACTGTGTTTTCCTGCAGGCTGGGGGAGCCTCTGTCTCCGCGACGGCAGGAAGAATAAATCCAACCCAATGAAATATTAATTATTAGAGTCTGTTCAACTGGGATTCCTCGGTGCTTTCAGAGAGCACAAAAATTCTGGCACACAGGAGAAAAACCACACAAATCCCCTTTTTTGTTGTTGTCTTTTGTTGCTTTTATAAGGAAGCATTTTGTGATGAGTAAATTAAGGGCTTCGGGTTGAGGGAAGGGAGGGGGCTTGGATTGCTTTGGGGTGGGAAATAAAAATTCCTGAAGAGGGTTGGGAAGAGATCGTGGTGTGAATAAGAGGAAAATGTTCCTTCACACGGTAGGAAGGGGAGAAGGAAGGCAGAAGTTGGTTAATAAAAAAGAGACACATCCCCGAAAATTCCCTGTTCTGCAGAACTTGGGAAGAAATCCTTGATCCTGAGCAGCCCCGGGCTCCAGCCTGAGGCAGCCCCGCTCAGCACAGCTCAAAGCCCCTTTTGTCCCCGTTGTTTACCAGGCTGGGGTTGGAAGCACAACACTGAGCGTCATCCCTTGGCTGAGGAATGTTTTGCAGATTTGGGAGCTTTGACTCGAGTTAAAGCATTCCCGTGACTTTTCCAGGGCAAAATTCCTCCAAGAAGTGTTGTTAGAGAGAAAGGAGAGGCACTCAGAGCACATCTGGCAATGAAAAACCTCTTGTTGTCTCGTCGTTGTTTATTTTCCCAGCTCCTTTTCCCTCTCGTTTCTCTGCAGCCCCTGGAAATGCCATGAAACATCCAACCTCTCTCGAATCTCTGTTCTCCCCACAAACCTCTCCAAGGTTCCTCAGCAGCTCGACCCAAATGCTGCCAATCCTTTTCCTGAGGGGGAGTGAAGGAGGAGGCACCGATTTCTTCTCTCTGGTGCCCAGGACCTGAGGGAGCAACTGGAGCTGAGTCAGGCAAAGTTAAGCTGGATTTTAGGAAAAGGTTCTTCATCCAGAGGGTCTTCCGGCACTGAACTCTCCAGGGAAGCCTGACAGAGTTCCAGCAGTGCTTGGAAAAAGCTTTCAGGCACAGGGTGGGATTGTGCAGGGCCGGGAGTTGGACTTTGATGATCCCTGTGGGTCCCTTCCAACTCAGGATATTCCATGATTCCATGATTCCCCTGCTGTTGCTTTGGGAGATGGGGGGAGGAAAGCTAAATGAATGGATTGTTGGAAGACACAATTCCAAGTGGCAGGAATTGTGAATCTGGGGAGCTGCTGGCCTCCCAACCACAGCAGAGCACGTGAAGGAAGGGATTCCCAAGGATGCTGGAAGTGGAGGTGGCGACAGCCGGGCAGATGAGAGGAGTTGTTACTTTTTCGCAGAACCTGTCACTCTGTGGCTCCAACCACACCCAAAATAGGATAAAATTCCAGAAGAAACCCCTCTGGAGATGCAGGAAGTGCAGAAGAAGCATCTCCCTCCCAGAGCTGCAGCACAGGGCATGACAAGACAGACACTGAGGGGCTGGAGTGTGTCCAGGGAAGGGAATGGAGCTGGGGAAGGGGCTGGAGCACCAGGAGCAGCTGAGGGAGCTGGGAAAGGGGCTCAGCCTGGAGAAAAGGAGACTCGGGGGGGACCTTCTGGCTCTCCAAAACCCCCTGAGAGAAGGGGGCAGCCAGGTGGGGGTCGGGCTCTGCTCCCAGAGAACAAAGGACAAGACAAGAGGAGAAGGCCTCAAGTTGTACCAGGGAAGGTTCAGGTTGGACTTCAGTGGGAATTTCTTCATGGAAAGGGTGGTGAAGCATTGGAAGGGGCTGCGCAGGGAGGTGGTGGAGTCCCCATCCCTGGAGGTGTCCAAGGAATGCCTGGACGTGGCACTCTGAGCTCTGGTGGGGATGCTGGAGCCACAGAGCTCGGGGCTGAGAAGAAAATGAGAAGAAGGTTGGGAGACACCACAGGACAAGACGATGACCACGGTACTTTATCTATTCCTTGTGTTTGATGTCCACACCTTCCGGGGGGAATCTGGCCAGGCTCTTCAGCCCTTCAGGGTCCATTTTCTCCCACCACCACTGAGAGGGTGAAGAAGGACACGGAGTGGGACCGGCTGGCACCTCACGGCCGAGCCAGCCGGGGCCCCGGGCACGCACTCAGGTTGCACAGGAAGCTTTGGCAGCAGTAGGAGGTGTAGGTGGCCAGGCCCAGCTTGAAGTTGTGGTATGGGCAGCTGTCCGAGCACTTCTTGGTGATCCTCTTCCAAAAGGACAAAAAGCCTGGCCCAGGGAAGGGAGAGAGCGGGATTAGCAATGGGATTTGTGGCGTGATCCTCGTGCAGATGGATTTGGGTCCCATCGTCCCCCTGCAGCCCCAGAGATAAGACCCATCCTGGCCCTGCCACAGCCTAGGAATTGTTGGTGACCTCCTACACAAGGAATTCCATATCCATGCTGGACATCTGGCACTTCCCAGAATGGATCCTCATAGCAAGACTTTTTTAGGTGTACAAGGACAAAGTTTGTTCCTGGATTTAAATCACATTTCCAGGCCTCTCTGCTTGAGGGAAATAATTCTGTCTCCCTCTATATCTGGCTTGGATCAGAAAGTGTGACCAGCAAGACCAGGGAAGTGATTTTTCCCCTTTCTTGTCACCGGTGAGGTCACACCTCAAATCTTGGGATCAGTTTTTGGGCCCTCACTGCAACAAAGACATGGAGGAGATGGAGAGTGACCGGGGAAGGGAACGGAGCTGGGGAAGGGGCTGGAGGACCAGGAGAGGCTGAGGGAGCTGCGGGGGCTCAGCCTGGAGAAAAGGAGGCTCAGGAGGGACCTTCTGGCTCTCCACAACTCCCTGAGGGTGCAGCCAGGTTGGGTCGGGCTGTGCTTCCAGGGAACAAGGAGTCAAGGTTCAAATTTATTTAGTCTTCCTCTGAAGGATCCTTCCCCTTCTCTCAGCATCCTTTGATTTTCCACGCGGGAACAAAACAACAGCTGAAGAGGACAATCTCAGTGTATGGTGGGGAGGAGGATTTCAAACCTCCAGCACTGCCAGGCTGGGTTAGGAAGGCCTCCACCTCCCACAGGTGCTCCCCAACAACTCCTCGGCCTGTAACAAACCCAGCCCAAACCTCACGCCCCGTTCCCGAGTCCCCACAAGGGGATCCGGAGCCAGCACCCACCGATTCCTACGGAGGCCACGTTGGTGACGCAGTACTCGTCCTTGTCCGAGCACCTCTCGGCCTTCAGGCACCTCCAGTTGCTGGGTTCCCAGTTGCAGGTGTAGCAGTGCAGGGCGTTTGCTGCGGGAAGAGACACAAAACACGGAAGAGGGAGATGGAATCATCCTGGCTTGTGCCAGCCGCAGTGTGGCCAGGAGGACCAGGACAGGGATTGTCCCTCTGTGCTGGGCACTGGTGAGGCCACACCTCAAATCCTGTGTCCAGTTTTGTCCCCTCATGACAAGGTGGACATTGAGGGGCTGGAGCGTGTCCAGAGAAGGGAATGGAGATGGGGAAGGGGCTGGAGCACCTGGAGCAGCTGAGGGAGGTGGGAAAGGGGCTCAGCCTGGGGAAAAGGAGGCTCAGGAGGGACTTTCTCACTCTCCAAAATTCCCTGAGAGAAGGGGGCAGCCAGGGGTGGGTCGGGCTCTGCTCCCAGAGAACAAAGGACAGGACAAGAGGAGAAGGCCTCAAACTACACCAGGGGAGATTCAGGTTGGACATCAGGAAGAATTTCTTCATGGAAAGGGTGGTTAAACATAAAAGGTGGTCAACTCCTGGAAGGAGCTGCCCAGGGAGGTGGTGGAGGCCCCATCCCTGGAGGTGTCCAAGGAATGCCTGGACGTGGCACCCAGAGCTCCGGCGGGGATCGGTCACAGGTTGGAGTCGAGGATCTTGGAGGCCTTTTCCAACCTAAATGATTCTGGGGTTCTGTGAAACGCCAGCAGCAAAAATTATGCCCTGCTTTTCATGGAGTCTCAAACACACGAGGTGCAGGCCTGGTAAAAGCCATGGAGCTGAAAGACCCAATCCTCTCTTCCAACGCCCATTCCAACCTGGCCTTGGACACTTCTGGGGATGGGGCAGCCACAGCTTCTCTGGGAAACCTGTGCCAGGCCTCACCACCCTCACAGGGAAGGATTTTTCCCGTATATCCAACCTAAATTTCCCCTCCTTCAATTTGATAGGCCGAGGGCGCCAGGTTTGATGTGATGCCTGGAGCAGGGAAGGGCAGGCACTCCTGGAGGAGTTTCCAAGGATGTCCCAAGGCCTGAGGTCACCTTTTCTACTTGCTGGGGACTATTAAACTGCAGACTAATTAGGCAGAAAGCACTGGCAGATGAAGAGGGTTAATTGGGACCTCCACAGCCTAAAGTCAGGCTCCCATGTCTTTGTCTTTGGGCAGGACATCAATGCCCCAAAAAACAAATCCAGCACCTGGTTTAAAGGAAAAAGAAGATGAGGAGAGGGATTTTTTTACTCTTTGCTGTGAGAATTCAGCCCTAAGACACGTGCAATGAATGCTTAATTTTTACTGCCTGGATAATCCAGTGTGGATTAGGCCAGGCTTCATTTTGGCACTGAGGACAACCTCCCTGTCTCCCGGGCCTTGTTAACACTTGGAAATCTGTCAGGATCACTGTTCTGGTGAGTGAACAAAGCTAAATAGCAGAAAGGTATTCTTAGGCCACAGTGAGCCAGAAATAACTATTCCAAGGAATTCTTTTTCTGCACCAGACGTGTGGCACGATTCCAAGCGCTGGCAAAGCCTGTCCCGCTCTCCAAAATGAGGATAAGGTTTATTCACTCTGGTCTATAGAGGATACAGGATCATAGCCCTTAAAAAGGATCTGATTTAATTTACCATCTCTCCGTGAAACAAAATGCACACAATTACTATGCAAATACCCACCACCATTAACCCGTTCCGTCCATATCCCAACTTCTCCCTAATTCCCTGACTTTGTCCCAAAATCTCTGAAGTCAGCAAGCTGTGGGGTCTCGGAGATGGGCAGAAACAGCTGCCCAAGGGCAGATGTTGGAGGTGTGGCCCTGTCCTTGTGGACCAGGAACACAGAGCACTGTGCTGTCTTCATCAAAATTTAGGAATAACCACAGCCTTGCACCACCTCGACAAGGAAAACTCCCTAGAAAGTCTCTCTAAGGAAGAGCACTGGGAACTGCCTCCTATTTTCTGTCTTGTCTCCATAAAAATCCAGTAGGACAGCAAAATTCCCTGTTGGAAAATCAACTTTTCGCACACCCAGATTGAGATTCCAGATAAAAACCCCCCAAAATGAGCCCTGTGCCCTTCACCTGCACCATTCCAAGAGCTGAGGAGCTCTCTTCCATGATTTCTTTCCCTGGATATGAGGCA
This sequence comes from Platysteira castanea, assembly GCA_013397175.1. NCBI lineage: Eukaryota > Metazoa > Chordata > Aves > Passeriformes > Platysteira > Platysteira castanea. The sequence continues at coordinate 129,791 of VYXC01000266.1, forward strand.
TTCCTACGTTTTAAACACTCAGCTATACATTCTCTAGGAGCAAACCTCACCTTGAGCTGCAAACAGGACCAAAGCCAGCACCGCAGGGAGGGAGAACTTCATCTTCTCCTGGTTGTCTCTGCAGCCCAGGAAAAACACCCTCACCTGGGGACAGGATATAAATCTTCCCTGCCTTTGGACGGAGTGATGAGGAAGCCAGCGATTTGGAAAGAGTGGGCAGGGATCAGGGATTAGATGAGAGGCCAGGAATGCACGTGGGTTGTTTTCTCACCTCGGCATTGCCTTCAGGCTGGGCTGGCGATTGCAGGGAGCAGTGAAAGCACTCTGGGAATTCACACCATTTGTTGGGATTAATCCTTTAATTCATCTCTGGTCAGGCCAGCAGCGCTGCTGATGTCTGGGTGGGGGTTTTGTTCTGATCGTCGCATCCGTGGCTGGGTTGTTTCCTTTTCTCAAAGGAAAATGGGAACAAGTGGCATAAATTAATGGAATTATCTGGGTGGATGATGCCAAGTGCGTTTGCAGGGTTAGACCTGGAGAATTCCCACCATCTACAGTCAGGGTAAACCAAGCTGGATATTCATGGGGACAGGAAATGTATAACTTGGTTACCTACAGAGTTTTAAATCATAAAATCATCAAATGGTTTGGGTTGGAAGGGACCTTAAAGACCACCTCATTCCAAGCCCCTGCCATGGACAGGGACACCTTCCAGGTGCCCCCAAGCCCCATCCAACCTGGCTTCGAACACTTCCAGCAAGGGTTAAAAATATCTTTGTCCCCTTTTTCCGTGGAGCATCCAATTCAAAGCCCTGCTCAATACCAGTCAGACAAAAATGTCCTCAGCCTTTAGGATTTCTCCACGTGAAAGGGGTGGAGCTGGAGTTGATAACTTCATTCCTTCTGGGGCTTCCATCTGACCGCCTGTCCCACTTGTGCTTCCGAGGAAAGAGTTATCAGGATGCTTAGTGCTGGCTGTCAGCAGACACCTCCATGAATCACCAAGCCACCAAGGGCAGGGTGGAGCCCCTTGGAGAGAAGATGCTTGGGCAATCAGGTGTCTGCCTATCCCATCCTTCTCCATCCTGCAGGAAAAGAGAGCAGAGATCCACACAGCCTGGGGTTTAGGAGATGGAGAAGCAGAAGAAGAAGAGGCAGAGGCTCTTCTTCTTCTGGGAGTGGGTTTTCCACGTATTATTGGCATAGATTCCATGGAAGAAGAAGAAGAACACGTGGAAGAAAGATTGGGTGAGGGTTAAAATGATTGGGGGTCAACATGATTTTCTTGGCAGGAGCCAAGTGAGATGAACGAAATTCCCTGAAGCAGAGGAGATGCTCATCCAAGACATTCAGAGCATCCAGCGGGATCAGTCACTGATCACAGTGAAGGCACGGCCAGAGGAAGTTCAAAGAGATGCCAAAACCCAACACATCTTCCTTTCCAAGGAAACAAAAGGTGGGGGGATTCTTGCAGAGAGCTTTTTTTTGGTCGATTCACAGATATTTTGGAGGTTTCTGACACCACCGGCTCTGCTGACGTAAAACTGGATCAACAGGATGGGGAAGTCAGCCCTGACAACCCCAGGAGCACCAGCCGTTCCTCTCCCATGGATCTACACCTGGGTGTGGAGAGGATAAACCACGGCTCTTGCCCAAGAGATGAAATGGTGCCAGGCTCGGGAATGCTGGAGGAGGTGTGTCAGTGCTGCCTGGTGTCACGAGACAGTGACCAAAGAGCAGGACCTGTTCCAGGGAATAAGGATTGGCCAGCGTGATTCACCGTGGCAGCAGGGGTGACTCTTTGGGGGAGCCTGGGAGCCAAGGCTCAGCGTCCTGCAGCAGTGGGAGAGCCCTGGAAAAGGGCTGACCTCTCGTTTTCACCAGTTTTGACTGGTTTTTTGAGGAAAAAAAGTGGAAAAATAATTGCTTTAGTCTTCAGTATGGTTGGGATTGTGGACTCCCCACCCCTGGAAGTGTTCAAAGCCAGGTTGGGTGGGGCTTGTAGCAACCTGGTCTAGTGGAAGGTGTCCCTGCCCATGGTGGGATGTTGGAACAAGAGGATCTTTGAGGTGCCTTTTAACCCAAACCATTCCATGATGAACAGGGTTTATTCCCTCAGTTCCAAGGACTGATGACACAAATATCTCCTGCCTGACACAGAGCCAAGTCCGGGGATTCAAATCTGCTCCTCACGGACAGCAGGAAGAGGACCTCCAAAGGCCATGGGAAGTGGTCCACCACAGCTGCAGGAGCGGATTGATGGACAAGCGGGATGATGGACAAAGGTGCACAACGGGTCAGTTCCCATTTTGGGGCTTGCCAGTGGCCCACTGAGCCAGATTTTTGGGAAGTTACCATGCCGGCCTTGGGGATGTGTGGTGCACGTGTGAGGTGTGGCACTGCCCTGGCTGGCATTTCCTCAGGAGCCTCGGGATGCTGGTGTCACCCTGGAGGGACAACACATGGAAGCAGCACAGCTGGAGCATGGAAGGGTTGGCTGGGGCAAGGCAGAGATCTGGAAAAAAGATGTCCCAGTACCCACAGGCTACAGCTGGGGCAGTAAATTCAACTTTTGCAGGACCGTCTCCAGCACAGAGGCCAAGAGGCAGATATCAGTCTCTTGGGAACAATCCTTCCTTTGTGCCACCTCCTTTGTTTTATTCCAGGAATTCCATGCAGTAATGGTGGTTGATCCGTCCTAGAATCTTGCCAGGGAACGTGCCAACAATTAAAACAATAATTTAAATGCTGCAGATGATGTTCCAGACCAGGGATGTTCCTAGCAAGTGTTTATTTCCCCAGCTTAGGTTTATCCTCGGGGATCAGGCCCTTGCAGGTGTGTGAATCACATCCCTCAGGGTGAGAACTTGATCCTGGATTTATTCTTGGCTCTGGAACACTGCATGACACGCCTGTGCTGGAGCCATGGAAATGTGGCTTTGTTTGCTGTTGCCCTGGTTTTTGCTAAAGCCTTCTGGTTTTAACCTTGGAGTAAGATTCTTTCACACAGTTTCATGTAAATAATAGCCAACGTTTACTTAACAGTATTTTCTGTTTTTCATTCCTTTTGTGATAAGAGAACTTTGATGAGCATCTTTTTTCTCCAGTGGGATTGAGAAGGAAGTGACATGTCCTCCAATCCCTTTTGGAGTTGGGAATTGTATAAAAATGTGACATATGTCAATAATAAAGTCCTTTCCCTCCTTTCTGCTGAACCTGACAGGTGTGAGAGCGTCTTTATTGTGTCTTCCCAGACACAGTTTGCCTGGCCTCTGGAAGGTTCTGCTGAGTCTCCCTGGATGTAGAACAGAGACTGGAAGTCAAGGAACAGGGATCTGCTCATTTTTGGGAGCCTTTTACAGGGTTCTTCTCAAAAATGGCCTCAGGAAAAAGATCCACATAGGAAACCTGGTGATGAGGAAGGACAGAAACATCACGGATTGGCCTCGCGGAACCTTGTCCTGGTTTTTGTCCTGAAGTTTTCACTTGCTCAGCTTCCCTGTGGTCTGAGGGTGGCACACCAGCCTCATCCCTTCTCAGGTGGCATCTCCGAAGATTCCCAGATAATTCCATCTATCCCAATCTGTGTTTTGTCATTCCCCACCCCGTTCTAGTGCACCAGAGGTTGCAGGATGGAATTGCTTCTCAGCTCCAGGGATACTCCAGCCCTAAATAAAACCTGGAGAAGCAATTGCAGAATCTCATTTCCCATCCTTCTTTTTTGTGGAGTTTTTGAGGGAGGAAGAGGCCGGACATGGCATCACTTATTTTTTGGCACGGATGACAACACTTTGAAGGACACATGGCCCTGGGAGAAGAGGAACTTTGTGTGTTGAGCACCTCCTGGATGAGTGGGAGCTCCAGCTCTTCCCTCGACCCAGTGACAGTGAATAGCAATTTTTCCTTCCCTCTTTTTTCCATCTTTCTCCTTCTCCACGGGGATTTTCCTATGTTGATCCTTCAAGGCTCATTCTTTGCATCCTTCCTGGTTGTGAGCTCCTCAAAATCAGGACACCGAGGTGAGCTGTCACCACCACCCCCCTGACACAGATTTATCCTCACAGCTGCTCAGATTCCAGGGAAACCAGGAAGATCTTGGATCCACACAGCTTTAAACCCTTTGCACCTCAAACCCTGAAGGACTCTGTCTCCGTGGCTGCTCCTGCCAATCTCCCACACTTTCCCTGTTCCTGGCTGCTCTGGAGATGTCCAGGTGCTCCCCACATCTATTCCCACAGGGAAGAGACACTCAGGATCAGGAAGCAGGTGTGGTGGGCAGCGGGGAGCTGGGATACACCAAGGTGCTGAAATCCCAAATATTTGCCCTTTGGTTTCCTCTCTTCCAAGCAGGGCAGGGAAATGGTGCCCCAGGGCCATCCCAAATCCCTGGTTATGGATATTACCTGATTTTGTGGGGTCTCTGGGACTCCTGCACTGCCCAAATCCCAGCTGGGTCTGGATGAAGTCACATAAAGGATCACACCTGTCACTGGGACATTAATGGGGGGATCCAGCAGAGATTTCCAGCTCCAAAGGAGCCCTTCAAGCTTCCCTGGGGCTGGAATCACTGCAGAGGAGCTGTCATGGAATTCTATGCCAATAATACGTGGAAAACCCATGCACAATTCCAAGGGCTATCCCAGAGCTGGCCACACTTTTTAATTGTTAATGTGTTCCTCAGCGTGGCTTTGACCTGACCAAGCAGGACCATCCCTGAAAATCCCATGTCCAAAATCCCAGACCCTCTCCAGAGAGGACACTGGAACAACACCACTGGAGCTGTAAATCCATTCTTTTTCAAGACTTTTTTATCCAGAAGCCTTCTGAAATTTCCATCTGGCTGAGACACACAGAGAGCTGGGGCTGTGCTGATCTGGGTTGGATCTTCCTCCCACTCACTTCCATTTGTTTTATTCCCTGTGTAATCCCATGAACAACCCGTTCCCAACCATCAGCCCTGCTATGAGTCAGCTCTTCATAAAAAAAAAAGAGAATAAATAATAAACATCTTGGAATTGTTTGGGGTTTTTTAAATTCTGGATGTAGAAGGAATATTCAGATGGGATACTGGGAAAAAATTCTTCCCTGTGAGGGTGTTGAGGCCCTGGCATATGTTGTCCACGTAAACTGGAATCCCTGGAAGTGTCCAAGGCCAGGTTGGACGGGGCTTGGAGCAACCTGGGATAGTGGAAGGTGCTCCCACCCACAGAGGATGGAGCAAGTTAAGCTTTAAGGTCTTTTCCAACCCAAACCATTCCATGATTCTGGGGCATCAGGGTGGGAGAAGAAGCTTCCCAGGGCACTTCAAGGCTGCAGCTCAAGATTTTTGGGAGCTGTGACAGCAAGAAGGAGAAGGAAAACCAACCCCCAGGCCAGCCCTTGATCTATCCCTGTCTACTGACTTCCTAAATACCCCAGGATGGGGATTCCTGGATTTCTGTGGTTCTAGAGAAAAGGGGGTGGGCTGGGTCCAGCCAGGAGAAACCACTCTGGGAGGACCAGGACCCCAATTTTGATTGCCCAGTTGGGGGCAATCCTGGAGCCTTGGGAAGGGATGATCCTGCCATGGCCATGAGGATTTCTCTCCTGTGACTCCACAGAATATCCTGAAGTGGAAATGCTGCTCAAGGATCATCCAAGTCCTGCCTGCTCCAGGGAAAGAAAGGCTGATCCTATGCAGAACACCAGGGGAAAAGCTGGATGGAGGCTTTTCCATGCATGGTAATTCCTGTTTGGAAGATGAATCACGGAATGGTTTGGGTTGGAAGGACCTTAAAAATCATTGAGTTCCACCTTTCTGCCATGGGCAGGGATTTTTCCACGACCCCAGGCTGCTCCAAGCTCTGTCCAGCCTGGCTTTGGACACTTCCAGGGATGGGGCAGCCACAGCTTCTCCGGGCACCCTGTGCCAGGGCCTCACCCCATCCCATCACCCCATAACCTGCCCTTCTCTCCCATCCCACGTTTCCCCTCTTCAAGACCTCTAAGCCGGAATTCCCCTGTTCTGTGTCCTTGGATCAGAGGCACAAATCCTTCACCCTGCACTGAATTATGGCTTGGTGCTGCTATTTATACAAATCTACAGCTGCTCCATACACAGCTCAACAAAAGCAGAGCTAATTAGCCACAACCACTTGGTCAATTAGGAAAATTGCCCTTCCCACTCAGCCAAGATTAAAAAATAAATAAAAAAAAAAGGCCCAGGCAGGTCAAGACAAACTCAGTCCGAGCAAATCTAAGAAGCCTCAATCCAGAGTATTTGCAAACTCAAAGCTGGTGGCCCGGTAGTAAAATCATGGAATGGTTTGGGTTGGAAGGGGCTTTAAAAATCATCCAGTTCCTGTCCCTGCCACCTTCCCCTATCCAAGCTTGCTCCAAGCCCCGTCCAGCCTGGCCTTGGACACTTCCAGGGATCCAAGGGCAGCCACAGCTTCTCTGGGAATTCCATTCCAGGGCCTCACCACCCTCAAAGCCAAGAATTCCTTCCCAATATCCCATCTAACCTTACCCTATTCCAGTTAAATGCCATTCCCTGTGTCCTGTCCCTCCATCCCTTGTCCCAAGTCCCTCTCCAGCTCTCCTGGAGCCCCTTTAGGCCCAGGAAGGGGCTCTGAGCTCTCCCTGGAGCCTTCCCTTCTCCAGGCTGGACATTCCCAGCTCTCCCAGCCTGGCTCCAGAGCAGAGGGGCTCCAGCCCTTGGAGCACCTCCGTGGCCT
>VYXC01000266.1:136639-164303 GCA_013397175.1 Platysteira castanea
AGCATCTCCATGGCCTCCTCTGGAATTGCTCCAGCAGCTCCAAATCCTTCTGATCCCAGATCTGGACACAGCGCTCCAGGTGGGTCTCACCTGAGCGGGGCAGAGGAATAGCCACAGAAAATACCAAATTAAAGGGATAACAAACAACCTTGTCTTACACTCAGAGAGGAAGACCCGGACTGAGCAATTCTGTTCTATTTCTGGAATTTTATCTCCCACTTTTTGTCATTTTTGTGGTGTTATTTTACATTTCCCAGCACACAGGAAGGCCCTGTGAGGATGACCCAGCACAGCCCCTTGGAGGAGCTCTGCCAAATGTGAGAATAGGGAGGAAAATCAAACAAATAAAACAAATAAATAAATAGAAAATAAAGATAACTTTTTTTTTTTAATCACAAAAGGGAGTCAGGGGTTATGCAGCCTCAGTTCAGCCAGGTTTTTGCTTAAAGGGCCACACTCCAAAGGCTGCCCAAGTGGCTAGAGGAAAAATGGAATGAAATTATGGCTGTAGCCTTCCAATAGAGGGTCCCACAGGCAAAGGAAGAGAAGCCACATTTAAAAAAAAATGGAATTGTGCCAAGTTCCTGGGCTTGGAAGAGCAGCCAGACCTTCTAGATCCAGTTTCTCCCCTCACCACCTTCAACTTCCAGCCCCAGCAGCAGCAGGATTTGGGTTTGAGGACATTTGAGTCCATTCCATGCCTGTTTTTGTCTGAAATCCTGTATTGGATCCAAGGATGCACAGGAGAGGGGTGGAGGTGGAGATTTAACCCCTCCAGGTGCTCCCTTCCAATGGAAGTGCTTCTCCTGCTCCAGGAATGAACTGTGGGAAAGTCAGGATCTGCTTCTGCTTGGGGGATGACCAGGAGTGAGGCAAGAGCCCTAATTAAAGCTGGCTGAGTTAATTGCCACCCCATTCTCCTCCGCTTTGGCAAATCCAGCCTTCAGGAGTAGAAGATCCCAACAAAAGCTTGAGAGAGAGATGGAAGAGATTCCACGGAAGGAGCTCATTCAACTCCAAGTGACCCTGGGGAAGGGTTGGAGACTTCCTCGTTATCCCATCCTGTCAGGGAAATCATCTGCTGTTCCCAAGAGTAAGGGCAGCCAAAATTCCACCCAGCAGCCTGGAATCATGGCATTTTTGGGAAGTACTCAGCTGTCTGCCTACTGCAACACAGGGCAATCCCCGGGAACTTCTGGGAGCTCCTACAGTCTGGAGAGACCTCACATCCCTTGGAAGAGGGACTTTTAACACTAGGATGGGGGGAATGGCTTCCCACTGCCAGAGGGCAGGGTTAGATGGGATACTGGGAAGGAATTCTCCCCTGAGAAGGTGGTGAGGCCCTGGAATGGAATTCCCAGAGAGGCTCTGCCTGCCCCATCCCTGGAAGTCCTCAAGGCCAGCTTGGATGGGGTTTGTAGCAATCCCGTCCATGGCAGGGGAAGGGAATTCCATCATCCTGAAGGTGCTTTCCAACACAAACCCTTCCATGATTCCATGATCCCTCTTCCTTCCAAGCTCACGGCAGCAGAAGGAACTGAGGAGCCTCGATGCAGCCGGGAGAGCCTTTATCCCAAGGCTTATTCCTGAGCCAAGCCAATCAAATCATAATTGCAGCTTAATCCTGACTTGGATTAAGAACATTAACAAAGTAATTTATTGGGATTTCTCCTGGCCCAGCCTGCAGTGGGGCTCGGGATTAAAGCCTGGAGAAGCCAACCTCAAAGCTTGGGACAACTCAGCTGAGCTTTGCCCTGATTCTTTATTTTGTTTTGCGTAACAGAGGTGTCCACTGGGCAAAAATGGGGATAGGAAGAGCCAGGCTGGATGTTACCCACTCATTCCTAGTGGGATATGAGTGTCAGCTCTCCTTCAGTGGGTACAAACCTGAGATCCTGGAGTTTCATCCTCCCTTGGAAGCCTTTCCTCTGCCCCTCATTACCAGTCCTCCAGTTTATCCCAGGGCTCCGATTTCTCCCAGGCTGCTTTCCCTGCAGCCACTTCCCTTGGCACCAGCACTTCCAAACACAGGGCCTGGGATAATGGCTCTGCAATTTGGGCTGATTTTCCATCCGTCTGAGCCTGGCTGAGCGTGAAGGGACAGAGATCCAGGGAGCTCTTTCAGCGCATGTTTTATTTATGCCAAACTACAGCCACACTCTTGTCTCTCACTAAAAAAAAGGTTGGAAAAGGAAATGCCTCTGTTCGCGGAGTTCAGAGACAGCGGCTGAACCACAGCAGCCAGAGCCTCAAATGTTCTTCCCCTTTCCTCTCAAAACACTCCCTTGAAAGTTTCTGTTCTCTATTTCCCATTTTTTCCCTCATTTTTGTGACATCAGACGGAAAAACCCTCTGGACACAGGGAGGAAAATCCCTCTTTTCCTTCCTCAAACCCCCGCGGGGGTTTCCCATCATTCACGAGTCGGCCAAGCTGCACCTGGGTGGTTTTCCCTTCCTCCCATCCCTCCAGGGATTTGGATGCAAGGGAGAAGCAGCAGTGGAGCAGCAAATGCCCCATCACCTCCCCTTCCCTCTCTGCACCAATTAAGATAAATCAGACCAAAGTCCATCTCCCGAAAGTTTGAAGGCCCCACCATTGAGCAGATGAAAGAGCAGCCAAGCAGAGCTGATGGGCTCCCTTCCCCAAAGTGGTTGAGTCACCATTCCTGGAGGGATTTAAAAGACATGGAAATGCGGGGGGACTTGTGGTGAACACAGCAATTAACGGCCGCACTTGATGAATTTAAAAGGGCTTTTCCAGCCTGAATGATTCCATGATTTAGGTCTGTCTGACGGGCCAGGGGAGGGAGGAGCCCTGCCAACCTGAAGCTATGGAATGTGGCTCTGGAAAACAGGAGGCTGATGAGATTTTTTCATCCGTGAGGACCAATAATCTTTTGGACGTGGAGCAAGATTCTGACTCATCCCAAGGAGAGAGCACGACGTGGGAAGGTTCCTGATGTGCACAGCTCTGGCCAATGGATTTATATTCCCAAATCTCCAAGACGCTGATGCAGAAGCAATGAGCAGTGATGGATCCCACTGGAGCTTCCAGGTGCTCAAACAGCTTCTGTGGGAAGAGGAATTGCTTGTAGAGCTCCCAGCCATCCTTGGATTTGGGCCACCAGAGCTGGAGCACTGAATCCAACTCTGGAATCATCAGCAGAAGGATATGGAGCTGCTGGAGCAGGTCCAGAGGAGACCACGGAGATGCTCCAAGGGCTGGAGCCCCTCTGCTCTGGAGCCAGGCTGGGAGAGCTGGGAATGTCCAGCCTGGAGAAGGGAAGGATCCAGGGAGAGCTCAGAGCCCCTTGCAGGGCCTAAAGGGGCTCCAGGAGAGCTGGAGAGGGACTTGGGACAAGGGATGGGATACAGGACACAGGGAATGGCTTCCCACTGCCAGAGGGCAGGAATGAATGGATATTGGGAACCTGTAAGGGTTGTGAGGCCCTGGAACAGAATTCCCAGAGAATCTGTGGCTGCTGCATCCCTGGAAGTGTCCAAGGCCAGGTTGGACGGGGCTTGGAGCAACCTGGGATAGTGGAAGGTGTCCCTGCCCATGGCAGAGGAGTTGGAATTCTGTGATCTTCAACATCTCTTCCAACCCATACCCTTCCACGATTCTTTGATTGAAGTTCAAAATCCCAGATTTGGGGCTAAGTGATCCCAGGGAGCAGGACAGGCTGGGGGGGGGATGGAGCTGCTGCCTTTAACAGGGGACAATTATGGAGCCGATACCCAAGGCTAACCTGGCTCTGCACAAAGGACAAGCAGCTGGTTCCAAGGTGAATCAAGGGACAACTCCAACCCCACATAAAAAAGGAAAAGCCTTGCCAGGGCAGTGATTCATTTCCAAAACAGTGACCCTGAGAGATGCTGGAGGAATTTCCCTCTGTGGAAACTTTGAAATTAAGTTTGAGAAAAACCCTGAACAACCCAGCCAAAGCTGATTCTCCTTTGATGAGAAGGTTGAGCTCGAGCCCTCCAGAGGCCATCCCAACCCTGGATTTCTGGGAAGAGTCCGGGCAGGGGCCGTGGATACCAAAGCAAGACAGGAGGAACTTCTCATCACCTCCTAAATTTATCTCCTCCAACAGGCCCTCTATCAGCACTGCCCAGGGCAATCAGTGGGGGACATCCCCAGACTACAGGAAGAGGACAAACTTCCCAACCCTCCCGAGGGTTTTTTGGGATTTTTGTTTGTGCTTTAAAGCTCCGTTATGTACCTAGAACAGCCCTAAGCTCGTCCAGTACCAGCCCGAGCAGTCAGCTTTGACCCTGGTAGGTTTTGGGTGAGGTCTCCTCCCACCCACAGTGAACAAAAGGCTTTTATGAAAAGCAAATTAGGCAAACAAGGAGTCACAGGGGAAGGTGTCACTTCTGGTTGTGTCACAAACCACAACTTCCCTTTTTTAAATAAAAAGAGGAAGTCGTCACAATGGAGAAATGCTAGATTTTTGATTTTGAGTTTCACCAGATGTCACTGTCTTGATTTTGGGTTACCAGAAGGCATCAAACACAGGTTTTCCTCTGCCTACATCATCACAGAAAGTTGGAAAGGACCTTTAGGATCATCAAGTCCAACCACCACGTTCACCACTAAACCACGTCCTCAAAGTGCCATTTCCCGAGGTTTTCTGAGCACTGCCAGGGATGGAGACTTCAGGAAAACACTGGAAAAATGGACTTGGAACCAGGCCTGGAAGGGCCAAAGTGAGGAGGGGTCATCTGAGCACACCAGTACTGCTCGGAGCCACTAATTAACCCCAAATTATTGGGATGGGAGAGGGATCCTCCTCTCTGGAGCAGGACTGATCCTGCTCCACGTGGTCCTGAGCAGTAGGAAAAGCCCCTGGGCGTTAGGCCATGGGAAGAGTCTATGGAATATTGCCAGAAACACTTGGAGGACTCCAGGAAAAACAGGGTGAGGATGGACAGGACCATCTGGGACAGCAACAACTCAGCCCTTCTGGAATTACTCCTTTATTTTATGGAGTCCCAGAATGGTTTGGATTGAACGGAACTGTAAAGCTCATCCATGGGCAGGGACACCTTCCACCATCCCAGGTTGCTCCAAGCCTCCTCCGTCCTGGCTCTGAACACTTCCAAGGATGGAACATCCAGAACCACACTTGGAATGAGTTGCAAAAAACCTCCAGTCATGGATCCTCAGAAAAAAATCACTCCCAGTTCTAACGAGATGCATTCCAAGACCTCAATCCCCAACCAAAACAGCAACAATTTCAACACGAGAATGAGTGGAAATAAACACATGGGAAGCACCAGGAGCTTGGGAACACAGAGCCCTGGACGTCAGCCCTGAGGAGCTGGAAGGTTTTGTTGCCAGTGCAACAGCTCGCTCACACCTGGGATCCTCTGGGATGTGGGAATTCTGCCAGGAATGGGCTGATATTACCTTTTTTGGGGATGTGGAAAGCAGACAAGCAGCAAACACGACCAGTTTGTGCCACTGATCCCTGCCTGCTCCGTTCCCAGCTGGAGTGGGAAGGATGATGCCAGAGGTGTCATCCCAACACAGCAGCAGCTCAGCCTCAAGTGAGACCACTCCTCACCACCCATCCCACAGAGCTTGGCCCAGCATTATCCTAATTCCTGGGAAATTCCCCATTTCCTAAACCTCTGTCTGGACAGTTCAGTTTCTGCTCTGGGTACAGGAGCTGAGCCAGGGTCAAGTGAAGGGAATAAGGGAATAAACACAGCCTCAAGTGAGATCTCCTCTCCAAGAACAAAATTTAACCTCATGCAGGTGCTTAAAATACTCTTTGTTCGTGGCCAAGGTGAATTTTAACCCCCTGCAATGTGAAACTGCTTTTAAATCCAACATCTTCCCTTCCACCTTCTCCTGCCATGACACAAATTCCCTCCCATGTTTTTTTCCATTTACTATCCCTGCCATTGCACAACTTTCTCCCCTCTTGGAGGTGAAAGGGCACAAAGTCCCCCAAAATGTAAAACCCTGAGGTTTTGCCTTTCTTCCCACTGCATCCCTAAGCCAGTCCTGGGTTTTATATTGCACTTCCCTGTTTTCCTGCTGTCATCACCTCGTGTTTCCCCACCCACCCCAGTCTGGAAAGGGCAGCACAGCTCCAGTACCCCAAGGAGACAGGATTAGACCCAATTGTGTTGATCAGCACAATTAAGTCTCTTATTTAATCTCCTTCCAAGACTCCAGAGGAAGAAAGAAAAAAATCCCAAGTACTTGGCAGCTCTGAAGAGGACTTAAGAGTTCCCAGAGCCCTAAATCCCAATCAGCAATACCTGCTTCAACTGCAAATCCAGGTGTTTGCTTTTCCATACAAAAAAAAAAGGCACCAAACTCAGACAACCCTCAGCCCCCAGCAGCAGCAGATTAAAAAAAGCCAAAGCTTCCCAAAAGCACCAGATGAGCAGGATTTGGGATTTAACGTGGGAGCCACCGGCTCAGAATTCAAAGTCCTCGCCAGCCATGTCGATGGCCCAGGCAAACTTCTCCCTCTGGGTCTTGTTGTAGATCCTCTCGATGGGAATCCCGAATTTCTTGCACCTGTGCAGAACACAAGACACCAGTGGGGACCCGTCACCCAGCAGTGTCCTCTCCACTGCACCCCTAGAAGTGCCCAAGGCCAGGCTGGAGCAACCTGGGGTAGTGGAAGGTGTCCCAGGAACAAGAGGAATTTTAGGGTCCTTTCCAACCCAAACCATTCCACGGCTTCACACCCAAGCCTTACCAAGCCACGCTAATCCTGGGATCCAGGTAGTTCAGCTTGGATGTGCCCAGAGCTATTTGCTTGTTCTCCTCCCTGTCCGTGGCCTGGATGTTCAGCTTGGCCAACTGCTCCTCCAGCCTCTTCAGCAGCCGCTGCTTCTTCTCCACGTTCCTGAGGGCAGAGAAGGAACAACACAGAATGCCCCAAAGGCCAGGAATTCCCTGGAATGGCAGTCAAAGGTGCCATTCAGGACTAATCTATTTCTCAGGGATGTGGATCTGGCGAGATGCTTTTTTTAATATAAAAAATTAACAATAAAAAATGTAGTTTCCACCACTAAAGACAGGCAAACAAAATCCAGCATCCTGGAATGGGTTGCCTGGAAAAGCTGTGGCTGCCCCATCCCTGGAAGTGTCCAAGACCAGGTTGGACAGGGCTTGGAGCAACCTGGGATAGTGGGAGGTGTCCCTGAAGGGAACCATCCACAAGGTCTTAACCATCCCCCAAACTTTCATGGGCCAAGAAGAACCCAACCTCAAAAATGGACATTTCTGTTCTGATGGGGTGTTGGGACACACCATCCCCATCCACGGGCCCTCTGGATCCCTCTGCAAGAGAGGATTCCAAGGAAGAGCCACTCACGCTTCTGCTTTGGCATCTTTTGTGTCTTCAAACTCAGCCTCAGCTTTTTTCACTTCTTCCTGGGCTTCCTCCACTTGTTTCTTCTTGGCATCGATCTGTGAAGGTGAAAATAAAGTGAGACAATACTTCCAAGCTCCCTGAAGGTTTCAGCCTCCTCCCTCTCTTCCTTCCCACACCATTCCTCAATTTCTTACCAACCCTACTTCCCCACTTGTCCCTGCAGCGCTTTCTGGGCTCAAGCATTTTTTAGCATCTTCTAAAATATCATCCCAGCCCAGATGCCACCAACACTCAGAGCTCCTAAATCTGTTCATCTTCTGCACCTGCCTGAGACTGAGGGGCTTGTGACAGCACCAGAGACCTCAGAGAAGTCCCAGTCCATCAGTGGGGTGTGTGCAAAAGCTGAGGACAATTAAAAGTGGTAATTTGAGGTATTTTCAAGCTGCTCTTTCTGCAAAAAGACAGGAAAACAAATTTCCCTGATCTTGATCCAACTGGGCCAGAGCTGCCATCACAAAAGGCCCCCCAGTTTGCTTTGAACACACAGAGTGATGAAGAGTGCCCCAAACTCATAAAAACTCACCCAAATTCTGTGCCAAGTTGCTTCCCCCAGTATCTGAGGTCACCACATCCCTCTCCACCCCTGGGCTGCAAATCCACTCTTCCCAGGACATCCCCTGATGTTCTCGACCAAGGTGATTCCTTCAGACATCACCCCAGCCCAAAAATAAAACTCAGAGGCCAGATTAGGTCTGGGATCTCTCTGCTGGGTCTGTCTCACCTTTTCCTGGAGGACTTGCATGGACCTGGAGAAGGTTTTTGGTATCGACCTCTGATGGTTGCACAGGACGGCCACGGCTCGGTTGGCTCGGTTGTAGGACAGGAGTTTTCCTGCAATGTTGTCTTCAGCTGGAAAGAAAGGAAAACATCCCTCTGTCTCCACTCCAGGAGTTGGGAGAAGTGAGGAATACAGCAGAAGGAAAGGTAAACAAGTTGCTGTCGCATTCTGTCCCCAGGGAGAGCAATAATGGTTGTAGAAATTGGGGAAGGAGAATTGAGCATCACGATCTGCTGCTGTGACTCACCACTCATGCACACAAAGAGGCAAAAACAGCGCAGCCAACCAGCAGCACAAGGAAAAGAGGGGAAAACATTCCCATTTTGGCAATCAGGTAGTCAGAGCATCCCCGAGTTCACCGTTCCTCACTTACCAGCATTCCCAACCTGCTGCTCACCCCCATAAATTACTCCCAACCCTGCTATGGGGAGCATCACCTGCCCAGGTGGGACATGGATGGTTTTAGGGATCCCAAAGCCACAGAAGGACATTCCTGAACCCTTTGGTCCCAGTATGCAGCTGGAGACACCACAGGTGACACCACAACCACTGGCACTCACGGTTGGTGAGGGCCTTGAGCTGCTCCTGCAGGGTGATGGACGCGTTGTAGGTCCTGAAGACTTTGGCCGTCAAACCGTCCATGAGGTGATGGAGGTGTTTGTTCAGGAAATTTGTCTGGAGGAGGGAAAACAGGGAAAAAGCGCAGGGAAAAGTCACACCAGGAATTCGAGTGGTAGGACAAGGAGGAATGGATTCAAACTGACAAAGGGCAGGGTTGGATGGGATATTGGGGAGGAATTCTTCCCTGGGAGGGTGGGGAGGCCCTGGAATGGAATTCCCAGAGAAGCTGTGGCTGCTCCATCCCTGGAATTGTTCAAGGCCAGGCTGGATGGGGCTTGGAGCAGCCTGGGATGGTGGAAGGTGTCCCTGCCCATGGCAGGGATTTGGAACCTGACAGCCTTTAGGATCACTTCCCACCCAAACCATTCCATGAAAGAGAAGGAATAGAACAAGCAGAAGCCGGGACAAATCTTTTTTTTCCTCAGACCCTCTTCTGCCTAAGCAACCAAAACTAGGCATTAGAAAAAAATTAAGTTCTGCAGCTTGTAGAGCTACTTGTGGGGTCAGGTCATCATCTACCCAAAACTGGCCTAAAATTCCACCTAAATCCACAAAAAAATCTCTCTGGAAGTCAACAATTTCTGCGCACCTGTGTCCAAGAGGACACACGCTGGCACCTGGGGACAGGGTTTAGTGGTGGACCTGGCAGTGCTGGGTTAATGCCTGGATTTGATGACCTGAGAGGTCTTTTCCAGCCTCACTGATTCCTGATCTCACATCCAATATCACATCTCTGTTCTACAGAGCACACGGGGCTGCTCATGGATCACACATCCCATCCTGAGGAAGATGAGGGAGAAGGTTTTTCCGGGAGGGAAGGCAGCACATCCCTCCAGCAACCTCTCTCACTTCCGTGGAGCCCTGGTGAGGTGCAAAAGCATCGAAAAGCTGAGGTCTGGTACCTCCAGGAATTTCCCAAATGTGGGCAGCCCTTCCCAGGCTAACAAAAGCCCAAGTGGATGAGCTGGAGGAGGGAAGGAGCAGGGATCCAGCTCCTCAGCAGGGACACAGGGAAGCAGAGACGCTCCAGTGCAGGAAGAGGCTGGAAAACACCACAGGGTGTTCAAAGAGTGACAGTGGTGTCCCTGGAGAGCAGAGAGTTAACACCAGGCAAAGGGACAGCCACAAAGGTGGCCAAGGGTGTCATGGTTTGGTTTCTCCTCCCTCAGGGCCACCGGTGCTGTCTGAAAAGCTTCGAGGTGACAACTCACGTTGAGCTGGTCAAAGAGGTCATCGGTGGGGTCCTTGTTCTTCATGAACAGCTGTAGGTTCTTGAACACCTGAAGAGGGGGAAAGAACAGCCCTGGTCATGGCCAAGGAATGAACTGTTCCCAGACATCTCCCTCATCTCTTCCTCCTCCTCTTCCAGACGGACTCTGATTCACCCTCGTGTTGGCACATCCCACCAACCTTCTCAACTTCAAGGCACCAAGAGGTGTTTCCCCCACCTTTCCCATCTCCGACATCCCAGTTTCCCCACAAACACCATTAAAATCTTCTTTCCCGTGGGTAAAGGAAAATAATTCAATATAAATTGAGAAATATCAAGTCCTGATGCCCACGAGCCATCTGAGGGTGCTCCAGCAAGAGGTGGGACTTCTCCCTCATGGTTCACGGGCTCAAACCACCTTGGAAGTTCTATCCCAAAATTTCTCCCATTCTCCAGGGCTAAAGCACAGCAGGAGGCATCTCGGCAAAAGGTTTCGGATGGAAATTCGGGACTGATAAACACTGAGGGAATCCAGATAACCAAGCACTTCCTCTGTTCCTTCCCCACTCACCGGCTTCTCCACGGACACTTTGTTGTAGTAACGGATGGAGTCTTTCCCAAGGAAGTCAAACTCCACCACGTGCTCCTGCCCGTCCAGCTGGGGATGCAGCTGGATGTGCTCCACACGCAGGGAGCAGCAGCCGACCGTGTCCGCGGTCTCCCCTTCCTCCTTCTCATTCCCGGCTCGCAGGGCCAGCTGGAAGGAAAGAGAGAGTTCATCCATCCCATCCCACCTCAACTCCCCTTTCCCAGGTTGTTAAAAAGTGGATCAGGACGAGAGGAGATTGGATCATCTCCATCTATAAATTCATGGAATGATTTGGAAGGGACTTTCAAGATCACTTGGTTCCAACCCCCTGCCATGGGCAGGGATATCTTCCACCAGGGACAACTTTCATCTTCCACACCTCTGGAAATGCTCAAATCCAGGCTGAATGGGTCCTGGAGCCACCTGGTCTAGTGGGAGGTGTCCTTGCCCATGGCAGGGGGTTGGAGTGAGATGATCTGCAAGGTCCGATCCAACCAAACCACTCCAGGATTCCATAATCATCCCCAGATTCCTCACGTGGGGTCCGCCCGGGTGGTAGAACCAGCCAACCCCAAAAACTACACGGTGGGGTGGATCAGGGAAGCAAATTCCCAACTTCCACGTGGATGGGGGACCCGGGGTGAGGCTGTGGGTACCTTATCGATGAAGTAGAGGGCCACCGCTCTCTGCCGCTTCTTTATCTCCTTGGATTTCCAGTCCTTTCTGTACTGAGCCCGGATTTTGTGGACAACATCCTTTAGGCGCCGAGCTACCTCATATTTCTGCCAGTCCTTCTCCCCCTAGAATGGGAAACCAGGGTATTTTCCACTCCATGCCCCATTCTTATTCCACCCCCACAAGTCAAATCTTGCTCTGGAAGCACCTCCAGCTTCTGAATGCTGCTCAAACCTCATCGTTTTCTTGGGAAAAAAATCCATGAAGGGAATAAACTGGAGAAGAAACAGCTCATCCAGGGTTTCTGTGCCCTCTGCTGGCTGTGCTGGATCTGGATCCTGGCCAAGTCAGGGTGTTCTCCACCAGCCAGAGTGCAGCACAGGCCAAGTGGTCAAATCATGGCCAAAGGTGGCTGCTTGGACACCAGTGTGGACTGACACAGGACTTGCTCAGTTCTGTCCACCTGGGCAGCATTCCCACTTTCTTTGAGCTCAGGAATTAACCCTAAATCCCCTTTCTCTTCCCGCAGAGTTCAATCCCACCTCTTCCTACCCTCCACTTTCTGGTATAAATGAACTTAACCCAGCTCTGGTCCATATGGATCTTCTCAGCCCCTTCCTGGCTTCCAGCAGCCTTCCCTGGACACACACAAGGAATCTGGCACTGGGATCACTCTGCCAGGAGCAACCCATCCCCTGGGATAGGTTTGATGTTCACAATCATCTGTCCTTTCCCTCTCCCCACTTCATTTTGTTTATCCCTTTTTTTAAGGAAGGGCCAAAAAAAAGGAAGATTTTTGTTGATATTCCACATCCCAGCTCTCCCAGATTTTTTCCCCCTGACCAAGGGCAGATTCCAACCTTCAGCTTGGAGCTGGGATTCAGCATGATGTACTTGAGGGTGTTCTGGATGTTCTCTGTCCACGAGGCCAGCCAGGTGACCGTGTTGTCAAAGCGCACCTCCTTCCACTTGTGACCTTCTGGGGGCTCGGGAATCTTGGAATCCCTGTGGGGAAGAGCAGGATTAGAGCCCTCAGACCATCAAGAAAGAGGTTTTCAGTGAGCCAAGGATGGTCACCACACTGAGAAAACATGGAATCCACCCAAAAGTGCTCCACAACGTGGAATCGTTAAAGCTGGAAAATTCCTCCAAGATCGAGTCCAGTCATGAACCAGCACTGCCAGGGCCACCAAACCGTGTCCCCAGGTGCCACATCTACACAGCCTTCACATCCCTGCAGGGCTGGTGACTCCACCCCTGCCCCGGCAGCCTGTTCCAATGCCTGACAATCCTTTCTGGGGAGAAGTGTTCCCTAATACCCAACTTAAACCTTCCCTGGCACAACTTGAGGCCATTTCCACTTCTCTCATCATTTGTTATCTCACAGAAGAGACCAAGCCCCACCTGGATCCAACCTCCTGTTGTGGAGAGCAATAAGGTCCCCCCTGAGCCTCTTTTTCTCCAGGCTGAGCCCCCTCAGCTGCTCCTGGTGCTCCAGACCCTTCCCACAATGCTGGATGGATGCTGGGAACAACAGGAAAACTTTCCGGACTGGTGGGGAATGTTTTGAATCAAGGTCTTCAAGGGGGTGGGTTAAGACCAGTCCAGCTGGCATAACTCAGAGGGAAAAACACTCTCAGGATAAGGGAAACAGGGATTGTAGAAGATGGGAAAACCCCAGCTCCGGGCAGAGGAAGTGCCCAGTTCCCCCCAATCCCAAAGGAAGCTCCAGGAGCTCAGCACTTCCAAGGACAACCCGCCTGCTGCAGTTGATGGTGACATCTTCTGGCATGATCCTCTTCTTCAGCATCCCCATTTTGGGGTGCTCCCCACGGCCACGGAAGAGCCCCGGAGGTTCAGTTTTGAAGTTGCCAATCTTCTCCCGGTGCCCGTCCAGGGTGCAGTACCCGTATTCCTCCTGGATCTTATCCGCCTCCTCCTTCAGCTTCTGAAACCAGGACACCACAACAAAAAAATCAGGATGGTTTGGATTGGAAGGGATCTTTAACATTCCAACCAACAAGCCTGAGTGCCATCATTCCCTTCGCCAGGTCCACAATCCTCTGGACAGGGAAGGACTCCAAAATATCATCCAAGGATAACTGGCACGCTGCAAAGCCATGAAAAGTGCAGGATCCGCTGATAAAATTCAGGAAGAGGGTGATGGCCATGGAGAGAGAGCTGGATTAAAGAAGTCCAAGCTCAGGGCATAACACCAGGAAAGAGAACAAGGAAGAGCCAAAATTCCCAAAACTGGACCCAAACATGTCATAGGAACCAGTCCTCACCTGCTTTTCCTCCTTGGGAAGCGCTTTCCGGGCCTCATTTTTTTCCACAAAATATTTGTGGATCTCCCTGAAGTCGCACTTGTCCAGATCCTTGATTATCTCCTGCTCCTCTGAGGTCATTTCCTGGGAAAGAGAGGAGAGGGGCCGGGAAGAGCCAGGAGGCAAAACCAATTCCACACAGAGATTCCACTTGGGCTTCTCCTTCCCAGAAAAAGGAATAGAGACCCACATCCCAGTTCTTCGGAAAAAGCACAGCCAGTTCTGGGGTGGAAGAACCTCACAGGGAAAAAAGTCCCCAGACAACTGCAGGGACAGCACCAAAGGTATTTGGGAGGTGTAAACATCCCCTAGAATGAGTTTTGCTCTTTTTTTGGGCGGGGGATCAGAGGTCATTCCTTCATTCCTTTGGCATCCCAAACTGGTTTTGGAGCTGTTTCCAAGATCCTCCACCTGCTCCCATCGCTAAAACTCGGAGGGAGCACAGCAAACCCCAGCACAAATCCACAAAAACCACAGAAATAAATCAGGATTTAGAACCTCATAATTACAAATAAGGAACAAATCCCGCCCCATTCCCTCCATCCCACACCACAGCCCAGGGATGATGGGTATCAAGGAGCCATCCCAGGGAAGGTACCTTCCTCCAGTCATGGAAGAAGTTGTTCTGGAAGATCTCCTTGGTCGTGTACTCATGATCCAACATTTTGGCGTAGAAGGTGGCGATTTCCTCCGTGGCCAGGCTCAGCTTCAAGGGTTTCCCTGGGAAAAGAGAGGCAGGGACACCTTCCACTACCCCAGGTCGCTCCAAGCCCTGTCCAACCTGGAAAACTTCCAGGGATGGGGCAGCCACAGCTCCTCCGGGTAGAATCTTGGATCATTTCTTAGATTTTCTAAGGATCTTGGGTCATTTATTGGAGGTGGCAAAGCCGCCATCCCCTCCTGAACTCCTTGGCTGGAGAAGCACAACAAAACCAAGGAATATCTTGGCTCATCCTAGGAATTACTTGGAAATAGCCTTTTTTTTTTTTTTAGGGAAAAGCACCCTGCAGAGATCCAGGGAATGGTGGAATCCTACTTGAACCACTGGTTTTTGGGATTCCTGGAGAGCCGGGAATGGAGCTTGGGGCAGCCCCATGACAGCCCACACACACCAGCTCATCCATGGGCCCTTCCTACCTGGGGTCGTTGCCTGTCCACAAATTTTTCCATCTAGGAACGGCGACTCTTTTAGGAAGAAAGTCAACATCAAAAATCCCAAAGTCCAAAGCAACCAACCCAGATCCACTCAACGCCTCAGAGGTCACAGGAAAGGTCCAAACCCTGTCAAGGCTCCTCCTCATGGAGCCAAAATCCCATGGATATCTCAGCAATGCCCTCTGGTGCTGCCAGGCACTTCCTTTTCCCAAACTGGGCTTTTTCCTACTGCAAAAAAACCATGGGAAGCCCCAGGGAACCGAGGATCACCAAGATCCCAGGGGAATGTGATCCCGTTCCATCTCCAGCACCCCTGGGCTAACCCCCAATGTCCTTATTGCCCCCTCCCCTTGATCCATCAGAAATGAGTTCAGGGATGAAGTGAGGGCAGGGAACGGGAGGAAATCCAGCGGGAATGGCAGGAAAACAAGGAGGCAGCAAAGGTCTGGATCTGTCCTGCCAGTGACACCCCGAGTTGCTCTAAGGTGACACGAGGTGACCCCGGGGACACCAGGAGCTTGGAGCAGCCCAGCCAAACCCTCGGGTGTGTCCATCACTGAGGCCATGGATCAGTAAAATCCCATTTTTCCAGCTCGTGGGAAAACACGGATGAGCCGACAGAGCTCAAACCCAAAAATGCAGCTTAACGAGAAAAACAACCACTAGGATCAGCTCCCCAAAAACCTCGTAACTCCAACCACACGCAAGATCCTCCCATGGCTTTTCCAATGGGACATTCCTCTTCCCGGAGGAGAGGACACCACCCCAAGCCCCAGGTCCCACCACGGATGTACCGTCGTAATAAAACCGCACATCCTCGGGCAGGGGCTCGTAGGGGGGCACGAAGTAGGGCCCTCGGTGCTCCAGCTGCATCCATTTGACTCCATCTTCCTTCTTCTCCTCTTCCCACCTGGAACAGATGCACAGGAATCCATGAGAACATCCCAAATCTGGGATCTGGCGCCTCCTACCCCAGGTCACACTGGCACAAACTCCAGGTGAAATCCTCTTTCCTCTGCTGCTGCCTCGGTTTCCCTGTTCTTTGAAAGGAGGAAAGTTGGAATGGAATCCAGGGAATGGAATCCAGGGAATGGAATCCAGGGAATGGAATCCAGGGAATGTTTGGCGTGGTGACATGGGAGGATTCAGGGGGAGAGTGAAGGGATCCCAAAAGCCACCTCATTCCAACCCCGTTCCACAGGCAGGGCCACCTTCCACCAATCCAGGATGCTCCAAACCCCATCCAGTCCAAGGAATTCTTCCAGGGATGGGGCAGCCACGGCTTCTCTGGGAAACCTGTGCCTCCTGAATATTCCTAACTTGGATTTTAATGCAAATGAGATCTTAAGGCCTCTCCCTCCTGCCAGAGCAAACAGGGATTTTAAAGCCACTGCAAGTTTTAACTGTGAAGATTTAAGAAGCAGCCACAAAAATGCCAATAAAATTAAATTTAAAAATTAAAAAAAAATAAAACTGTTGAAAGATCCAGCCAGAAAAATCAGGAGCAGAACTTCAAAAGAGGAAAACAAAAAAAAAAAAAAAAAAAAAAAAAAAAAACCAAAAACCAGAAACCCTTAATCCCAGCACCTCTGGGGAAAAAAAAAAACAACCCAAGAGCAACAAAAAAAAAAGCCAAGGATTTCTGGGAAAACACAGCAAGATTCCACAAGGAGAAGGCAAAATTCCTGTTTCTCACTCAGCAATGCCCCGGAAGTTATTTGTGATTTTTTCCCTCCCCATGGGAAGCAGAGTGGAATAAATCCACGGGATCCAAAGGTGCGTTTTGCCATAAAAACAGAGGAAACGAAATATTCGAGGAAATTCAGCCAGCTCCTGGAATCTGGGCTGAAAGCATCACAGAAAGGCAGCGTCAGGATAATTTTGTGATCCATGTCTCTTCCCGAAATTCTGGGATCCCAAATCCCGGCAGAGCATCCCGAGCCCATCCAGAGGCCAAGGGGGGGAATTTCCTCATGGGAAATGCAGTTCTGGATGGGTTTTTTGGGATGAAATTCCTAAGTACCGGCCTCCCTCTGTGCCGGGATCCAGCCGTTCCAAACAAGGCATTAATTAGGAAATAAAAAATACAAAATCCCACTTTTCACGCCAGCCTGGATCCTTCAAGAGCCGCCTCAAAGCTCCAGGTGTCCGTGGCTATCCCTGTCTGGGATAACAGCTCCTCCCAGATCTGGGTTTGCCCCAGGCTCCCGAAAAAAAAAAACATCCCAAAATTCCTCCTGCCCGATCCCAGATCTTGGGGAGATCTGGGAGAGAGTGACACCAAGTGGTTAAAGCCGCACTTCCAAACATAATCCAGCGGCCACATCCCACGTCCTTTCCTACAAAACTCCCGCATGGATCATCCCAAAACTGCTGGGGAAGGAATTCAGCCCCTCGATAGAGGTGCTGCTGTCTTGGAAGATGTTTTATTAATATTAATAATATTATTTTTTAAAATGTTATCATGATCTCCTTCCAATGATTATGAGCTTCTCCCTTCCCAGGATGGGCACCAGGAAAATCATTGGAGGAGAAATAAATATTATAGTTATAAAAATAACAATTAAAATAGTTATGATACAAATCCTGCTGTGCGTTCAGGACCTTCCCTTACCCCTCACCCATTTCCAAGAGTGGCAAGTTTAAGGCTCAAGGAAATACAGGAAAAGAGCCAAAAAATAGGAATTTTCACCGTTTTGTCCCACAAAATAAAATTAAAATCCCAATCCCAGGGTTAGAGCTGCCAAAGGCACGCGGGAATTTACCATTTCCATTTGTTTTCTGCCTCTTTTTCTTCCTCCTTCTGTTTTTTAGTCTTTTTCTTTTTCTTTTCTTCCTCTTTCTTTTCTTCTCCTCCTTCCATAGATTTCCCAGTTTTCCCCGGGGCTTCCTCCTCTTCATTCTTCTTCTCCTTCTCTTTTGTTTCCCCCTCTGGCTTTTTCTTCTTGTTTTTCTGCTTTTTCTCTTTCCCTGGCTCATCTCCCCTCCCTTCCTCCTCCTCCTCCTCCTTCACCTCCTGCCCTGTCCCTGCATTCCCAATCTCCCCCAATCCCAATCCCTCCTCCCCTTTCTCCTCCAACTCTTCCTCCTCCTTTATTCCTTTTCCATCTCCACTTCCCTTTCCCACCTTCTCCTCCAGTTCACCTCCCACTCCTTCCTCACCCTTCTCCATCTCTTGCTCCTCTTCCAGCAGTTTTTCCTTCTTTATTTTCCCCTTTCCCACCCCCTTCGCTTTCCCCTTCTCCCGTTTTTTATTCCCATCATCCCATCCCTGGCTGCTGTTGCTTCTCCTTCTTTTGGCTCTTCCCTGTCCCCCTTCCCAACTCCTGCCCTCATCCTCCTCCTCCTCCTCAAAGCCATCCATCAACTCCTCGGATTTCTCCTTCTTCCCTCTTTTTCTCTTCAATCCCTTTTCCTCCCATTTCTTCCCTCTTTTTCTCTCCAATCCCTTTTCCTGCTTATTCTCCTCCTGTTTCTTCCCTCTTTTTCTCTTCAATCCCTTTTCCTCCCGTTTCTTCCCTCTTTTTCTCTCCAATCCCTTTTCCTGCTTATTTTCCTCCTGTTTCCTCCCTCTTTTTCTCTTCAATCCCTTTTCCTGCTTATTCTCCTCCTGTTTCTTCCCTCTTCTTCTTTTCGGGGCTTGGGAATCCTCTTCCTGCCATGGGATAGGGGGATCCAGCTCCTTCTCCTCACCCTCCCTCACAGCTGTGAGCCCCAAATCCATCTCCAAAGGATCTCCAGAGGGGGATGCAACCCCAATCCCAACCCCACCAGCAGCACCTTCACTTGGAACCTGCGGGAAGCAGGAATAAGGGAAGAGATGCTGGGAAAGGAGAGAGGTTATCCCAAACCCCAAGCGAATGGAGGAGATGCAGGATTAGGTCCAGAGGGTGACATCCTCCCCCTGCTTTTCCTACCCCAATTCCATTCTGGGTCTCCAAGGGCTGCTCTCCCACGGCAGGTCCTGCTCTCTGGGATTTGTCCCGGGATCTGCAACAACATCACAGCCAGCTCTCGCCAGCAGCATTCCCCCCTTCCATCCCAAATTCGGGAATGGCTCCCTCATTTCCCTCCAACCACGGCAGCACCACAGACAGAGATATCCCAAGGCAGCAGGGAACGGCCCCAAGCTGGATTTTATGGGATGAGGAAGCTCAAAGGAGCAGGACCACGAGGTCTCCCAGACCCAGTGGGGGAGGTCCCAAGGAAATATTCCCAGAAAAACCTTGGAAGATTTGGCAGCACAAAGGACGGGATCAGGTCGATCAGGGACACACGGGAAAAGGAGACGGACGGGACACAACTCCTGGTTCCGTGGGGATGATTCCAACAGGGAATGGGAAGGGAAGGAGAGGGAAGCAGCCTCATCAATCCAGCAGGACGAGGAGTGTCCAGATCCATGACCCCCACCATCCGCATGGGCGAGGAATCCAGGAACGTTTCCCTCTCAGTGGAGAGCTCGGGTGAACTTTTGGGAATTCTGTGGGATTTGCAGCCATTATAAAGCACCAGCCTGCCCCTATCATTTCTCCCAAGGCTTCTCCAAGCCAGGCAGGGAGGTGGGATTCTTCAAGCTGTTCATATTCCAGAAAAAACAAGGAAAATAAGAATGAGGGAACAGCAGCACAGCCTAAACCAAGCTTATGTCTCTTAGACTGAGCCTACAACGCCATAGGGTGGATTTAGGTGGGATATTAGGGAAAAATACCCCAGGGAAAGGGTGGTCAAGCACTGGAAGAGCCTGGAATCACCATCCCTGGAAGTGTTCCAAAAACTTGGAGCTGTGATGCTTCGGGACATGGTTTAGTGGTGGCCTTGGAGGGATTTTCCCAACCTTAAGGATTCCATGAGTTTAAGGTTGAGGTGATGGTGTCCCTTTCCCACAGGGAAACCTGGGGCTTTCCCTTCTGGGCCATTGTCACCTCCCAGCCAAACCCTCTGGTCCATCCTAGGTAAGCCTGGAGCTGAGCTCAGATCCATTCCCTGTTTTTCCCAGCTCCTGGATCTCCCAGAGATCTCCTGGATCTCTTTGGAAGCACAGCCAGCTGCCCTGATCCATCCCAAAAAAGAGCTGGAAATCCAGTTTCCTCCTCCCAAGCAGGGTAACGATGGCTCCTCCTGGACTTCCAAAGAGAGAGGAGCCACAGTTCCTGTTTTTAGCCCAAATTTCTGCAACAGAAAGTGGGGATTTTCGCCCCTTTCTATAAATTAATTTAGGTTGATAATTAATTACCCGGCTGTGGGACGTCAAAGTAACTGAGCAAAGCCTTTGAGCTGGCTTGGGATGGAAACAAGTTCCCAAAAAAACCAAACCAGGAGCCGGATGTTTTTTCCACACTGGAACACACGTTACACAATCCCCACTAAACTCCTTAGGGAAAATCATCCGGAAAAACACGATCCCATTGGCAGGGAGTGGATCCACGACCCAGGAGGCAAAATCCTGGCACTTTTTGGGATCGGCCCCTTCCTCCAAAGGTTTCATCAGGGGCCTCTCACTGGGAATTTTTAAGAGGCAGAGAGGATTAGCCAGCTTTAGGAATTCCATTTCCTATCTCCGCCAGGATCTAGAGGGAAGGAACGGGCTCTTCCCGGGATTTGGGAGGGTGGCTGCTCCCACCAGGACTTTCCCAAATTTATGTAGGAATGTGCACCTGAGGGATCACGCCCTGCTGGCTGGGGATGGGGCTGGAACTTCCCTCTCCACCCTCCAATCCCAAGATTGAGCCTCAAATTCCACTTGGGATGCTTCTGGGAAGCTTTAAAGTCATGGAAAACACCAGGATGTGGAGAAGCTGCTCCGTGAAGGCACCAGGGATCCAGGAGGGAAAAACCAGGATTGTGCAGCTCCACAGGGAGAGAGAAGAAAAAGGACAAAATTCCAGTTCCCTGGGAGAAAAATCATCCCAAAAATGACCCAACTCACCTGGAAGAGTCTTCCAGCCCCACTGGTGGCCCTCGGGGGAGGTTTGCTTTGGTCTCCTCCTGGAAAAAAAATCAAGGATTTGGGAAAGGTTCCCTGGCACAGGTACCCCAAACCAGCACTTTTCCCTTCCTCAGCCACCTTGGCTAGAGTCCAGGGGTGCAAAATCCCAGGTTTTTTCCAAGTTTTGGGGTTTCATGGTGTTAGGAAATCCCTGTTTTCCCTCCAACAGCACAACAAGGGAATTTCATGGATAAATCCAGGAGAACTCCCAGCCCTCATCGAGCACCTGCTGATTGGCAGCACTGCTGGGAGAGCAATCCAGGGAACAGAAGGGATGGGAGGGCTCCAAAAAAAAAGAGATGGATCGAATTCCAGGGGCTGGGAAGATGAAATCCCCCTTGCAGCAGATGGCAAGAGGGAAAGAGAAGGTGGGGGGCAAAGCCACGGGGTGGGAAATACAATGAGGATGAGCAGAAAGCTAGGAAAAGGAAAAAAAATATGGAAAATGGGGAGAGGATCTAAAAGAAAACAAGCTCAGAGGGGGCACAAACACAACCCTAAAATCTGACTCTTGGAAGCAGCTAGAAATCCTGAAGAAAAAAAAAAAAAAATAAAAATATAGGAAAAATGGGGGCCTAAAAGAAAATGAGCTCAGACAGGGACACAGAGCCCTAAAATCTGACCCATGGAAGTCACTAAAAATCCTGGAAAAGGGAAAAAATAAAATAAAAATATAGGGAAAATGGGGACAGGACCTAAAAGAAAATGAGCTCAGAGGAGACACAAACACAGGCCTAAAATGTGACCTGTGGAGGCCACCAGAAATCCTGGAGAAAGGAAAAAAACCATCAAAAAATGGGGAAAATGGGGACAGGACATAGAAGAAAACAAGCTCAGAGGGGACATAAACAGACCCCTAAAATGGGATCCATGCAGGCCACCAGAAACCCCAGAGAAAGGGGAAAAAAAATCAAAATATAGGAAAAAATTGGGACAGGACCTAAAAGAAAATGAGCTCAGAGGAGACACAAACAGGCCTAAAATGTGACCTGTGGAGGCCACCAGAAATCCTGGAGAAAGTTAAAAAACCATCAAAATATAGGGAAAATGGGGACCTAGAAGAAAATCAGCTTAGTGGGGACACAGAGCCCTAAATTCTGATCCACAGAGGCCACCAGAAATCTGGAGAAAGGGGAAAAAAAATCAAAATATAGGGAAAATGGGGATAGGACCTGGAAGAAAACGAGCTCAGAGGGGACGCAAACACAGCCCTGAATTGTGACCCATAGAGGCCAACACAAAACAAAAAAATCAAAATATAGGGAAAAGGGGGATAGGACCTGGAAGAAAACGAGCTCAGAGGGGACGCAAACACAGCCCTGAATTGTGACCCATAGAGGCCAACACAAAACAAAAAAATCAAAATATAGGGAAAATGAGGATGGGACCTAAAAGAAAATGAGCTCAGAGGGGACACAGAGCCCTAAATTCTGTCCCTTGGAGGCCATATCCTGGAGAAGAAAAAAAAATCAAAATATAGAGGAAATGGGGATAGAACCTAAAAGAAAATGAGCTCAGAGGGGACACAGAGCCCTAAATTCTGATCCAGAGGCCACCAGAAATCCTGGAGAAAGGAAAAAAACCATCAAAATTTAGGGAAAATGGGGACCTAAAAGAAAACGAGCTCCGAGGGGACACAGAGCCCTAAATTCTGATCCAGAGGCCACCAGAAATCCTGGAGAAAGGAAAAAAACCATCAAAATTTAGGGAAAATGGGGACCTAAAAGAAAACGAGCTCCGAGGGGACACAGAGCCCTAAATTCTGTCCCTTGCAGGCCACCAGAAATCCCATCCCACTGCTTTAACACTTGTTTTCCAGGCTGGAACCATCCTCTCCCGCTCCTGACCACACCAGGCATCCCAAAACTCACCCCAGCCTCACCCAGGGCTTGCCAAGCACCGAGGTTCTCACTCCAAACCCCGACTTCCCCAAGTTTCTCTTCCCAAGGCTTTCAAGGGAAGCCAAAACCACCCCGGGATTTTTCCTGAAAGCCGCTGGGGCGAACTCATTAAGGGGAAAACAAAGCCCTGAGTTAATTACAGCTTGGTTATGTCCACATAAACTTTCATTCCCTGGGAATACGCCTGCTCTTGGATTCACAATCCTTCAGAAAGCCTGTGCTGGGAAATTCAGGAGGAGCCATGACCTTCCAAAATCATTCCTGGCTGCAGATGCCTGATGGATGTACCAGGAATACCGGGAACACCAGGACCACAGGCACCCCCGAGGCTGCTCCTTGAATTTGATCCATCCAGGAGAGTTTGGGGACATTTGGGATCCTGTTTGTGAGAGGGATGGGGAAAGGGAAAAAGGAAAAGCAGCTCTGCTGGATTTACACACCAAGAGGACAAATTAACACGGGAAAAGCAAAATACAGCGGGAATTTGCTGGGGTTTGTGCTCTCCAGCACCAGCCAAGAATCTTGGAATGCTCTGGGTTGGAAAGGGCCTTCAGGATCATCTCATTCCACCAGACCAGGTTGGTCCAAGCCCCATCCAACCTGGCCTTGGACACTTCCAGGGAACGAGGCACGAACAGGGGAAGCAGCGAAGCCCAAATTCCTGAGGAAGGGATTCCCAATCCCCACCTCCTGCTTAGGAAGTGAGAGTCACCCACAACCCTGGTGCTCCCCACTGGTGCCAGCACCAAAATGCAACGGATTCAACCCCAAAACCAGGAGATTTATTCCTTAATTTAATTCCAGATGCTCAAAAACGCCTTGTAGGGGCTTGCACCAAACCCCAGAGCCTCCCCCTCCCAGCTCCCTTGGGAACAACCCACGGGAACGCTCCCGAATCCTTCAGCACAGGCACCACCACGTACCAGCCCGGGTGCAGCTCCCTCCTGGGCTTGGATCCCGTTCCAGAGGCCTTTCCCATCTGCAGCCTCCTGCTCCAGGGAGCTTCTTGGCCAGAAAGGGGACAGAGAAGGGACAGGCACTTTTTAGGGTCATGGAATGGTTTGGAAGGGGTCTTGTTGTTCCAAGCTGCTTGCATGGGCAGGGACAGCCTCCCACTATCCCAGGTTTTCCCAAGCTCCATCCAACCCAGCCTTGGACAATTCCAGGGATGGAGCAGCCACAGCTTCTCTGGAAAACCTCTGCCAGGGCCTCCCCACCCTCCCAGGGAAGAATTCCTTCCCAAAATCCAGTCTAAACCTTCCATCCTTCAGCCTAAGGCTGTTTCCCCCTTCTCCCATCACTCCACGCCCTTTATTTTTCCCTGTTAAAAACTCCTTTGGATAATCAAAGCACCACAGGGAAAGCAGAGCTGGACATGGCATTCCCACACACAATTCTAGGATAACCCAGATGGAAAAGCCCAGCCCTGCAGATCCCATCCCCATCCCGATCCAAGGATTTACCTGCTGATGATGTTCTCCTGCAGTGGTTTTTCCTTGACTTTTGATGGTTTCTTCTTATTATTCTTCCCTTTAGCCACTCCTGGCTTCGCACCAGGGTAAGGGAGAAGGAAGTTCATGCCGTGGGTTTGATTCCCACAAAATCTTTGGGATAACTACAAGGGTCACCCCAGTGCACCCAGGGGGGTTGGGTACCTTCACTGGGCATTCCTGCTCCTTCTTTTTTTTCTTCTTCACCGGGAGAGCCTTTGGCTTATCCTGCCCCTTTTCCAACTCCTTCTTTCGCTTCCTGGGACAGGGAAAAATTGACCCCACTGAAACCAACCCCTCAGCCGTGACAATAAACCACAGCAAGATTCATCATTCCCAACCCTCATGCCCAGCAGCACCAAAAACGGCTTCCCAAAAGGAATTTTGGAGGAGCTTGAGCGCTGGAATTCCCAGGAAAACCAGCGGGATAAAGCTGGGGCCCCCCAAAATTCCCTGCCATGCCCCACAGTTCCCACCTGCTGCTGCTCTTCACCCCACTGGGTTTTGGCACCCCCATGGCTCTGTCATCCACTGTTTTTTGGGAATGTTAAGGCAGAGAACCCAAGGATGGTCGCTGGAACAAGACAGAAACAGCACAGGGTTGGTGACACCCCAGTTTGGCTCTCCAAGGAAACCCAAACATCCCAGCCCCAAAGTTTGGATTCCACAGGGTCAAGCTCAGCTTTAACAAGGACCCAAGCTGAGGAAAAAAAAGGAAAATCTTTGAGCTCAGTCCATGAACTGCTGCTGGAGGTGGTAAAATAAAACAAAAATAAAAGAGGAGGAAATTCCCCCAAATTGTTCAGGAATTCTCAGCTTCCACTGCCATAATTAATAATAATTAAGCATGGTAGAGAAAAGGGTAAATTGAGATATTGAGTCCCCACCACCACCTCTCCCCTCTCCTGTTCCCATGGCTGGAGCAGCCAGACTCTCCCAAATCCACATTTTCCCTAAAAATTCAAGGGGATACAAGAAATACAGATCATATTCCTGGTCCTTATCCATGAAAAAACCTCCACACTGAGGCAAAAAAACCAGGATTTCTTAAGGAGAGAAGTGAAAGCCAGTATAAAACATCCCAAAAACTTTTCTGGGATTGGAAAACACTTGGAAATATCCCATATTTTACCAGGCTCTGCTGTGCCAGCAGCACTTGGAGCTGCAGTTGGGATGAAGCTCAGTCGGCACAGGAGAACATTCCCAATCCCAGTGGAGAAGATCTCACTCCTCACCCAGCTGCTTCCCTAAGGGAAATCCCTTTCTCCCAGGAAACTTCTTTAAAGCCTCCCTCAGCCTGATTGGAGGCTCCCACCCCAAGATGCATCCTGGGAAATGAAGTTTTAACCCAAAACCCGGATTTTGGGAGTGCCCCTCAACAGCAGCTCCTCAGCAAGGAGGCCTGGGAAGCAGGGAAACGCTTTGGACCACTCAGGGGGAGAACGGGGGTCAAAAAATATGGATTTAAAAATAGCTTGGAAAAACCTACTCGGCAGGAGATGCTTCCTCTTTAATGGCATCATTAAATTAATCCCCAAATCCATCTTTTCTCAGCTGCTTCTCGTCCATCAGAGCTCCGTGGTTGGAGTTGGGGAAGTCTGGGAGCACAGCCCAGATCCCACTGGATCCTCCTGCCCATAACCTTCATCCTGAAACTCATCCTACTCCTCTCCAGCCTTTTTCATGGGATGAGCCCATTGCTTCCACCTGCCCCCGGTGTCATCAGGAACCTCACCCCAGCTGGGCCTCATCCATCCCAAACCAGGTGTAAGGAGCACACTGGGAATAGGGACAATGGGTAAAAGCTTTCTCCAAACTGGGGGAGAAAAGAAGGATCCAGGGAAATCTCAGAGTTCATTCCAGTGCCTAAAGGGGCTCCAGGAGAGCTGGAGAGGGACTTGGGATAAGGCATGGAGGGACAAGACAATGGGAATGGCTTTAAACAGGAATAGGGTAAGATTAGATGGGATACTGGGAAGGAATTCTTGGCTGTGAGGGTGGGAAGGCCCTGGAATGGAATTCCCCGAGCAGCTGCCCCATCCCTGGAAGTGTCCAAGGCTTTGGATCAATCCAGTCCTGTGGGAGGGCTCCCTGCCCCCTGTCCTGGATGACCCTTCAAGCCCCGTTCCAACCCAAACCATCCCATAAAGGCAGGAAAACGCTGGGATTTGGGTCAGTAACAGGCACTGCTCCCCGTGGAATCCCCAGCCGGGACGAGTAGCGGGGGCCCCGCGTTCCCCTGGGAAGATCCCGCCCGGTTCGAGGCCGGGAGCGGAAACCCCCGGGGGAAGGGCTGGCTCTGGGAAAGCCTCTTTGATCCCAGTTGCGCCATCCCGGGAAAAGCGCATCCAAGCCACCTTTCTGGCTGGATGAGTGGAAGGTGTCCAGGGATGGGAGCCAGCCCCGGGGAAGGGAGCAGGGAAGGACAACTTCAAGCCGGGGCTTGTTCGCCCTTGGCCGCCTCCTTCCAAGGGCAGCTTGGATTTGAATTCCTCCCGTTTTCCCCGGATTCCAGAGGATTTGTTCAGCTTGGTGGAGGTTTCTCCCAAGTTTTCCCTGTCCGTGATGGGAAAAGATGGGTTTTGCAGGGATGTGAGTTGGGAAAAAGCTGTCCTAGCCTGGAGCAGCTCCAGTTTGCTCCTCGATCCCTCCCAAGCATAACCTGTGATAAATCCCTTCAAAATTAAGATGAGTTTTGTGTATTTTTATGGATTTTCCCTTCACAGGTGTTCTTTGCAGTGGGGGAATGGGAATGGGATGGCTCCATCCGGAGCTCTGCTTGGGAAAAGTGGAGCACAAAGTGGGTTTGGCTCATCCTTACGGAAAACCAGAGTGGAAGGGGATCCCTGCACTGTTTGGTGACACCACAGCAGCTGTTGGGGGATGTATCTGTGAAAATATTCCAGATTAATCAGTAATTCCACCTGAAATCCAGGAGGGAGAGAAGCCTTTCCCTGGGACCACACAATCCTTGAAGCCCTGATGAGAAAAAAATGACTGGGAAAGGTGGAACTGGTTTAATAAACACAGTTATAAAATAAATCCACACCCTATAAAATATTTAATGTATCCCGGGCTAACATTTTCCACTCAATAAACAGCTGGATCTGCATGGAATTCCCTGTGCTAGGAATGGGATTTATCACTCTAATTTCACTCTGACCCAGGTAAACACCAAGGGACCATCTTGTGGTCAGTGACAAAGGTTCAGAGCGGGAATATGGGGCAGGATTTGCCTGGAAGAAGGGAAAAAGTGGATTTGATTTTATTCCTTCAGTAATTTTTTATTACATTTGACATTAAATTATAGTCTATACAGGAGCAGCATCCAGCGGCTACAACAGGGCAAGGGCACACAGCAGCCCAGATGTTGAGGAGAGGAGGTGGGAAGGCGGGGCAAGGTGGGTGCAGGGATTGCAGGGGCAGAATGAGGGAGGGACCGCCCAGATGTGGCCGGGGGGAGGGGGGGGTGAGGGAGAACACCTGGTTAGAAGTTGAGTTGCCCAGATGTGGCTGGGATGGG
>VYXC01000266.1:164411-174693 GCA_013397175.1 Platysteira castanea
GGAGTTGGGGGTCGCCCAGATGTGGCCGGGACGGGGAAGGGGCCGCTTTTTTTTAACTGGGATCATCCAGATGTGTCCGGACTGGGCTCGGAGCCCCCCCANGAGGGGGATTTTGGGGGCTTTAGGCTGCGAGGGAAGTGGGGTTTAACCCCCCCACCCCAACTGGGGTCGCTGTACAAGGCGGGTTTAAGCCCCCTCTGTTTAGGGTAGTTCTGAAAGAGGGTTTGGGAAGGGTTTAAACTTCCCCCCCGTTAAGGGCAGCTCCGCAAAGGGGGTTTGGGGGGGTTCCCCCCAATTTGGGGGAGCCCTGTAAAGGGGTTTTCAGAGGGTTCAACTCCCTCCCCACCCCAGGTCTCTCTGTAAGGGGGTTTTGGGGGGTTTAACCCCTCCACCCCATTTAGGGTAACTCTTGTCAGGGGAGTTTGGAGGGGTTTAAACACCCTCCCCCCATTTAGGGTAGCTCTACAAGGGGAGCTTGGAGGGGTTAAATTCTCTTTCCCTTATTTAGAGCAGCTCTTCACAGCGGGTTTTGGGGGGTTTAAACATCCCCCACTTAGGGTCTGGTGGGATTTAACATCCCCCTATCCGGGGCAGCTTTGCACAGGGGGTCTGTGGGGTTTGTGTCCCCCTCTTTTACCTAAATTACCTCTGCCGGGGGGACGCTGCGGGCTCACATCTGGCCAGATGTTAAGCGCGGGGGGGCTCAGCAGAACAGAGCAGGGCTTAGGGAGGGTTTAAGCCCCCACTTAGGACAGGACTGGAGTCTAAAGGAGGGGTCACCGAGCCCCCAAACCCCGCTGTGAGCCCAAGCAGGAGCCCCCCAGCTCCAGCCCCCCATTCCCAGCCCGTGGATGTCGCACCCCTGGAGATGATGCCCCCCGAGGAGGAGAGCCCGGACGGGGACGGGGACAGTGGCCTTGTCCTCCTGCACAGCCCCAAGAGCGGCAGCACACGGAAGGTGAGGATGGGATGGGCTGGCCCCACATCCCTGCGCTATCCCTAGGGATGGTTGTCCCCACAGATGGGGGTACAGGGACATCCAATCCTGCCGGGGTGGAAATGTTGTTGCTGCACCATAAACAGCCCTAAAAGCTCTCTCTCGGCTCCTCATCCCTAAAACTCCGCACCTGAATCCCGTCTGTTCCGCTGGCTCCATCCCCAAGCTTCCCAGTGATGGCTTTTCGCCAAATTCCCCGATATTTTGGCTTTTTTCTCCTCCTTCCTGCCCGCGGGAAGGTGATCCAGGTGCTCCCAGTCCCTCCCCTCGCTCCCACAGGTGCTGGGCAGGGTGGTGCTTCCCGAGATTTTCCCAAGGAAAGCCGGGATGTGCGGGAGAGGTGGGGCTGATTGCTCTGCCGGCATCGCTGTTTATTTAGGAATAACTGGGACAGAATCAGTGGGAATTGTCCTCAGCCCCTGATTTCTTGGGGTCAAAGAGGTTTTAGGGAGCGAGAAAACGTGGAAAACATTCATTTTTGGGTCTGTTTAAGTGTTGTTCCCGTTACTTTTGCCCCCTGAGATCCAGTGGGATAAACCAGCAGCGAAGTTCACTCCATAATCTGAGCTCCTCTTGCAGATCCCTCACTTCCAGCAGAGCAAAAAGTCCCGACACCTAAAACACCCATTAAAAAAATTCCAAAATAACCAAGAAAGCCGAACTCAGCCACGCTCTGGAAGGGATTTTTTTTTATTTTCCCCCCTGGATCAATCTGATCTGGAGTCACTTGAGCCTGGGCTGCAGCTCAAGAGGTTGCAGCCTTAAGCCAGGTCGGGGTTTAACTCAGGGCCTTGTCTAAAGAGCAGGTGAGGGAAGATTAACAGGAGGGGTTTGGGACTTTTTTTCCCAATTTATTCTGCTTGGATCCGGAGCACGAAGAATAACATGGAAAATATTGCCAGGCTTTGGAGGGGGAAGTGGGCAGGGGATCAGCTCTGTCACAACATGATTATTTTTTAGTTAAAGCAGCAGCTTTACTCATTTACTTTTGTTATTATTATTATTATTTAGAGAGAAATTATCAATATAACCTTTTCCTGCTGTTTTTATCACCCTGGGAACATCGGGAGCGTGGATCCCTGTTTTCTCCCTTGCAGGGGATTCTGAATGCTGCTGAAAAAGTGCTTTTTAATGGGGTTTTTTTTGGCCAAGTTTTCTGCCCTAGGAGTGAAGATTTAATCCACCTGCTTCCTGCTGGCACCTTGCCCTGACTCCGTGCCTCCCCCACCTCCCCAGAGCATTTTCACCCTAAAAATTCAATTTTTAGCCGTGGTTTGTGCTGTTTAAAACCCCCAACCCCCCAGGTTTTTATTCCCACCCCCAGGTTTATTTTTCCTTCCTCTTGCTGACTGCATGAGCCACCAGTGAGGCCACTTGGGAAATTTAAAACTTTAATCCTCCCCTCATTTGTTCAGAGGCTCTGTGATGTAACCATATTCTCAATAAAAGGTTTTAGAGGTTTTAGCTGCTCCTGTCTCCCACAGAAACCCAGCTCGGAGCCAGGGTGCTCCATGAGATTAATTCCACGATCGGGAATTTCTGATTAAATGGATTTTCAGGGGATAAAAGCCCACTTGTTGTCACCTCCTGCTTGCCTTGGAACAGCTCGTATTAATTTCTTAAATGCTTCTGGCTGGAAAAGGAAGGAAATTCTGGATAATCCTGGGAAAAAAGGAGAATTTCCAAGCCTGTTTTTGTGTGCGGGGTGGTTCCCTGGCTTTTGTTTTGCTCTCTATCCCACGGGATAATGTGGCTAAAGCAGGGTCACTCGGCCACTTCTCCTGACTCCAAATCTGGTGGATTCCAAAGAGGAATAAAAATTCCGGCTGACAGCTCTGGCTCTGCGCAAATGATTTAGAGACCAGTGTGGTTCTGGAATGAGAGCAGGTGCTCAGGGTTATCCCGTTCCAGGCTTTCCAGCTGCTGGACCATCTGTGCACTTGGGAACTTCCTGTTTGGAGGGAAAACTCTGTGTTAGGAAATGCTGGTGCTGCTGGGAGGGGGTGGGAATAAATCCCTGATTTTTGAGTTTGGGGGTTTTTCTGGAGTGGGAGATGTTGTAGGTGTTTAGTGGGAGAAATTTGGAGCCTCAGACCATGGGTCCAGTGTTTGGGGTTGGGATCAGGGAGTGTGGTCCAGTTTTGGGGTCCATCAGCGGAAGGATGTGGAGATGTTGGAGCAGATCCAGAGGAGGCCANAACCATTCCGTGATTCTGCCACCCCTTCAGTACCCCTTTTCCTGGCACGGGGGGTCTGTGTGTGTTTGCTCACACCCGTGGCAGTGATCCAGGCTGTCTGGAGCCCTGCTTCCCTTGGTTCCCTGTCCTCGGGGGTGGGAAGGTGTCTCCCTGGAGGTGGGGCTGGCTGCGGAGCTGAGCTCAGCACGGCCGATGACTCTGATGACTCTTCCTCCCACGCCGTGGATGTCTCGAGTCTCCGTGCAAATTAAACTTCCTCAGTTTCTCTCTGGGCATTCCCCAGATTCTCTAACTGGGAGGAATCCTGGTGGTGACTCCTTTGTGGCCAAAACCTGTCTTGGACACGGCCCAGCTTGGTCCAGGCTTGGGCAGCTGGGCTGTGGAGCAGCTTCTGGGATCCAGCCAGGTTTCACCAGTATCTCCAGGAGCTTTTCCTTCAGTTCCTTGCTGGAGCTGTAATTCCCAGTTACCAACCCCTTCCTCATTTCTCCGGAAAGATCTATGGTTGGAGTTTACCAACACATTCCTGATCTGTGCCAGTTCTTCAGGACCTGGGTCTGCATCTCCACTTCTCCATTCCTGGAAACTTTACAGCCCTTCCAAGCATCCCAGTCTTCCCTTCCCACATTTCATCCCTTAGTACCCTTCAGTTTCGCTTTTCCTCTGGTGCTCCCAGCTACAAAGGAGCAGAAATCAACCCCTTTGTCACGGAATTACCCTTTGGACTTGCTGGCCTCCACCTCTTCCTCCAGGTGATTCAGTTTGTCCCCGGTGCTGGAAAACCGGGAGGCTGCAGCCTTGTTTTTGTCACCATGGCCTTGTCTCTGTCACCGAGGTCACCAATCACTCTCAGGGCGCGGCTGTCACCCAGGAGTCACCCCAGGCTTCATCTCCTGGGGGTGGGAAGTTCAAAGTCCCCCCTGAGCAAACATTCCCTAAGGACACATAAGTGCCACCTGGGATGGGCCCTCTGGAACTGGGAGAGGTGTCTGGAACGCCCTTGAGTCATTCCAGACGTTCCCTGCCAAGATAAGGCTGGAGAATCCTTGGTGTCCCTCAAAATGGAGCTGTTGATCTTGATTCCCTCTGGAAAGGGTCTTACGGGATCTTTTTTCCCTCACGTGGAGACCCTGGATGAGGATTTTTGGTTCCATTGTCACCTCCGTGCAAGGGTGGAACACAGAGGGATTTCCCTGATTTTTGTGGGCCTAAATGGCCTTTTCCCAGTGAAATCGTAGGATATGGGTTGGAATGGGCTCATTGGGATCTCAGAGTCCAATTCCTGCCCCTAGTCCTGCTTTGTCACAGGTGAGAAACTGTCAGGGCTGGCCACACCTCACTCATTTACTCGTTTTCATGGATTTCTGATCTGTCATTCCCCGTGTACAAGCAGAAGCTGCAGTTCCCTGGCTCCCCCACAATTTATGGAAGGGTTCTGTGCTCCTTTTTCCTTTAAAACCTTTAAATCAGGAAGGGAAATTCAGATTTTCTCCAGAGCCA
The DNA here is from genome assembly GCA_013397175.1 of Platysteira castanea. Lineage (NCBI taxonomy): Eukaryota > Metazoa > Chordata > Aves > Passeriformes > Platysteira > Platysteira castanea. The sequence goes on from VYXC01000266.1 coordinate 169,107, forward strand.
CTTCTTAAGCCCCCAGATTCCCTTTCCCAGGTGTCCCCAGCTGCACCCCAAAGCCCGGATGAAAGAGCCCCTCTTTCTTCTGACCTTACAGGGGTGACCTCGAGAGCTTGAGCAAAGAAGAATTAAGTGCAGAAAATCCCTTTTGGAACCTAACAGTGGGATTTTGGTGGGATTTTTTTTTTCCCTCCCTTATGCAAGTCATGTTTAAATCCCTGGAAACTCATTCTGTGGGTTTTAGTTTTTGGTTGGAGCTCAGGAAAAGCTTTGGGATCCTTTGAACTGTTGGAAGGTGGAATGCGCTTCCCTTGACTCCTTATTTTCCATGCCCCTATTTGGATTTAAAGATGGCCTTTTTTTTACTTTCCTGGAGCCAAATTTCCTTCTTGCTCCAAGATTTGTGGAATTACAGCATTTCTGTGATGCTCCAGGAGCTCCTGCACACGGGGCTTGGAATGATGTTTATATTGATCCATGTAAGCCAGGGATGATTTTTTTGGGGGGATGGAGGCAGAGCCTCTTGAGGCAAAATGTGCAGCGATCCCATATTCCAGCTTTATAAACGTTGAAGAAAACAAAATGCGTGGAGATGACAGGAAATCCTTGATCTTCTTAAATTCCTGACTTAACCTCCCAAGGCTTTGGGTTTGTATCAGGTGCTCCTGGTTTTCCAGCACCTTTTTTGCTGCTGTCTTCGGAGCCTGGGTAGGGATTGAGAACTTATCCCATTAAATCTGCTGGAGAAGCCGAGGAAAAAGCCCCTCACGAACAGCTTTAATGCTTCCCAGCAGGAGAAGTCAAATCAATTTGCTAAATCCCTTCATGGCTCCTGCAGGGAAGAGGTTTTAACCCTCCTGGAATATCTTGTGGAGCCATCCCAGTGTCTTCTGCATCCCACTCCTTCCCTTCCTTCATTCCTGGTGCTTTTCCTCCCAAGGATCTTCACAGTGGGTTTGGATAATCCCTCCCCTTGTGCCTTTTCAATCCCAACCTGCACTTCCCGGGCCTCTTCCCTGTGTCTCCAGGTGGTTTTTGCTCCTTTTCCCCACCAAAAAAATCCCTTAAAATCCTCTGGCTGCTTCCAAAAAAACCTTTGCCAGGGCTGGGAAGGCCTCCAAGGTGCTGGAATTTGCAGGAAGAGCTGGAGTCGGAGAAGAGAAACTAACTTCCCACCTGTTGAGCTTTGCAGGGATTTCTGTGCCTCTGGAGGCAAGGAGAGGGAGCCTGAAACTGTCTCATTTGCATGTATTTGGGTATATGTGCATATTCATTTGTCATTCTTGTCTCTGGATCCGTCAAGCTCTCAGAGATCTCATCTTGAAATTTGAAATTAAGCCTTAAAATTTTAATAAGCATCTTCTCTTTACGTCTTGGCTTGGTTTCCTCATCCTTTCTTTTTTTCCTCTGATTCCTAGATTTTTTTTCCCCATAGGGAGACAACAGAACGGGTGGATTTTCCCCAGGACAAATCCAGAAGTGGCAGTTCTGGATCAAACTTCCCCTATATTTGCTCCTGGATGTTTCCCACCCAAGATTTGTACAGCCTTTGGGGCGTTTTCCTCAAATCCCACTTCTTTCCCAGAATAATTGGGTTCTCGTGCTTCCAGCTTGTTCCTGTCATCAAATTCATGGATTACTGCAAAGCATTAATCCCACAGATCTGTGGGCCAGCTGGAGCCACTCTGATTCCTCAGTCTCCAAGGTGCCAGTCAGGAGCTCCAATCTTTCCCTTAAATGAAAATCCCAGAGTTAATCCCAGACCCTTTTCCAAAGGAAGCAGCGCTCGCTGGGCTTCAAATCTGAGGAATTAATTCTAAGGAAGCTGAAGTCCATGGAAATGCAAAATTTGCCATTTCCTCCTTGCCAGGTCCCACCGGAGTGGTGATCAAGCGTTCCATGGAGTTATGGAATGGTTTTGTGTTGGAAAGGACATTAAAGATCATCTCATTCCATGGGCAGGGGCACCTCCCGCTATCCCAGGTTGCTCCAAGCCCGATCCAGCCCGGCCTGGAACACTTCCAGGGGCATCCACAACTTCTCTGGGAAACCTGTGCCAGGGCAGGGGTCGGAATGAGATGATCCTTGAGGCCCCTTCCAACCCAAACCATTCCATGATTTCGGGATCTTCCCGTGCTTTGCAGGCTCGGAACTTTCCACCCTCTTAAACTTCCCAACCCTGTGCCTTCCCAACCAGGGACTTTTCATCCAGGGATCTTCCAGAGGCTCATTCCATCCCTCTGAATCTTCCCGTGCACGATGGGAATCATCCCCGTTTTGGCAGAGCTTTTATGGCCCTGGATTTGGGGACGCTCCTCGTGGCAGCTGCATTCCCTGGGGCATCCCATAATCGCCCTGTAAGCCAGAGGGAAATTTGCTGGCTGCTGTTTCCTGGAGTCAGGAATTCAGCGTGGTTTCCCCATCTGCAGAAATTCCAGGCTGGAGCCACGGGAAGGATGGGATCAATTCAGGGCTTTGTGCCTCTCATCCCTGCGTCCCCGTGAGCTCCACATCCCAGAAACAGCCTTGGGATCACGTCTGTTCCCAGGCTTTGGGGTCACACTGAGCTCATCTCCAGCCCCCCTGGATCTTGGCTCGTGTCCAGAGCCTGGAAAGGGGATGTGGAATTCCCATCCACGGCTGCGTTTGGGAAGAGTTCAGGGAAAAGAAATTCCTGTTGGCAGCACTTGGGGATTGGGGGATAAAATGGTTATTCCAAGGGGGGTGAGAAACTCAGCGTGACCTGGCTGTGTGGGCTCACATCCCAGAAATTCCAGGTGTCCTGGGCTCCTCCCATGGTGTGGGCAGCAGGAAAAGGGGAATTCTGCCCCTCAGCCCTGCTCAGGTGAGAGCCCACCTGGAATCCTGCGTCCAGCTTTGGGGTGTGGAGGATGTGGAGCTGCTGGAGCAATTCCAGAGGAGGCCACGGAGCTGCTCCAAGGGCTGGAGCCCCTCTGCTCTGGAGCCAGGCTGGGAGAGCTGGGAATGTCCAGCCTGGAGAAGGGAAGGATCCAGGGAGAGCTCAGAGCCCCTTCCAGGGCCTGAAGGGGCTCCAGGAGAGCTGGAGAGGGACTTGGGACAAGGAATTGAATGCTAGGACAAGAGGGAATGGCTTTAAACTGGAATAGGGTAAGATTAAATGGGATATTGGGAAGGAATTCTTGGCGAGGAGGGTGGGGAGGGACTGGAGTGGAGTTCCCAGAGAATCTGTGGCTGCTCCTGGATCCCTGGAAGTGTCCAAGGCCAGGTTGGAGCACCCTGGGATAGTGGAAGGTGTCCCTGCCCATGGCAGCAGGATTGGAATTCCATGACCTTTAAACTCCCTTCAAACCTAAACCATCCCATGACTCTGGGCTCGGAAAGCACACAATTTATGGAATGGATGGATTTTTTTGGATCCTAAAACGTGGATTGGGGATGAGATCCTGCCTTTGTCTCTCAGCAGGGCTGCGACCCCTTTGCCCAGACCCAGCGCAGCAAACTCCAGCACCGCCGGGCCCGGATCAACCAACAGATCAACAAGGAAATGAGGATGAGAGCGGGAGCAGAAAACCTCTTCCGGTGAGTCCCGGTCCCCTGAGCATCCCCTGGCTCTGGAATTTGGGTGGAGATGGGAACAGAGTCAGGATTCAGCTGGTGGAAGTTTGTCGGAAAGCAGGGTGGGAGCAGATGGGATAACGGGAATGAATTTGTGGCTGAGGTTGGGCTCGGAATGCAGAGCTCCAGCCTGAAAGCCCAGGAGTGGATCCAGTGGGTGTGGAGCTGTTGGTGAGTCCAGATGTTCCAAGGGCTGGAGCCAGGCTGGGAGAGCTGGGAATGTCCAGCCTGGAGAAGGGAAGGATCCAGGGAGAGCTCAGAGCCCCTTCCAGGACCTAAAGGGGCTCCAGGAGAGCTGGAGAGGGACTTGGGACAAGGGATGGAGGGACAGGACACAGGGAATGGCTTCCCACTGCCAGAGGGCAGGGATAGATGGGATTTGGGAAGGAATTCTTGTCTGGGAGGGTGGTGAGGGGCTGGAATAGAAATCTCAGAGAAGCTGTGGCTGCCCCTGGATCCCTGGAAGTGTCCAAGGCGGGGTTGGATGAGGCTTGGAGCAGCCTGGGATAGGGAAAGAGATCCCTGCCCATGGGGGTTCCTGAAGATCCAGCCCAAACCACTCCATGAAATCCAGCTTTAGAATCATAGATAGGCCAGAAAATCCCTTTAGGATTGAGTCCAGCCATTCCCCCAGCACTGCCAAGGCCACCACTTGTCCCCAAGTGCCACATCCACATGGATTTCATTCCCAAGGGTGACTTTTTTTAGCATCTGTTGTGTTTATTTTATTTTTTCTTTAATATTTTGGAGCACATTCCAGGCTGGGTAGGTCTTTAATATAAAAAATTCCGTAAATCTGCCTTAAAGTATAATTTTTTTGGGAATGTTTTGCCAGTTTTTCTGATTGTTCTTATCCCAAATAAAATAAAATTAACTTTCCACTCCTGAACTGGAATGATTTAACACCAACGGAGTGTTCCTGTTGCACCTGGAAGAAGGGGAATAATGGTTGATCCCTAAAAAAAATGGTGTTTTCCTGGGGGTTGAGGACATCCCATTGCTCCATCCACGCTGCTGTGCCTCATTTAATTAAGGAAAAGAAAAAAAAGCCATGGAATCCCAACTTCTGCCTCTCCTCTGTGTTATAATTAAAAAAAAAAAACCATAAAAACAACAACAAAAAAATACAACAGAGGGAAATGTGCTGGCTCAGCAGAAATCCGCCGGGTTTGGGTTGGAATTTGAGCTGCGGGAAAGGGGGAGTGAGGAAAAAACGGGATGCAAAACACATCTTAATTATCAGGGAAGTGCACGGAGGGGGCTCGTTTTTGGCTGGCTCAGCACTCTGGGTGTCCTTTGGAGCAGCCACTTTCCCTCCCTCCCACGAGCCCGGCCGGGTAATAAAGTTGATTTCTCGGCATTCCGGTGCTCCAGGCTGATGAAACTCGGGAAATCTGCCGGGGGAGGGAGGAAAACAAGGAATAATCAAGCCTGAAATTAAAGGCTGAGGAGGGAGGGGGATTATGTTGCAAGTCTGAAGGTTATTGCTTCAAAATTAAAGATTTGCGTTGCGTGGATAAAATTCCTTTGGATCTTTAGCCTGGTGCTGATGGAAAAAAGCTGTGGATTGTCCAGCCTGGAGCTGAATTCGCTGGGATTTTTGGCTCTAAACTTAAAAGCAAACTACCCCAGTGCTTGGGAAAAAATGATCCTGTTCAGCCTTTCCGTGTCTTTTCCTGGAAAAGTTGGCAGGAATGGGGTGTTGGGGAAAAAAAAAGATCCGTGTGGTGGAAAAATCCATGATTTGTTTGCTGGGTAAATAAATGGGAAGAGCCAGAGGAAACCTTTTCCTTCCTTGTTCAAATCTTGGGATTGAGTGGAGGAATGGGAGAGAGAAAAATGTCCAGGTTTTTGGAAAGAAAGAAAATAAATCATGAAATAAATAAATGAAATTTCCTGTGTCCTGGGCTGATCCCACAGCGTGGGCAGCAGGAGAGGGGGGAATTCTGCCCCTCTCAGGTGAGAGCCCACCTGGAATTCTGCATCCAGCTCTGGG
>VYXC01000266.1:181346-195581 GCA_013397175.1 Platysteira castanea
CACCATCTCTTCCCAGGTGGAAGATGTTTATTCCCTGGTGCACCAGACCATGAGCCAGCCCCACGTCAAGGACTACGTCCCCTTCTCCTGGACCACCATGGTCCACGTCAAGTCGGAGCATTTCAAAGCCCTCTCCCATTATTTCGCCGCCATCGCCCTCTGCGACTGCCCCGGTGAGCGTCCAGCCTGGACGGAGCTTCTTGCTCATCCGAGTGCTGGTTCCCTGTGTTTCCTGGTTTTCCGGGTGGGATTCCCAAAGAAAGAGGTGATGGGGGGTCAATGGGTACAACACTGGAAGTTTTTGGAATGCTCTGAGCTGTGGATTTTGGTTGTGGACTCAGCGATTCACCCCCAAGGCAGATTTTCCCGTATTTCTGGTTTCCACGGGGAAAATTCCTAAGAAAGGGAGGAAAAAGCTGCTGGAGGGATGTCACCTGCTGTCCCCTTTGGGGCTGGGTGGGGAAATAGGGGCCACTTGCCTGCCACCTCCCGCCAGTGTCCTCAGCCCAGCATCCTTCATGTCACCTTGTGCTGGGCCAGCTGAGGGCTTCAAAAATCAAAAAGAAATCCAAAAACCCCTTGGGTTTAACTTCCAGCCACACGGATCGATGTCCTGGGAATCTCAGGGCGGCAGCAGCAGGGTACCCATGGTTCCATGGAGTCACTTGGAGCGTGCACTCGGGCTCCATCTGTGCCACCACCGACACCCTGGGAGCGATTTTGGGATGGAGCAGAGGATCCGGGGGTGGGCAGCAGATGCTCCTGGTGACCTTTGGTGCCACGTGGTGACCTTTGGTGTCACCCGGTGATCTTTGATGTCACCTGGTGGGTGGCTGAGCAGCTTTTTGAGGGCTGGCTGCCAAATCTGGTGCTGTGGCAGCGACACCGGTGGCTGCCAGACTGTCCTCACACCCTCCCCCGCTCCAGAGCCTGCCCAAAATCTTCCTTGTGCTGTGTGGGTGTTGCAGAAGCTGGGTTGAGCAAGGAGATGGGAGAGACTGGGATAATGTGGAGCTGGAGGGGCTTAAAGGTCCGAACAGGAGAGGGTGATGGTGGAGATGGAATTCCGTGGGGTTCCAAGGGGCAGGGCAAAGCTTTCCCTCAAAATTGGTGTCCCTCAGGCACTGAGGGAAGCGGAAATCTGCAGGAGATGCCTAATTTGGGAATTTTTTGCCTGCTTTTGGGATCTCACATTCCTGCTCCCACCTCTCCCTTGTCGGAATAACAAATCTTTTGCTTCCGTAGCCAGCTGGGAACGAATTCCTTAGGCTGCAGTTTAATCCCTCAGGGATGCTGACGTGGCAGGAGCTCTGTAGCTCTGGAGCTGCCAGTTCCCAACCCTCTGGATCCCTGTGCTCACCAGGCTTTGGGATCCTCCGTTTGGGGCAACAAACCTGGAATCTTCTGGGTTGTTTCTTATCCCACTCTGTGTCCAGGGAAAGGGGCTCCTGTGCAACCCTGAGTGAGCCAAAGAGGATTGGGAACAATTTGGGCTGGGAAAAAAGGGTTTAAAGAGCCCAGTGTGGGGTTTGGAGAGCCTGGGAGAGCTGTATCCATCTCTGTTTTTCCATGGAATGACTCCCAATTCCGTTTTCCATGGAATGACCATGGAATGAGTTGCACTGTGGGCTGGAGAAAAGGTTACAGGGAGACCTCAGAGCCCCTTCCAGTGCTTAAAGGAGCTCCTGGAGAGCTGGAGAGGGACTTGGGACAAGGGATGGAGGGACAGGACACAGGTAATGGCTTCCCACTGCCAGAGGGCAGGGTTAGACGGGATTTGGGAAGGAATTCTTGTCTGGGAGGGTGGTGAGGGGCTGGAATGTAATTCCCAGAGAAGCTGTGGCTGCCCCTGGATCCCTGGAAGTGTTCCAGGCCAGGATGGATGGGATTTGAAGCCAAGTGGAAGTGTCCCTGCCTATGGGAAGGGGTTGGAACTAGAATGTCTTGAAGGTCCCATCCAACCCAAACCATTCCATGATTCCCTGACTCCATTCTCTCGTGTCTCCGTGTCAGTGACCTCCAGACGGGGAAATCCCAGGGCTCCCTGTTCCCAATCCTGCTTCCAGACAGGAGCAAAGGAAGGAAGGGAGGCCCTCAGCTCCAGATCCTGGTGCATCCCTGGCTGGGATCACCCCCGTGCCCATCCCTGATTCCCCACAGGCTGTGGTTGGATGGCAGGAAGGTGCTGCCAGGGCCACCTGAACGTGGATGTGGCTCCCTGGTCCCCGTGGCCCTGACCTCTCCCTCATCCCAGCCCCATCCCTTTGCTTCCCGCAGCTCCCTCGGAGGCCGAGCTGCTGGAGCAGGAGAAGGCTTTCCTGCAATTCCACGTCACCATGCCCGAGGGGCCCTCGCTCCGTGTGCTGCTGCAGGATCCCGAGGAGAGGAGGAAGCTGGGTGAGCACAAACTCGTGGATCCCATCACGATTCCCGCAGATGATGAGATTTCGGGGGGGGGCTCTCCATCCAAAGAGGAATTTCTTGGGAAATTTCTTCTCCTGGGAAGCGGGGAAGCATCGGAGTCCCCTTGAGGGTGTTCCCAACCTGTCCACCCATGTTTGACAGGAAAAATTCCAGGTGTTCCCAGGCAGGTAACATCACCCAGTGCTACAGAGAAATCCGTAGGGACGCAGAGATCCTGGAAGCTCCTTGGTTTGGGCTGACTCGGCTGGAAAACAAGGCACAGCAGATGCTCAGGGGGTGGCTTTTTCAGCTGCAGCGAGTTCTTGGGAGACAAGAACTTCTTCCCCTGCGGAATTTCAGCTCCAGGGAAAGAACAGACGCTGCTTATTCAGCTGAAGTCGCGTTTTGGCAGCCCCTCCTCAACGGGGCCGCATCGAGAGCAAACTCAGCACTCGGAATTTGGGGTGCTGCCTCCCCCAGGAGCTCTTTTCCCTCCTTGCATGCACAGATCCCAGCAGGAATGAGCTTGGCCTCAGCAAAGTCCTTCAGGACGCTTGGCCGGATTTCCCTGCTGGGGGATGGGAAGTGGAAACTTCCAAATAAACCCCAAAATCCGAGTGTTTTATGGTGACACCACCCCAACACCCTCAGCTGTGGTCACCGGGTTTGCACCAGCTTTTCCAGCTCGGCCTGTTTTTCCTGGGGGGAACAGGCTCTATTCAACATCCCTGGTGAAAAATGGAGATGCAGGCACCAAGCTCAGCTTGGATTTGGTTTACAGGAAGGGAAAAACCCGGAGAGGTTGTGGATGTCCATCCCTGGAAGTGTCCAAGGCCAGGTTGGACAGGGCTTGGAGCAACCTGGGATAGGGAAAGGTGTCCCTGCCTATGGATGGGGGTTGGAATGAGCTGAGCTTTAAGGTTTTCCAACCCAAACCATTCCATGATGATGATGATTATTATTATTATAATTATTATACCTCCTAATTCCACATTTTATGGATCTGATAAAATTTCTGCGTGCGGGAGTCCTCCTCTCTGTTTCCTCTCCAACCCCAAAACACTCCCTCGGCTGTCAGTTCCTCTGGCTGTGGATTCCGGGAGCCTGGAGCAAACCTCCTCTCCCTGGATTCTGTTGCCACCGTGTGTCCCGAGCGTGAAATGCCACAGGCACACGCGTTTCCACGAGACACGCGGAGAGAGCTTTTCTGGGAGTCCAGCCTTGGATACGGCTGCCTTGGTTGCAGTTTCCCAGAGAGGAGATGCTTTGCGTTGGTATCCGCGGGTCGCTGGAATTCCAGCTCCTCTTTCCCAAACCCCTTCCATCTCCCGAGGGTGGGAACACGTCGAAGGCGAGTGGAGAGCAGCAAAGGGCAGAGGATGGAGAGCGGGACCTGCAGGACGAGGAAGAGGCTTAGCCTAGAAAACAGGGATGCCTTGCACCTTCCCAAGGAGGACGGGGCTGGGTTGTTCTCCGTGTTGCCATTCCCGAGGGATCCGAGGTGACGGAGAGAAGTTAATTTGCTCAGGAGATTGAGGTTAAGCGTGAGGGGGGACGTCGGGGGTGGTTTTTCAGGAACATCTGCCAGCTCCGGCGCCGGGGGAGCGAAGTAGGTCACCCTTCAAGGTCCCTTCCCAGCCCTCCATCGGCTGGGACCGACCCCATTTAGGGCTGGGAACGTGACTGGGCTGTCCCTGAGTCACAGCGGGGTGGTGGCACCGCTCCTGAAATCCGTGGGCAGCCGAGCGGGAACGGCGCCGGAGCGGCTGCTCCGTCGGGCTCAGCTCCCTCCGCTCCCCTCGCAGGCAAAGCTCACCTCAAAAAAGCCATCATGAAGCACGAGGAAGCCATGAGGATCCACGGGCTGTGCAAGATCCTGAGGAAGATGGACATCCTGCAGGAGGTCCTGTCCTTCGCCCACAAACGCTCCCTGAGCAAATATTCCGAGATCGACCACGAGGAGGATTTCTTTGAGACGGGAGAGGCTCCGGACATCCATCGTGAGCGGGGGTTTTTTGGGATTGTGGGTGGGAAGATTTCACGGGGGGAGTTCTGCTGTGGAGGGGGGTTGGAGTGGTGGATGATCTTTGACTTCCAACCCAAACTGTTCCAGGATTTTAGGTCCTGGCTCTTAGCGGGGTCGCGCTGTCCCTCTTTGGGATGGCAGCAGCTGCCCGAGCTCACCCCCTGTCTGTGCTCTTCTCTCCCTCCCTTCAGCCAAAACTCACCAGAAACCCGAAATCAAATCCCCCAACTTCGCCCAGGTGAAGGTGACCGACCTCTTCCACAGGCTGGTACGTACAGCTCCGGGAACGGGAACATCCCGAGGGAGCAGCCGTCTCCTCCTCCTCCTCCTCCTCCCCTGCATGCTCTGCTTGCCTGGATTCCTTCCTCCCGCAGCCTCTTCTCCCTCTCTCCGGCAGTTTCCCAAGGAGGAGCAGCAGGAGGAGGGCCGGGATCTGTCTCTGTGACACCTAAATGGGTCACAAAGCTCCTCCGGTGACAGGGGAGCAGGCACAGGAATTTTGGGTGGGACCCTTGGGAAGCTGGCGGCAGGAGGCACCAAGGAAATCCCACTGGAGCTTTATCCCTGCCCTCTTTAGGGTTTTTGGGGTCCTGGGGAGCAGGAGTGGGGTTTGGGACAGTGGTGGGATCTGTGGTGGGATCATCCCCTGAGTACCCCAGGGAGAGCTTGTGCATCTCAGCCCCAGGGCAGGCAGGAATATCCTGTTCCCGTGGGAATGGAAAAGCAGGGAAAAGTCAGGAAAATAGGAAAGAACTGGGGGAAAAGTGACCCTGAAGTGGGGACCTGTCCCACCACCCTGCTCCTGGACCAACCCCTGGTGGCATCCCCCAGATCCAGACAGCCTCAACCTCCATCATTCCTTCTTGGATGATGGGATTGTTTTCCCTGCAGAAGACAGGATTTCTACCTCTGCCCGCTCCCCATCTCTGGAATTGGGTTTTTTACAAGGCTGCACAACTCCAGGGAGCTGAAAAGGTGCTTCCCCTGTTTCCCCCTCATCCCAGGGCCCCCTCTCCGTGTTCTCAGCCAAGAACAAGTGGTATCCAGCCCGGAGAGTCCACCTGATGAGAGGAGAGAACGGCTTTGGGTTCACCCTGCGGGGAGACTCCCCCGTCCTCATTGCCGGGGTCATCCCGGGGGGCTGCGCTGCTGTGAGTACCCCAATTCCTTGCTATTCCCATGGGAATGCCAGAAGGGAGCTGCCTGGAGGGATTCCAGGTGTTTTTAGGTCTTCAAACTGCTCAGGGGGAGACTCATCCCTGCTGGAGCTCAGCCTGGGGTTTGCAGGTGGGCGTCGTGAAATGATTAATTTTTAGGAGATAGCTAAGGAAAAAACATGGAATTTTGCTCAGTTATTAACTGCTGGAAGCCCACTCGGCTCCCTTGTCCCTTGTTTTGGGATGTGACAGTGGCTGGAACAAGATACCAGGCCCAAAAAGCAGGGGCAGCTTTGTTGTCCAGCAGAAGATGCTGGGGAATCCTGGTGGGATGTCCTAAAGGTCTCCCTGCTCCCTCAGCACCAACCCATCCATCCAGATCCCAGCATCGCTGGAGCAACGCTCTCCTTAGCAGCAGGATCACATCCCTCTGTGGAAGACTCAAATCTTCCCAAAGATTGGGATATGGACCAGATATGGTCCATACCTGGAGCAGTTTTGTGTCTTCTCCTCAAACTGGAGAAGAGAAGGCGCCAGGGAGACCTCAGAGCCCCTTCCAGGGCCTGAAGGGGCTCCAGGAGAGCTGCAGAGGGACTGGGGATGGAGGGACAGGACACAGGGAATGGATTCCCACTGCCAGAGGGCAGGGATAGGTGGGATATTGGGAAGGAATTCTTGGCTGTGAGGGTGGGGAGGGGCTGGGCTGGAATTCCCAGAGAAGCTGTGGCTGCTCCTGGATCCCTGGAAGTGTCCAAGGCCAGGTTGGACGGGGCTTGGAGCCACCTGGGATAGTGGAAAGAGTCCTTGGTGGAGCTGCAGGATCCCAAATTTGGAACGATTCCAAACCATTCCACGATTCTGTGCCGATCCGTGCGTGCTCCCCCTCGCTCCCTGCAGGAGGCCGGCCTGAAGGAGGGCGACTACATCATCTCCGTGAACGGCAAGGACTGCAAGTGGTCCAAGCACGCCGAGGTCGTCCAGCTGCTGAAGAGCACCGGGAAGGAGGGGGTGGACATCGGGGTCATCACCCTGCAGGGCTCGGAGTGTCCCAAAGCCGTAAGTCACATCCCGCGGGGAGCCGCGGAATTCCGTGGAGCTCTGGGCGCCTGCCCTGGCTTCACGCCCCTCTCCACCTTTCCCGGGCAGGCGGACAGGAAGGCAGCGGTGATGTCCTCGGGGTCGGCGGTGCTGAAGGGCGACAAGGAGAACAGCAGGAAGAGCCTGATGAACAGCAAGAGCGCCAGCACGCTGCTGGTGTGGAGCAAGAGGAGCAAGCGGAGCAAGAAGAGCACCTACGGCGGTGTCCCCTTCACCACCGTGGGGGACAACGAGGCCATGTACTGACCGCGCTCCCTGAGCTCCAGGACTGGCTGCCCGGGAAGCTTCCCGAGCCTGGCTGGGCTGTGAGGACTCCCAGACCCGGGAATGCGCCGCTGGTCGGATCCGCGCCGAGAGGTGAGCGAGGCACCTCCGCTTCCCAGCTCCTGCCTCCAACGATCCCGTCAGTCCGGGGGAAAACTCGGGTTTGTTGTTAATTTTGGGATGATTTTTTTGCTCTTAAGGGGGTCGGGGGGGAGCTGCGCTAAAGCAGGGCCTGGTTTGTGTCTTCTGCTTGGCCGAAGCCAGCCCCAGCCATTAAAGCAAAAGTGTCACCTTCTGTAGCATCTCCTCGGCTTTCTCTGCAAGGTACAAGGTGGAACCGCTCTCCAAGAGCTGCTGGAGGAGCTGGATCCTTCCAAAATCCCCTTTTTCAGGAGAGGGGAGAGCGCGGTCATCGATGACGTGTGGCAGTCCCGTCACAGGGTCCAACTCAGCATCTCCCAGTTGGGGCTCTCCCAACAAAACGGGCTCCAAGTAGGATGGTTTGACCATTTTTAGTGCTTTTGGGGTGGTTTTTTTGGGGGAGGAATGAACCCTCAGCTTGGCTCAGCAAATCCAGCCCAGCCAGATTCTTTGGAAGAAAAGGGAAGGACTTAACATGCAGTTGTTGTCTGGCTTTTTTTTAATCAGGAGAGGTGGATTGCCCTAAATATTCCGTGAGGAGATTAATAGCTAAGAGCCTTGGGGGGGTTTATTTTTCCTGGGAGGAGATTAAAATTCCAGGAAGATATCTCCTCCAGATTATTAAACTCCTAAATTTGTGCCGCTCTTGGATCTTGCACACGTTGCTAATTCCCCAACGCTGCTGTCAGCATTCCTGGGCTGGCCCGATGGATCCGGGCATCTTGGTAATTGTCCTGGAAGCGCCGGGAGACTCCAGATCCACAAAACAAATTGGCAACATTTCCTCCATCCTGCTTCTGCCTGGCGCGTTATTTTTTTTCCCTGAAGGCTCAGGAGCTGTCTGGCCTTCAGTGCTTGGATGATCTTGGGAGGTGTAAAATTCCCTTGGGAGAGATGGGATTGTATTTTTGTACTTTTTAAGGAATTTTTAGGGGCGGTTTAAAGGAGCAGCGGGGTCTCGTCGTGACAGCACCGCTTGGGGTTGGGAATTCTTCTAGGTGGCTCCTCGTCCGCTTTCCAGGCTCTTCACCCTGATTTTATTGAAGGAAAACTTGCAGGAACAAAGCCAGGTCGGACAGGGTCGGAGCAACCTGGGATAGTGGAAGTTGTCCCACGGCAGGGGGTGGAACGGGATGGGCTTTAAGATCCCATCCAAGCCCAACCACCCTGGGATTTTATCAGCTCAAGAAGCGGGGTTTTTAGCTCTGCTGCTGTCCAGGAGGCTTCTCCACAGCCTGAGGCGTCACCGCGCCGGGTTCCGGATCCGCCTTCCAGCACGGGGCCATCTGGAGCAGCCAGACTCCCCACGTCATCTTCCCGGCTGCTCGCGTGGGAGCAGGAAGGGAAGGAGGCGGCGGGGTCGCAGAAAAGGCCACTTTGCCCTCAAAACATCCCAGCAGCATCTTCCCGCCCTCCTAAAGACGTGGGATGCCACCACAGAGGTCTCCAGGAGGGATTTATTTAGGAAAAACCATCGCGTTCCGCCCTCGTCACCCGACCCCGGCGTTGGCGAAGGGGTGGGGTTTTGTGGGGCTGCGGTGATTTCCCTAATTGCAGGGGTTTTTCTTGGGTTTGTTTTGGGGTTTTTTGGTTTTTTTAATTTGTACATGGATTCTCACCTTTTATGGATTAAAAAGCACTGACTCAAATCCAGTTTGTAGCAGTTTTGTTGGGAATTACGGGTGCACCACCCACAAGGGGAAACCAGCCCTGGTTGATCCTCCAAAACAGTGAATGTTGGGTGGTTCTTACACAAATCCAGAGCTGTTGAGGTAGGGAGGGATCCTTTGGATCCAGGATGGGCTGCCCCAAGCATCCAGATGAAATTTGGTGAACCGTGGTCTCCATCTCCAGGGGAATGCAGTGGGAGATGGTGGCTTTGTCACGGGAATTCATGGAAGTCACATGGGAAGTGAAGGGTGGGGCTCAGGTTGGATTCCTTGGGGGCTTTTCTACTGGAAAAAAAAAAAAGGGAATTGGTCAAAAAAGTCATTTTTGCTTCACGCAGCAGCTTTTAAACTGCTTTTTTGGGTTTCCATAAAAGGGTTTCCAATCCCTTTTTTGTTTTTGGAAGAGCTGAGTGGGAATTCAGGCTGGAAAACAGCAAATCCTTGGCATGGGACCCCCTGTTTTTCCTTGGGACCCGGACACCACCTCCCCACCATCCTGGGAAGATGACCAAGCCCACGGATTTGGGGCTGGATTATGGGAACATGCATCCCACATGAGAAAAGTGGATTTAAACCCCCTTAAATGGGAAAAAAACCAGGACCAGGACTTCCAAAATTGGATTTATTTACGGAATGCGATGGGAGCTTTTTTGTCCCATCTACCAAGCCGGGGTTAAAACAGCATCCAGCTTTTTTTTTGGGGACACAATTTTGGAACTTGAGGAGTTTCCCCTTCCATCAAGCCTCCCGTGCCAGGTTTTGGAAGCCACCCCCAGCCGAGTGGTTCTGCTGCAGAAGATCCTTTTCCCACCCACGCTGAGTGGATGTGGGAAACTCGTGACTCCGGAGTGCTCAGATGGGAGCTGTGCTCCAGCAGCGAGAGCCTGGTGCTCCCTGCCTCTTTCCTGAAATCCATGGGGCTGCATCTTTCCATGCGTGTCTTCTCCAGCTTGGCCAGGAGGCAGAGGGGTCCTGGAGGGTAAAACGTGGTCGACAGCACAAAAAATTGGGCAAAAATAGCTTTATATTAACCAAGAACTTGAGGTCTCTCTGTCCGTGCAGAGAGGAGCTCCAGGGAAATCGGGAACCGAGGAATATTTGGATATCCTGGATTGGGGCACATTCATGCAGCTCTGATGACCAGAGGGGAGGTGGGAAGAGGATTTTGGGGACTTTTTAAAATCCCTGATGATTTCCAGGGCCCTTGAGTGGGAAAACAGCCTGGAAATCCCATTCTGGGAATCCCATCCTGGAGATCCCAGCAAACCCACAGGAATTCACACCAATTTCCTGGCCTTGAGATTGGATTTTCCTCCTCTTCGAGCTTCACCCTCCACAATAAAAGTCTCCCAGCCCATGGATCAGCCCTTCCAGCATGGCGGGAAGGGGACTGTGGTGGGCCCCAACTTGGGTAAAAACCACAAAAAATAGGGCAAAAATAACTTTGCATTAACCAAGAACTTGAGGTCTCTCTGTCCGTGCAGAGCGGAGCTCCAGGGAATGAGGAACCAAGGAATGTTTGGATATCCCGGACTGGGATGAATTCATGCAGCTCTTGCGACCAGAGGGGAGGTGGAAAGAGGATTTTGGGGATTTTTTTTTTAATCCCTAAGGAATTTTAGGGCCCCTGAGTAGGAAAAGAGTGATGGCCACCAGCCTGGAAACCCCATCCTGGAGATCCCAGCAAACCCATGGGAATTCACACCAATTTCCTGGCCTTGAGATTGGATTTTCCTCCTCTTGGAGCCTCACCCTCCACAATAAAAACCTCCCAGCCCATGGATCAGCCCTTCCAGCGTGGTGGAAAGGGGGTTGTGGTGGGCCCCAACTCGGGTAAAAGCTACAAAAAATTGGGCAAAAATAACTTTGCATTAACCAAGAAGTTGAGGTCTCTCTGTCCGTGCAGAGAGGAGCTCCAGGGAATGAGGAACCAAGGAATGTTTGGATATCCCGGACTGGGACGAGTTCATGCAGCTCTTGTGACCAGAGGGGAGGTGGAAAGAGGATTTTGGGGATTTTTTTTTTAATCCCTAAGGAATTTTAGGGCCCCTGAGTAGGAAAAGAGTGGTGGCCACCAGCCTGGAAACCCCATCCTGGAGATCCCAGCAAACCCACGGAGATTCATCCAAATTTCCTGATTTTCCTCCTCTTGGAGCTTCACCCTCCTCAACAAAAACCTCCCAGCCCCTGGATGGGAAGGGGATTTGATTCCCTCCTTCACCAATGGTGAGGAGAAGGTCCCTGTGGTGTCCTTGTCCCTTCACATCCGTGACCCACAGCGGCTCCTCTGGAGCTGTCACTGGCTCCAAATCCCTGCTCCTGCCTTTCCCTGGGATAACAGAGGGAAAAGAGGTGCGGGGCTGATGTGGTTTGCTGGTGGGACTCTGGAGCCGCCCAAGCTGCTCTCACTGCTAGTAAAATTCGGAATTTTTTAGAGGGATCAGGGGCTGGAGCTGCCTCCAACCACTCCTGGTCCAGGAGGGGGTCAGCGGGATTGTCTCAGGAGCGGGATGGGGCAAAGCGGGAATTCTGCTCCGGGATTTCTCCCGCTCTGCCCGCGGGATCGCTTGTCCCCGTGGGAAGGGACATCCCCAGCCCCACCTCTGCCTTCCCAAGCGTCCGCGTGGAATTCCAGCCTCCTCTCCATCCCGAGCCCACTGGAGGGCAGCAGCTCCCTGTGCAATGCCCCCAAATCTGCCCGCAGCCCTCCCAAATCTGCCCGGCCGGGCCCCCCGCCCACGCTGGCGCTGGGGTGCATCCCAAAAAAAGGCACAAATAGCAGTTTTAACCCCTATATCCTGGAAGATCCTGCTGGGAGAAGCGGGCAAGGAGCGAAGCCAAGCGTTGCGACGCAGCTACACCCCGAGCTCGTGGAGAACTCCATCCATCCCATAAAAAAAGGGGTGGAATTTTCCTGGAAGTGCTGGGAGCACCACCCTGCTCCTAAAAGCTGGGCCTCACCCCCGCAGTGGGGCTGCAGAGAGGGAATTGCTCCGCTGGGCTGATCCTAAAAGCTTTGCCAAGGTCCTCTCTGGGATTTCCAAGGTCAACTCTTGGCCCGAGGTCCACTCCCAGCCCGAGGTCCCCTCCCGGCCCAAGGTCCCCTCCCGGCCCAAGGTCCCCTCCTGGCCCTGTCCTCCCAGGACCCTGGAGGTACCAAATCCCTTCTGTGTCACCTCAGGTGGCAGCAAACACCGGGAAGTTCCTCAGGGCCACCAAGAGGGGCTTCACCGGGGGGTGTGAAGCCACCAGAGCCACCAGGGCTGGGGACCTCAGCTGGAGCTCTGGGACTGGAGGGGTGACACTTGTGGGTTCGGGAGTGGCAGTGGCACCTGGTGGCACCCTGTCCCACCTAGAGGGCAGGGTTGGGACACGCTGGGTCCTGCTCACATCCCTTTGTCACCCTGAGCCGCCCCGGTCCCAAATTGTCACATGTGGGACATGGGTGTAGCTCCACGTCCTCTGGCCACCCTCAGGTGCCACATGGGTGGAGGTTCAGGTGCTTCCAAGGGTGCTCAGCTCCAGAAATTCCCCTGGTGCTGCCCGGCAGCCTCTGCCCAGCCGGGGTGGGAGAGGAGGTGCCACCAGCAGGGACCTGCCTGTCCCCAGGGCCCCCCAGCCTCAGCTGCTTCCTATGGGGGACAAAAGCTGGGATGGGGATAGTCCCTTGGGATGGGGTGTGATCCATGGGGAGTGCTTGACCCCCTTCCCACGCATGGGAAATTCGGGATAACCTGGAAATAACCCCTTATCCCATCCCATCCCATTCCATGGGGGATCTATGAGGAGTGCTTGACCCTCTTCCCACGCCCGAGAAATTTGGGATAACCTGGGAATAACCCCTTATCCCATCCCATCTCACCCCATCCCCTGGGTGATCCCTGGGGAATGCTGGCTCATATTCCCACAGATGGGAACAAGTGTCTCCCATATGGAAGCAGTTTAGACCCGGCCCAGGAGGAGCTGGCCTGGCAGCAGGACAGGGATGGAGCAGGGAATCTCCTGGGATCCCTATTTTCTGTAGGATGTCGGTGTTTTTGAAGGGTCTGTGCTCTGTAGTCCCAAAGAGGAGGGAGGAGGGTCATGGAGTAGGGAAATGGGGGATTGTGGCGGGGAGAAGGGAATTTTGGGGACCTGGAAGTCAGTGGGGGCACCGTCATGGCTCGGGAAAAGCCCAGGTGGTGTCACCTCCCTCTGCATGGCCAGGTCACAGAATCATGGAATGGTTTGGCTCAGGATCCACCCCGCTGCAACCCCCGCCATGGACAGGGACACCTTTCCCTATCCCAGAGCTTCACCCAACCCAGCCTTGAACACTTCCAGGGATGGGGCATCCACAATTTTTCTGGGCAACCTGTGTGGCTGGGCCAGGCAGGGATTTGCCTTTGGATCTGGCTCAGCTCCTGGAAATGTGGGAAAACCAAACCCCGCAGGAGCTGGAAAAGCCTCATCTGCAACACCCAGCGGAGTTTTGGGATGAAACTCCCGCCTCTCCTCTTCCCTTTTTCTCTGACTCCTGCCGTGCCCTTACGCTCTCCCAACAACCCCATCCTGGTTTTTTTCCCATCTCAGGAGCAATCCTCTTTTTCCCTGCAGCCACTCTTCCGTCGGGGTCCGGCCTTTAATGGGAAGGACAGAACGGAGGCGTTCGGAAATGGCTCCTGAATCTTTAATAAAGCAAACATTGCCTGGGCCATAAACATGGGATGACAGCTCCAGAGGCTCCCAGGATTCCTTACTTAACTCTGCCATAATGGCTTTAATGGCCCGGCAGGGAGCTGAGGTGAAAGTCCTATTAAAAAATGGATTCCCGAATTTAATTGAGGCTCCATCTGTGGGGAAGGACGGAGGAGAGGTCGCTCCACAAGAGAGTTGGGAATAAAACCCTCGCTCCTGCAGAAATTCCCAGCCCAGCTGGTGGCCCTGGGAATGTGGGATATTCAGCAGTGCTTCCCTGGGGGACACCAGCAGCTCCCTGGGATTGTGCCCTGCCTGAGAGGGGCCATCCCGGTTTGGATGTTCCCGTTGCAGGACAGGGGATGAGGATCCACAAAGCCCAGCAGGAAGTGCTGGAAGCACCTCCATCCGTACTGGGAAGCACTGGCCTCACTGGAGGGATGGGGGATTGTGATCCCACCTGTCTGACCTGCAGGTGGCCTTCCAGTGACCCTTCAGTGTCCAGCTTTTCCCATCGGATTCCTGGTCCCATCCACATCGGCGTCGTCAAACCGTTTGCTCCGATCCCGTCAATATCCATTCATCCATCAATCCATTAATTCACCTCTATCAGTTATCTATCCACCAATCCAGATGCCTGTTTATGCATCCGTCCATCCATCCATCCACCCCTCCATAACTCATCCTTCCTTCCATCCCTCCATCCATCCATCCATCCATCCATCGCTCCCTCTATCCACCCATCCATCCATCCATCCACAGATCCACCCACCTCCATCCATCCATCCATCCATCCATC